>JAPZDV010000022.1:4373983-4398052 GCA_029814665.1 Acanthurus lineatus
TAATAATAAATAAAACTGATCAGCACCATTACCTCAGGAGCACAACATATAAAACACTTTAACCTACAAAACAAAAATGAATAAAACAAATGGCGCTGATTTTTTAAATCAAAATGATGAAGTCAGAATAAATGGCTACAATGAGCACGTTTTGCACTGCACAACTTTTTGAAGCGGGGTTTGAAGCATGATACTGCAACTCTCAGCTCCTGCTCGATGTTCAGCTGGGATCTGTACTTTGTCATCAGTGCAGCAACAGCAGAGAATGTTGTGCTAAACAGTGATCACCCAAGACACAGCAGTGTGGAAGCACCACTGCCACCTACTGTAGCGGATGTGCAATTATACTTTATTCTGGTATGGCAATGAAAAAGCAAACGTTCATTACCGTGCATGTGCCCCCGGGTCACCCACCCCACACCACCCGCCGTCATTTCACCACACCCCACTATTTGAGAAGCACTACACTAGATCAACAAGTCTTCAACCCACTGGCAGGGACTGAGTTAACTCAGCAAGTAATTTTTACATAAATGTAGCACATTATGCATGCCTTTGATAAAGGCAAAAAGAAAAAAATACTTGCATGTTTATATTTAGGATGAATGTAAGGAAATAACGTAATCTCTGTTCTCTTCCTCAGTGCCAGTCAGAGTCGAAAGCTCCAGACTGCAGGCTGGGCTTAAAGGAAGGCCGTCCTTTCTCTGGAGTCACTGCTTGCATGGATTTCTGTGCTCATGCTCATAAGGACCAGCACAACCTCTACAATGGTTGCACAGTGGTAAGTTCACCTAACACAATCCTAAATTTAAAAACTTGTTTTGAGAGGAACTTTAAATGAAAAGTTTTTTTCGGTCACTCCTAACAGTTTACACTCCCTCTTGCTCTGTTTCTCTCTTTGTTAGGTGTGTACTTTAACCAAGGAGGACAACCGTGAGGTGAAGAAGATCCCTGAAGATGAGCAGCTGCATGTGTTGCCCCTTTACAAGGTTTCTCTTACCGATGAGTTTGGCAGTGAAGAGGCTCAGCGCCTCAAGATGCAGACAGGGGCTATCCAGGTGCTTCAGGCTTTCCGCCGTGAGGTACGCAAGTTGCCCGAACCTGCAAAGTCCTGTCGACAACGTAGACTGGAGGCCAAGAAGGCTTCGTCAGAGAAGAAGAAGAATAAGCTCATGCAACAGGCAGGGGAGACACCAGAGAAAACTCTGGTCAAGGCTGAGCTCTGCATCACTGGTTCCCCTCAACCTCAAGGCAATAAAGGTAAATTACTTAGTTGTTTTTTTGTATCACTGAAAATACTTTGATTGTGATTTAATGTCCAGACTGTAAGGAAAACTGTTTTGAATTGCTAGACTTTGGGAATAATCTGTTAGAATAAATTAATTGCCTGACACTACCCAAGGTATAAAACCAGTGAATAACAAAACTACAATAAAAAATAAAGACATATAAAGTTCAAATTAAAGACATTTGAAGTTTATTTTATAATTTAACTTTCATTTGTTCCAAACATTTAGCAATTATAAAACAAGAGGTGAAGCCAAACATCAAGAGGGAGCACTTCAACGGATCAATAGATGGATACCCTGTGCAGGCAGCAGACCCATTCAACAACATCTATCCACACCCTGCCTACTATGCAAGGGGAGGCCTTCCCCCAACTGGCCAGCCCTCTGCACAAGACCCAGTAAACGGTTACCATCACAATCTGCCCGCAATGCACAATGGCTACTACAATTACCGCCCCAATGCACTTTTCCCCCCTAAGCTGAGGACCTATGAGGGTCGAAATAGCTCTTTGCCGAAAACAGGCAGCCAGGTTGACCAATTGGATCAGAAGCCTGATATTCACAGCCTTCAGACCAGACTGGCCCAGTCGTACCCCAGCTACCCAGAGCAAGCCAATCAACCAAACCGCAGCAGCTACACCCAGCCTGCAGACTACAACCAATCCCGCCCTTCCTCTGTCTCTTCTGAGCCCTGCAACAGAGGAACTCCAGTCATCAAACAGGAGCCCATGGATTTGCCAGTCTATGAGGGTGCAATGCCTGGTCAGACTGGTGCCAACACACCTAGCACCACCCCCCAGTCTTTGGCCTGGCCAGGACACAAGCTTAATGGAAGTATTGTTCCCACCAACTGGGATGGCCATATCAACTCTAAGCAAAGCCCCGAAGTGTCATTGTTGAATCCAGACAGGCAGCAGTTTCACCAGCATTCCCAGCAGCGGCAGCCCTCTCCTTGCCCCCAGCAGTGGATAACCTACCCTGGCTCAAATGCTCTGATGGCTTCCCCTGCACCATCGCCATCACTCCAGGTACCTCCATCTCCAACTCCCTCTCCTCAGCTTGGCACAGCGCTCCAAGGTAACATACATCAAGGATCCACACACCCCGCAACCTTACACCCGAGCACCCCTCACCCAGGTACACCGCAATCTGGTGGCTGTCACTCAGGCTCAGTTACACCACAGCCAGGTACCCCAGGCCCAGGCACTCCAAGGCACTGGGCCAGTCCTGCTCCTAGTCCTCAGCCAAATGCGTGGGCCATGGGGCCTGCAGCGTATAACCCTGGTTTGAAGCACAGCAATCCTGCTGGAGCCTACCCTGACAAGATCTGGTCCAAGACTGGAGAAAGTCGGTGTTCCACTCCTCTTGGGCTTCAAGAAAAGGCCTGGAAGTCTTGTGGAGGTTCAGTGGCAGGCAGTACCCCTTCCCCTGCCCCTGAGGGGCGCCTTTTCCCTGATGCCCTTCAGCAGTCTGATCAGGTTTGTTGGAACCCCAGCCGAGCTGAGAGTGATGCTGAGATCATCAAGCGCCGTGAAGATGAGGATGATGAGGTGTGGTCTGACAGTGAGCACAACTTTCTGGATCCCAACATTGGTGGTGTAGCAGTAGCGCCAGCCCACGGCTCCATCCTGATTGAATGTGCACGTCGGGAACTACATGCTACCACCCCGCTCAAAAAGCCTGATCGCTCCCACCCCACCCGCATCTCCCTGGTCTTCTACCAGCACAAGAACCTCAACCAGCCCATGCACGGCCTGGCTCTGTGGGAGGCCAAAATGAAGCTGCTGGCAGAGCGAGCGCTGCAGAGGCAGCAGGAAGCAGCTATCCTAGGCCTCTCCCAGGATGACATCAAGGCCCTAGGAAAGAAACGGAAGTGGGGGGCTACGGTGGCAGGTGCTAGTCCAGGACCTGGACAATCTAAAGACAAGAGGGAGGGGCCAGTGACGCGGTTAGCCCCCACGTTCCACACCACCTCTATAGTTACTGTGTCTCCCTATGCCTTCACCCGCCTCACTGGGCCCTACAGCCACTTTGTCTGAGGTCAAACAGACACAAAAGACTGATAGCTACAGAATGGTGCAGTGGAGGGCTGGAGAGAGCGATCAGCAGGATGAATGTCTCTCAGCCGTCCCGCAGTCTGGCATCTCTCCATCCTGCCCCCTCCGCAGTCCACTTGGAGGAGGGGACATTTTTATTGTTTTTTACCTCATGTCAGGCAGTGGTTTGGGCTTCAGACACACTGCCTGTGGTGCTCTTCCTCTCTCTTCCCTAGAGAGGAACTCCATTGCTTTTTCTTGTTTATAGAATTTTAATGATTCTAATTATTGCTATTATTATCAATATTATTATGATTGCTATTGTTACTGTCAATGTTGTTATTACAGGTATTATTATAATGAAGACTTGTTTGTTTTTTATTATTGCTGTTTTCTTTAATGTTATTATTAATGATGTGATTGTTTTTTTTGTTATATATTTTTTAAATCAATCAGTCTGAGTCAGTCAGACTCAGACAGTTGCTTTTTCCATGTTTGGAAAATGTGTACCCTATTTTCTGTTTGGTCTTCTTTGTTCTCGTCAATCTTCCAGCTGTACTCAGAGGAGGAGCCATTGTCTGCCTGACAAGACAGCAAATCAATCTCAAAGTAATCGTATGCACATATAAAAAGAGTCCCTTCAATATGCTTGCCTTTGATAGCTGTCTCTATATCCACAATATAAAGTTATAGATCTTTAAGACATATTGAAAAACGTCAGCCATAAAGAACTATGATTGTTTTTAACCTGGGCATCTATTTTCTAATTTTTGGCGTAACAGAGATTGCATTTTAATTTAAGTAACCGCTATAAAGGCTATTTATTGTACCAAGATCACTGCACATCACAGCCACACTGTATTGGGACCTACCAACATTATTTTTAAAATGTGGAATATATATGGAATATATCTTAGTATTTTTATCAGTCCAGATTTTTGCTTTTAGCTGTGAAAGTCCAAGCACCTCAACCTTCCACCCCAATTCACAAAGAGAAAAATTCTTTTATCATCTACACACCTGGTGAAAAGTAGAGCAAAAGAGGAATCCACCAAACTCATTTGTCAAAGTAGTGTAGTATAAGTCGTTTTTTGCACAGATATACACTTTTGATGTGGCTACTGTAGCAAGTAGAACACATGAAAAGACTCTTTCTTGTAGAGGTTGCGTCTCTGATGTTACATGATTACAGCTAAAGAGCAGTGCTGGGTGTCATCTGTGGTGTTTTGTGTCTGTGCTTGTGTATGAATAAGCAAAGAGCCTAGAGGGCTAAACCTGAACTCAAAAGTTACAAACAAACAAAACCAAACATCATGTGAAAATGGGAAAAATGATTCCAGGTTAAAAATAATCGCAATTGCCCTTTAAATGACATTGGAAATAAACACGGCTGCTTCTCTTGTTGTTAGATGATGCGCTCCTCCTCCTCTCCTGCACCCCTTCAGCTTTCAACTGGTGCTCAACTTCCAGCTCTGATTGATTCTCATTCCACTACTCTTCATGGCACTTCATGTTGTACTTAGGTGCTCTATCTTAAATCTGGCTCAACTGCTATAAGCGGGTAAATATTTTTGTTTTGTCCGATTTGGAGTACTAGAATGATTGGATTTATCTCTTAAAGACATTGATGCAGAAACTTGTAATGCAAAGTTTAGTATAATGAGGTATCACAGAAAAGGCTGTCTTTGCTTGTCTTGTTTTCCTGTGTGGAAAACTGCACATATCTAGTACCCCACAGAGGCTAAAATAAGTGATGCTAATTGCTAATGTCATTTGACCCAGATTTACGGTTACCACATTAAGAAGAAACAGGTGACACAATTTATCTTCCTAGAACATTAAAGTAGGAGTGAGCACGTCCCAGTGCATACTCTAGAGGGCAGCAGTGTATGCTGTTTCAAAGTGGGGTGTACAAACAAACCTACAAGCACTTGAGGTCCATTCATAAGCCAATAGAGCCTTGCCTTGCTGCTTTAACCATTCATGGACAGTGGTGGTGGTCAGAGAGGAAGTGTTCATGGCCATGAATGGGCCTCACCAAAGCAGCTCAAGGCAAAGCTGATCTTTGTCCCATTGTGGCGCAAATGTGAATGAAGTCTGGAAATGCTTTTGGGAAGCCCATTCCTGGGATACATTCAAAGGAAAAAAGTGTTGGGACAGCGGTGCTTTTGGTGCTCGTTCTCACTCTTGGTGCTTTCCTATTACACTTGATTTACTGTGAAGGGCCCACTCTTTCCTCTGCATGGTGCTGTCATCTTCAAGCAGAGCGAGGTGTGTCCTTCTGCAGGCACCTTGACACCGCAGAGCCAGCCAATCAAAGTGGCTGCCTATGGTTGCAGCTCTGTCACTGGGCCCAAGAACCGATTCCTTTATAGGGTTTCTGCAGTTTCTTGTGGCAAAGTGGTTTTGTCTCAAACAAACTACACTGTACAGGGCAGAGAAAGCACATTCATTCAATGCATTTTTGGTAACCCTTTCACAGAGAAAACAGTAGTGCTGAGAGTTAAAGGGAGACTTTGAAAATTACTGTAGCTTCTGGGAGTTGGCTCTAAAAGCAAACGTGTTGATCAATGAGTCTCTCACTTTGTGTATGTGCATCAGTGTGTGCGTGTGTGTGTCTGGAAAATGACACAAATGCATGGATGTATAAAAGAGAAGAGCCAAAGAGAGAGACTATTTGATAGCCTAGGTAGAGGAGTCCCATGAATCATTTTAATTTTCTCTTCATCAACCATGTGGCTATTTGATCACTTAAATTCAAATGGCGACATGGTTTATTTTACTTGCAACATGTGTTAAAAACTAAAAATGAGCAACTAGTAGAACTAGATACAGGCTGACTCCTGGCTGCTGGGTAGTTGTTTGGGTCGTGGCCCTAGTCATCTGTGAATGACCCTGTTACCTCTCCCGGAGGTCTCCAGCTCTCTACCTCACGTTGTAGAGACACTGGTCACAATCACAATTTGCTACTGAGGGCAGAGAATCATGCATATGTCCCTTTGTGTGCTCTAATTCTCCACACTCATTTTAACCAGCTTTTTTTTTTTTTTACTCTTATTTATTACTACATGGTGATGATGATAATGATTGTCTTTGATGTTATTGCTTTTTTCCATCTTTTTTTATATAGCTAATACAAATTGTACATAGAGAAGAAAAGATTTATAAAAGCACTTTTAATCTTGATTTTAATGACAAAAAGAAAGAGCCGATTATTGACAACTTGAAGCTTAGGTCTTTGTTTTGGGTTTTTTTTGTTTTTTTTTATTTTCTCAAGAGAGAGATAAAAAATGTAAATATTAAAATATTTAGGTAAGATTATTTAACTGGTGAGGATAGTAACTAAACCATGAATGACAAAGGCGTATTTTGAAGTATCTGACAGCCCTCAACCACAGTAAACAACACTTGGTCCCAATGTGTTGTGTGTAAATGTGTGCTAAGTAACACTGCTGTTTTGCTTTCCTAAGTACTGTACCCCTTGTCAGCATGTAACTGACAGAAATCTGTCACTTTACAAACAAACTCATTTTCCCAGTTTTAAAATGAGAAAAAATACTTGACTTACTCACACATACAGTCAAAATAATTGGAGGATCCCACATGTTGCAGTTCTCTCACTAAAACCTCATATCTGCAAAAAAGCATAAATTTTAGAGTTTTAAAAAAGCTTGTCTGCTTGAATATTTTGACATTTCACAGCAAGTGTCAACCAAATAGAAACTCTCAACAGAAATTAACGGCAATGTTTAAATTTGAATATAAGCTTGAAAAATACAAAATTTGCAATCATATGGTGCTCAACACATGATCTGCTGTAAGTAAGCTAAGGACAAATCTAAAAAGGTAGCCTCAAACCTGATATGTGCTGTTCATTGAGAGGAGAATTAGCTGGATATTTTGGGAAATAGACTTAGCCCACTTGCTTACTGTGTCACAGGTGTCACCTGAGAAGATTGCTGCACCTCTTGCCTCTGTATGCTAAATATGTACTAGCTTAGCTTGACATAATTGCTTGAAATGGGAAACAGCCATCCTGGCTCTGATGACAGATAACAAAATGTTTTTACCAGCACCACTAAAATTGTCTAAAACATATTTAGTGTGCCTAATGTTTTAAAAGTAGATTATTGAAGAAATGAAGAGGAAATGATCTGGCAAATAAACAACTTTGGTCAGAGCTGTGCTAGATGATTCCCACTGTTTCCTGTCTCTATGCTTAGCTAAGCTAAACACCTGCTGGGTCCAGCTACAAATTAAGCACACGGTCATGAGAGTGGTATCAGTGTTCCTGTTTTTGTCATAATAAGAGCGTTAAGAAACAAATTTCCCAAAATGTCGAGCTATTCCTTCGATAACAGTCAAGTTGCCCATGATATATTCAGCAACAAACGTGCAGGACTGCATCCAAATTGGGGATGTTAGGGGGTGTACTGGTCGGCTAGTTGCAGAGCCAGTCTGAGGTGAAACAGTGGGTGATGTTTAGCAAGTATTAGCCTAGCACTCTGTGTCAGTTGTGTTAGACTATCAGGTAAGAGATTGCCCCCTTCTTGTTTAGATGTGTGTATGATTATTATCCAATCTAGTTCTCATGATAGTAAGAATGCAATTGGCATTCAGGACGTCCCTGCTTAGATGTGAGAATTAATATTGTGATGCACACATCATGGCCAACAGGTGCAGAGACTAGGACTGATACAGCAACAGGGCTGATAATACTTTTTAAGCATAATGCATGGCCCACATTACACACACAAATACACACAAACACACACACAGTTGCCTAACAACTGGTGCTGAGGATACAGTATACATTATATCCTAATAACTGTAAATTTCTAAATATCTCACAAGTTTGGTGGATGGTTCTCATGAGGGGTGCCGCCTCCCAAGCTCGTACCAAGATGTGGGGTTAGCTGGTGCTATGATGCTACACCTTAAAATTCACTGTGTAAAAAATGTAAGGGATAAATGATTACCAGAAATATTTTTCTGAGCTCTTCGAATGTCAAAAGAATTATAATTTACTTTTGATTCAAGCAGTTTCACAGGATTGGAAGCTGCCCTGGTGCTGACTTTATGAAAAGACTTTTCTTACAACGCTACAAATTTACATCTCTTTTTGAGGGCAGGGGGGCACTCAAACAGTTGATTACATTCTCTGTTAATGTTCATTCCTTATTGTACTTGAACTCATTAAAACAAGGGTGAGATATAGAATCATATTATATGCAGACTGTTATCTTGGTTTAGTGTTTGGTACAGCACAAGTACCAAAGGCTATTAAAAATTATCTTTTGAGTATGTTGTACATGTTGATGGTAACTGAATGCTGAGATATTTGAACAATACAAGAATAGCAATTGTGTACTGCCTCCCCTCTCCTCTCCCTAGTCATGCACTTCACTTCCTTTACTCAACCCCTCTCTTTCTCTGAACACCTTGTATATTTTAGCTTTTTCACACACACACACAAATAAACATAGATATACTCATGCACATCTCACTGTGTATGGCCCACTTTTAGAAGTCGATTGATCACCTCATTTAACGAACACTCCACTTGGGATAGAGACTTGGACCCTGGCCCATACAAAAAATAAAAATAATCTTACACAACTGGCAGCTACATTCCTTTCTGAGTTTTAGGATTGTTCTTGGTTCATTATTTTAATGTCAAGGATGCAGTATGTAAAAAAAGTGTTTTTGTTCAGTCTCTCTCTTTGTAGCTGTATGGTGTATTATGTGAATACATAGTGTATGTGGTAAAAACCCCACAATATTGTTTTATGTTGCGCGATGAATAAAAACATTGAAGTGAAAGCATGTTCTGGTAAGGTGACTTTATTTACGGGTCAAGCTGTCTCCAATTCTGATTTTGATTACAGCTGTGCAGTAATGGTCACCCTTCTGCTGAAAGTCTGCAATTTGCTCTAATAGAAGACAAAGTCCAACATAATTTCTCTGATTCATACCTCTTGGAGGACTCATCACAAGGATTTTAATAGAGGCCAGAACAGAAATACCTCCTGTTGGGGCAATTTCTTTAAATGCTTGTCCCTTTTCTTTACCATTTATCTGATAGTGGAGAAAAATGTGAGTCAGAGCAGGAGAGCACTACAGTGAAAAGAGGAAGTGGAGGACATTTATCTTTAAGGCAGTGAACAAACAGAACAATACTGTTCATAGGGTTTCAATTATTTCACAAAGGTCTCTGCAATTCCGCCTTAACAGGTGAGTCAGGCCCAAGGTTGGCCTCTCAGTGAAAAGGCCAGCCTGTGTCCTCTCCTGTCAACAAATTACATACATTTACTTTCAGTTGGTTATAAGATATCTCACACAAGGAATTTCTGTAGTTCAGAAAAGGCTCTGAAATCAGATGATTTTCTTAGATGCGTGTTAAAGAACATGATAATGTGTGGCAGTGGGTCCATTTAATATTTTGAAAGCCAATTGTTTGCTGTATATATACATATATATATATATATATATATATATTGCGACTATGTTTTTCATCCTTAGATGGGAGCTGTACCAAGAAAGGGAGAAAGGTACACTAGTATTCTCTACCAGTCTACCAGTTATGGGCTGCTGTAAAACCATCTGTTGAACTGAAATGGCCAACGATATCTGTGTTTTGGGACCTATACAAAAAAAAAAAAAACATCTTGAAGGTGAAGTTTTTGTCACCCCAGCTCTATATGCATAGGGAGAGCCCTTTACAGACATTGTGGATATAGTCTCTTCCAATGCATGCATACTTTTGTCCACTGAAAATCTGCTTTCACATAATCAGGATGTTGTTACCTGGACACATTCCACTTTTTATAAAAGGGAGTGTAACTGCTACTTGCCAAACAGTACCCCCCCTTTAGTCAGTATGAGCAGAAGAAGATTTAGGTCTTAAAGGTGGAGGGTTCTGCTGTGCTAGGATATATTGAACTTAGGTCACAATATAATAACCTTTGTTCTATTGAGAAGACCCCCTCCCCATTAGACTCTATGAATACAGACTACATCTTAAATGACAAAACTTTGAGAGAGCCATTCCAGAGGCTCTTACTGATCCTCTACCAGACTCTGCAGTTTCCATTGAATGATGGAGACACATATCACCAAGAGTTTTGTCCTGCCCCCTGCAAATACTGCTTCATATGTTTTAATTGTGGCCTGAGACAGTTCTTTGTCCAAAAGATACTGCAAAAAGGTTCAAATGGAACAAGCTTGACAACCCAGCAGATCCAGACTCCTTTACTCCCTTCCACCTTATGCAGTGATGGACCCAGACCTTATTGCTTAGACAGTCTGGAAGACTTGAACAGACAATCTAACCAGCACTAACCTGTTCTTCTGAGGAGCCAGTGTGGCCATCGTACCTATTGCTCCTGCCTCCTGAGACGGAACCCACCCAAAACTGAAGGATTGTCCAGTGCTGTGCTGCTAAATAATCAAACATTTCTTTGTCCAGCAGCAGGTGGAAACACTTACCTGTGACTGTGATCTGTGAAGAATGTCTGTAATAACATCTACCAGCTGACTGCCACATGTTTTACTATATGACCAGTGATGTTTTCAGACTCCCTTTAATCATATTCACTTTCTGCAGGATTGTAACATCCTCTAAGGACCATGAATGGCCTTACAAAGGCAGAGTAGACTCTGAAGACTCTTTATTGAGATCAAAATGACCATAAAATAGATCAAGCTCATTTAACAATATGTCTTCACATATGCCAAAGGCCTTCTGCAGTAGCCAGCAATAGTTTGACATGCTTGCCACTGCTGAGGTCTCTCTCCAGTCTCTGCCTCCTTACTGGTTTCATTCCAGTATTGCCCTGGCGGCTTTACGCTTGTCAGCTGACAGCTTTGGTTCTGGGTAGGGTTGTGGCAGATGCTAGAATGTATTTTTGCATGTTTTCTGTGGTGTAATATTCCTTCCAACAACAGTATTTATTTCCATTTTAAAATCACCTTCAGCTATAGAAAATATTTATTTATATAGTTTAGCATCCTAACTTGTGACTGTTCAAATCTGAGAAAGACACACATCTCTAAGATGTGTGTCTTTCTCAGATTTGAACATTGTTGTGTCTGCTGTCCTTTGAGAGCTCCTGACACTCTCACACTGTTCTGCTCTGACATGCCTTTTTTTAATGTGTTCAGTCTTGCACAGTTATGGTCTTTGAAATGACACTTGTTGGCATGGTGATAGTTTCCTTTGCATCTCCCCTCTGGCTTCAACTCCTGAATGCTTATTCTTCTTATCCCTCTAAGCTGGTGTGCATCTCTGTTGACTGTCTCATCTTTGGGCAAAGTAAGATCATTAGCAGGGAATAGTATCCTTTTGTTTCTTATTTAACTCATGAACTAATCTAATAATAAATAAGGTTGTTGTGCACCTGCAAAGTCATGAAAGTAACTGAGAAGATCCCCAGTTACCCTGCGTTGGTTTGCTCTGCCAAATGAAGACTTTACTTTCTAGGGGTTAGCAAGTATTCGTTGACTGATGTCATGAAAAGTATCACTGACAAACTGATTTTAATCTGACTGTGTAAAAAAAATGATCTTTTCACAATACAGAAAACAAAAAATGCTTTACAGTGTGAGTCTCACAGAGAGAACTTTTGGTTTATGTAGGTTGAAAATGATGAGCAGATGGTATGAAAAATTATTCAGCCATATTTATAGCAGGAATATTACAGTTAATTCAGACAAAAACAAAATTTGAAAAGCAGTAAAAAAACAGTCTTAAGCTAGAACTAAAAAAAATATGATGTCTTTTAGGAAAATCTAAACTGAAACAACATTACCTGTGCAGAAATTTAAATCAAAATAAAATAAAAAGAACAAGATTTTTAAAAGATTTTTAGAAATAAAATATCAGGTTAATTTATTTTCATTATGCAAAATAAGGTTGAATGATAAAATGACAGTCACAACCCCTTCATGCTACACAGACATGTGATTTATATACAAGTTTTGAACAGAAAGCATTTAGTAGCACTTTTGAAACGTATTTTCTAATGACATGCATCAAAATCATTCTGACATATTTATATAACGCTAAGAAAAACAGGCTAAATGTACAAAAACTCAATCTTTCTAGAGACTGAAAAAAAATCAAGCAAAGACACTCTGAAAACAAAAACTTCGATGATAAGAAGTTTAAGAGATCAAATTAAATAAACTTAAAAATAAAAAAATAATCTGAAACTATTTTATTTTGATATAGTCATGATCATATTATCTCTGTTCTGGCAACTTTCACACTGACTCTCAGTTCGTTTATAAGTTTTAATATTTTATTGATGAAAACTAAAACTCGTTTTTCTCTTTCCAAGCCACATGTGTTAACCCTCTTGTTGATTTATCCCAAACCAGCGCTGCAGCCCCACAGCTTGCAGCCTTTTTCTTTAAATTGTCTTTTTATTAGTGAGATTACAGGTGACACAAAAGCTTTTGACAGTTTGCCTAGAATCAAGAACCTTTACATGACTTTTTTGATTACACTGACTTTTTTCATACTGTATAACTACATTTACGGTTCCTACACATTGTAACCTACTACCTTTGTTAAATGCCTGACTTATTATTGATTAGCACCATGAGATTGAGAGGCAATCAGTTATACTCTCATGCTCTGACTCATCAGCTGCTACAGCAACAAGAGACATCTCCTCCACCTCTCCTTTGCTCACTTGTACCTTGTTGCCTCCATCCTTTTTCTTTTTTTAAAAAAAAAACCTATATCTATTATTTCCCTTAAGTCTTGCCTTTGTGAATGAGCCAGCAAGTTACCAGTAAAATGCCAACTATGACAATCCTTAAAACTCTTTGTCTTCTCTCTTTTTCTTTCTCACTCACATATGCATGTGTAGATACTTGGTTTTTTGTGTTTTGAAATCTAGGGTTTGTCATAAAACATTCAGGGCTGCAGGCTGAAATGCTCAAGGTTAATGCTACCACTTCTGCCTCACACACAAGCTCAGGTTTAATGAATAAGAGAGGTCTATAGCAAGCTAGAGATTCTCAAACATTGAGATCGTATTTCTGAGGCCCACGTGATGCTAATTGGCAAATTGTATGCTGATTGTATACATAAAATACACGCATACACCTTTTGCCACATATAAACTGGTATTTTAAAAGAAGAGTATGCGACATAGACAATATCAAACCCTTCTTAGAGATGCTGAAGCAAACCTAAATTCTATATTTGTACCCTTGAAAAAATAATAATTCTGCCAGATTCAGTTTGGATGGAAGATATTTTGCCTTTCATTTCTGACCATCTCTGGTTTTAGACAGATTTCCTTCATGAAATGCTCTAGGAAAGCTTTTAATGCACACTTTCCAGATAATTAGCTAACAGAAGCACTATTAATTAGTTATCTTAACAGCATGTCTGTTTTTCCAGACTTAGAGAAACACCTTTTTTTTCTCTTCAGAATCGGCTCAGGTGAGAGTGAAGTCAGACTGATGTTATCTATCAGTCTTGTCCACAACAACCCAATATTCAACAGGAATAATGTTTTTAATTTAGACTGATTCTCCTTCATCTTCCTACGTTTTATTCATGAAAACTCTGTTGTGTAGAATCTGCATTAGAGTCCACAATGATTGTACATTACAAAACCACATGATGCTAAGATGTTATCAAATGTGGCAACATAAATACTCTGTTTGCTTTATTTCTTTTCAAATTACAAGACTCCTTCTATTTCCATTCCAAAAAGCATTCACAAGAGTGGGGGCTGAGTCCCATCAAATCTGATCCTAGATCTGATCTGATGTGCAATAAGAATGCCAGTGTGTTCCCAATCCCATACACTTCTAAGCACACTGTGTACGCTGTATACTCACCTTGTGTCACCTCATACAAACTTTAGACCAGGCATGCAGGGAGCAGCTGCAGGTGGAGAAATGAGGTGGATGTGATGGAGTAAACCGGTTATAACCACGGAGTAAAACACTGTTTAGGCTGGTTTATGCATTTGTAAAACATTACTCATCAATTAATTTTAATCATTCTTAATATGTACACTGAAGCCACCCTCCCTTCCCTAATTAAGTCTGTTTGAGATTAAAACTGGTTGTCTTTCTTTGTTTTAATATATGATTTATATTCCTCAGCATTACACATGTCTAACGTCAACAAAGCAAAGACCCACAACCTTTACAGCCCAGAAAAACAAGAGAAAACAGCAGGCAGAAACAAACACACTGCGCAGTGTGACGGACCGTCAGCTCTGAGGAGCTCTGCTCTGCAGCCACAGACAGCAGCAGACTCTTCTCCCCTGCAGCCCCTCATTTCTCTCACCTTGCCAATATTCCCGTCTCACACAGTTTATCAGGACTCTTTCCGTGACTTTAGATTGACTTTGAATCCGAGGTGTCCTGGAATGTAAGCAAGAAGAGGCTCCTGATTAAAAAAAAAGGCTTATTACTTAAAAGTAGAATAACCTATTCTTAAGTATACATGAAACGACTTTGCAACAGTAAGGAGAGTTAATGCAGGTTTATTTCTTCCTCCCCCGGTCTATTTAGGTCATTATTGTAGCTGGAGAGTATCAGTGTGATCCGCCGCAGACGGAGCTGCGCGGCGCCAGTCTGCGCGGAGCGTCTGAGGCAGCGGACCGTGCGTTCTCATTCCATATCATCTCAGTTTATTCAATTATGAACTAACACATCAGAGACAATCTTTTAAAAACTCAGTTAATCTGTAGATTATCCGAACACTTGCGACTCAGAACACCTGGTGCTTTTTCTTCTTCTTCTTCTTCTTCTTCTTCTTCTTTTTTGCTGATTTGTTGTCAACAGGAGACTCTAAACATCTGCAAGTTACAGATCATCTGAAGTCTCAAAGGTAAGTCATTGTCTAGTTTTACATAAAAACACATGAGCTACAAACACACTTTATTTGCGTCTGTCCTCACACAGATTATTCAGACTACATTGAGCTTTGGCTTTTATTGGGCTGCTGCTGCGCGGACACAAATGCTTTTCTACAAAGGAAACAAGAAATTCATCAAAGTAAAATAACGACATGCTTCAGATATCTTTACATTAGTTTTCCAGCAAATGTTTATTTAATTTTCTTTCAACCAAAAAATGTAAAAGAGGGAAAATAATGGCACAAACTATTCAAACCCGCATAAAAGTCTGTAATGTGTTTTTACGTACAATTCTTATATATAAAAAGAACGTTGACATTTCTGTATTTATATGTGAATTATTTATTTATTTCCTTTTAAAAATTAGGGGTGCACAAAAAAATAGTGGCTCTCAGGTGAAAAAAAACATCAGTATTAATAATAAGGCTCGGATGTGTCAGTGTTCTTTGGGTAAATTACATTTACTAATTTGAAACATCATTTAATACTGTTTCATCATTCTGGTGGGAGAGACATCATGGAGGAGTCACGCATGTTATCTGTGGATTGGATTAAAAAAAAAACACTTCAGCCGAAGGTGGTGACTCAAAGATGTCATTATGTCAAATTACTGGTGTGTTTTAATATGCAGCTGTACAGTCTCAGTGCATATCTCAGTCATTGGAACTGCTTGTCCTAGCAATGCTTCAGACACGGCATAACATCGCCTCCCATATACACACATACAATACTTAATTAATGAAAACATTTTTTTAATGATAAGCATAATGTAAATACTTCAATGTGCTATATGAAACAGAGACTGAACTTTAATTAAGGATGAAAGAAGCAGCACCTCAAAAGACAATGAGTGCAGTAACAGAGCAGCGTTGAAGCTTTTTGTTTGGAATTTCTGACATTTGAAAAGGTTCTTCAAAAATCTACAGTCATACAGAGAGTACAAACAAAAGCAATCCTGTCTCATCAGCTGCCGGGAAGGGTCTGTGTGTGAAGTCACAGGTTCGGACCACAGAGGAGCTGATGGAAGAAACACCTCCTCATCCTCTCTGTTCTGGCCTCCAGCCAATTGTTACACCTCACTGACAACAGCGGAGGGAAAAGACTGTTGCTGGGGTTTTTGAGAGATTATTAGTCAATTCATCTGATTTTGCACAGCTGCTTCTGGAGCCACAAAAGAGCTTTATAACAGCTTTTTTCACGCATATGTAACAGTACTCTTGAGTATCTCAGAAACATTCTGTGAAATCTAAATTTGGAAGGTGACATGTTTGAGGGTGTCACAAGACAAGCAGTTAGAGGAAACCACTGGAATTTTAGTTCTAGGGTTCAATATGTACCATCAGATCACAATATCTGACTTTTATGAAAGTGTAGGCAGTTTTATTACTAATGTTTATGTTATAGCAACAGTGTGGCTTCCAATTCGACTAGGTGTCAATATATTGGGTAACAAGCCAACAGGGGCACTCACACCATGAACCAAATTGGCTTAGAAGCTAAACTGTGATGAACTGTAATTTTGTAGATTGTTCATGCTGCATCATTGATGTGGACTTAACTTTGTCTGGCCAGTGCTTAATTTAATACTTGGTAGAAGTGGTTTAACCAGCACAAGGACTTTCTCTAATGTTTTGTGTTCAGTAGCAGTCAGAGGACTGCGTAGTATACGAGCTGTAAGCAGAGAGTGTGTGATGAAAAGTCAAGCTTATCCCACAGTTTATCTACATTTCATGCTTTGCAGACAGTTATTGAGCATCTCTGGCATCAAATAAATAATAGTTGAAAAGTGCCATTTTAATGTGATTCACTTTCTTTTGTAATATGTAGTCATTATTAGTTTTTATTATTATTATTTTACATTTCAGAAGTCTACCAAGAGCAGTCAGTGATGGGGGAAAGGTCAGAAGCCTTCCAAATTTTGGACATTTACATGCATGTTCATAGTTCAAGATGAGTCAATAGAAGTTTTATTAAGTTTTACAAGTCTTTTATTGGGCATAGATAAGGAGTTGTTAAATTGCTTGCTTGGATTGGTGATTAATCCTAACTCTAAGGCTCGTAAGGCAATAACCGAGTGACTCTCCCTGTATGTTATAATAGATATGAAAATGTCTATTTAACCATCTCTTGGAGAGTGTCATTTTCTCTTTCTGGAGAGGAGTCTCACCTGCCAAGTCAGTTTTTCAAACTTAAGATCAGCTCTAGTGGGCTCTGTTGCTTTCACTCAGGAGCCGCAGTCCTCTGTCCAGCTGACAAGCATGGGTTTGAATGTTGTTGTAGTGGCGATTGCTTGAACATAACTCAGTTTATCAGTCTCTTTTCTCTGATCCTAAAAAATCACATACTATGCAGCTGAACTTTAAGTTGCCATTTTAGTATAAAAAGTAATTGAAAGAACCACTACAGGAAAAAAAGTGGAAAGGTCTTAAGTATTTAGTTAAGACAGGTGTGTGTTTGTGTGAATTCGGTTACTAGCGGCTCTTTGTTTCACTACATACAATAGTCTTGAGTATGTGAACTCACAGGTGTGCACAGATACACAAGCAGACTTTGTTCATTGATAACTGAGTAGATTTCAGTTTGTACCCTGATCAATTTTTGATCTCAATTCATGGAATTTAATCCAAGTCTGAATAAGAACAGCTGTGAAGCTTCACATGTAGTTGTGAAATAATGTGCCATAAAATTAAGAGCAGCTGCAAAGAAATTCTCACCAAGAAATATTACTTATATTGTAATTTTCTAAAGACTGTGGAGAATGAATATCTACCATAGATTTTCTCTTCCTGAGCTGAAAATCAGACAGTGTTGTAAGGTCATTCCTGACATTAAATTGTTTTCTGCTTCAACAGGCTTGGAACAGTGTCCTTTGTCTGAGATATTATTTACATTCAGATGAGTTTTACATGAATAATAAGGCATACAGCTGTGCATCACAAAATGTGTACATATTCCAGGGAAATAAAGCATGACTGCTGTCATTGTGCTCCAGTTGTTCCATTATTTCCTATCAAAGAAGCAGCTCCAGGGGTTGCTGTCCAGTCTGTCAGCCTGCTGTTTAGTTTAAGGAAAAACCAGTTCAAATTCAAAATGATGTTGGAAACACATGTAGTGTGAAAACTATTTCAGGTAAAGCTTCCCCACTACGCTGCATATTATTGCATATAAACTGCATATATTTTGTCCTTAGGAAACACTGTACAACATGTAAGGAACCGCTGTTCC
This sequence comes from Acanthurus lineatus, assembly GCA_029814665.1. Classification (NCBI taxonomy): domain Eukaryota; kingdom Metazoa; phylum Chordata; class Actinopteri; order Acanthuriformes; family Acanthuridae; genus Acanthurus; species Acanthurus lineatus. The sequence goes on from JAPZDV010000022.1 coordinate 4,392,428, forward strand.
TCTACAGCCTTTACATCTTATGTGAGCACAAGTGTTTTTCATAGACTGTATGAGGGTTCAGTACACACCAATTTAATATTGAATTAAATTAAATCACGCTTTTTAATCAGGCATGTTTTCAAGGGAGAATTAAATGGTGACATGTAACACAGCCACTCTTTCCGGTCACTTTGGTGGATGGCGTTATGAGCACATCTACAGGGCGAATCAGTGCTTGTGTTTTTTATCTGCATCATCCATCATCCGCAGAGTAATGCAATGTGACTGCAGTGTGCAATGTGACCATTACTGTTAAGTGTTTCAAATGGTACTGGACTCAATTGCTGTTTGCAATGTAGTTGCATGGTATATATTTATCAGCTATTGTTAGCTATTAAAGTTAACATAGGCACAGAGGCACAGACAGAGTCTTCACCGGAGGTTTTATGAAAAGAATGTACAAAGAAAATTAAGAGATTGCATGTTGAACAGGTGGTCATTCAAACAGTCTGTGTGACTACCTTTCTTTTCAATTTAGTTAAAATATTTTCATGCCCCCACTGATGCTGCTCAGGCAATGAAAAAAGAAAGAGCCAGAGGAGGGGAGAGAGACAGACGATGTCCACACTGACGCAGGTGTGGATGAGTGATGTTTTCTCAGTGCTGATTTGTTTGTCACACTCTTTGCACCTCCGTTGAACCTCCTTAATGAAGTACATTTGTGCACGCCCTTGCTCCTGTAGACACACTTTGTCAAACACAAGCATTAAATTAATTAAACACTCTAAGCCCCCAGTAATCCGTCAGATATTGAAGAAGGGACCCACTGGCAAAACAAAAATATTGCAGGTAATGGAAACAGAAAGTCTGCTTTAAAAAGAAAATCCCATTAGGGCAAACTAAAATTAGAAGTGTACAAGCAGAGCTGAGATATGAATGCAGGGCTGAGGAACAGAGGCAGGACCAGAGAGCAGAAATGTTCAAACAGGGACACGTGGAATTAATCAAAAAAGGACCAACTGACAACTAACAAAGAGGAAAAACCTTGAATTAAATAGACTGAGAGCAAATGAATTGATGCACAACAAGTCACAAAGGTGGGAAATGATGGGAAAAGGCAGAAAGTACCAACAGAAGCTTGATGAGAGATGCAAAATATTTTACTAAAATAAAACAAGATATGTCAAAATTAAAGCAAACCATTAAACATGACAACAGCGTTGCTAACACAGCAAAACACTGGCAGATTTATCCTGTAAGACTAAACTGGTATATCGATCCCTCTGTTTGGGCCTGAGTAACTGGTATAAACAAGCAAAATATTTATAAAAGTGTGTGAATCAATTTATTTTCTTTGTTTCCCAAGTTTAGCGACACATGGCACCCTGCCATTTGAGTGTCACTGCTCTAATATGACAGACAGTTCTCAGATCAAAGCTGCCTTCAACACGAAGGAGCAGTCACATCCTGTACAAGAACACTCGATTAAATAAAAGTTCTGTTGCCTAACAAGAGCTGCTCACATGCCTGTGATAAATGGCACCACGTAAAAGCACAGTTTTTTCTGATTTTCAGATGCAAGCTGATGCTCTCAAAGTGAGCACAGCACATGTGACACTCCTGAAAATCTGAAAGAACAGACTCAATCATCTGCCGATGAAAAGGCAGCAGATTACATTCCTCACACTGTCATTTTCACTGCAGAATCAGACTTTTCAAAAGCCCGACATGACAGATGGACACTGTCTGTAAAGATTAGTCTGTCTCAGGATGACAAACTGAATAATGCTCTGATGAAAAGGGACCCGGATCTCGAAAAACCTTTTCATTGGAGTCATGTTTCACTGTCAAACAGACTCCACTGGGACTACACCAGGTTTGGGTCTTCAAGTTTGTAAGTCATATTTTTCTGTTGAATGTCCATCTCAAGGTCCATCTATTATGGGATTATAAAATACCTACAAAATAAAAACCCTACAAAGTGGATTTCTTATTTTATGTCTTGTCAAAGTGAGCTTTTTTTTTTATTGAAAGCTAATCAGAAGTTTTTCCATTTGTTTGTTAAATGAGAAACAGGTGTCAGGATGGTTGCAATCTGCTCAGATGGCCTATCAGTCTAGCTTGCAGGTAAAATGATTTTTATATGTGTTTCAGTGATATGTTTTCTCACATTCATCAGTAATGTCATGCATACCTTTTCTCCTGAGCTTGACATTTCTTACTTCCCGAGGGAAAGCTGGAATTAATCTGTCGCAGTCTCATGCCTGTAGGTGGTCATCTATCTACTACAGAGTCAAAGAACACTCTGAATATTAACAAGGAAAGTTCAGAAATGTATATATATATTGCACAAAGTCTAAAACTTACCTGAGGTCATTCAGTCGACAATATCAGGACAACTGCAGTCACAAGACATGAATATATTTAGATAAGGACTGTGACTTTTATTTTCTTGACTGGCAGTTCCTTTTCATTCACTGTCAGTACTGCCATTATTTGCAATTTGCATTGATAATTATTTTGCTGAAATGTAGGTTAAGAGCACAGTCTTTTCTGCTCACATGCTAACATCAGCATGCTAACATGTTAATAATGACAATGCCAACAGACTGTTAGAAAATATGTTTTCGTCTAAAAGTTACGAGGGTTAGTACGTTAACATAATTAAGTCTAAACAAAACATACAGCTGATTGGATCTTGTTTTGCAGGATTTTCTTTCAAAAAGCAAAGTACTGAAAAAGATTAAAAGAAAAATCTTTTACCTGTTAATGCTAGAAAAAAGTCAGTTGATCACAAAAGTTACAACTTTATCTGGGGGGAAGTGGCCTGAAAGTTTATAGGTTACTCAGCGTGGTCTGTTCTGCTAGTATGAGAAAAACATTCAGCACTCAAAAAAGAAAAAAAACAAAAAAACAATCCAAAGCAAAAAAAAAGCAAAATCAGTAGCATTTCAGAAAATACCAAATTGTATTGCACAAAAGGACAGACAGACAGATAGACAGAGGGCATGCTAACAGCACTTTAGATAAAACATAATCTAGCACATTGCTCACTAAAAGCCACAATAACTCATTACCTTTTTGCTAAGTTTATTGAGCTGGTACATTAATATTTTAGAAATTCTAATTCTATATGCCATATTGACCCGTCAACCACCTGCTGGACACTATTTTTTTGTTTGTATACATAAGTCCCTTTTTAGTGAATATGTGAATATATTACATTTTTTGGTAACTGGAATAATTAACATTAAGTTTGTGTCAACTTCTTGATATCTGAAACATCAAAAAGTACATAGGAGCTTCCATAGGAGCTAAAGCCTCCATGAATGAATGTAGTGTAAGAGAGGTGATTGATTATTGGAGGTTGAGGGTAATGAAATGGAGAGCAGGACGCGAGTCAGATGTCTGTGTTCATCCGTTTTCTCCAGCTGTTCTTAGGAAAGCTCGCTGCCAGTTAGCAAATGTGCTTACAGGTAGTGCCATCACTTTTTGTATTCATACCACCAAGTTGCCTGTTTGCCTCTATCTGGCATGGGAGTTGTCTTGCTCTGAATTATGTTTAGCCCCAAGCACAGAAGCTCCACATGCTAATAATACACCTGTCTGGGTTTTGTTGGCAGCATTTGCTTTCCCCATTGGCATTTACCCCACCTTTGCCATCAGGGTTGTCGTTAATCCAACAGATCCTCCTGATACTGCAGCCCTGTAATCCTGCCAAATCAAACAATCCGCTGGGCACATGCAGTATTTCAGGAGACTGCTTTCATCTGCAAAAAGGGATATTAACTGATGTCTGCATCCTCAGGAGCAGGAAATCGGTTATCATCATCACTGCAACAAGTTTGTAAATTATCAGAACATAGAATGTAAGCAGTATAAATAATATTTCTTCCACGTTTTTGTAGGAGAAAAACAACATGTGTGTGTCTGACTCCTGCTTCTGCTCTGTCCTCCTCCATTTTCCCTTCCTCTTATGTTTATTTAAAGTTCATCTTGTGATTAGCAGTTCATTGTTGAGCATTATTCTGCAGACTTCAAGAACGCCAGGTGATTCATTTAAAATGTGAGATTCTTTCGTTACAATTTTACAACACAAAGTTAAAAAACCAAAAGGGAGTTCATAGTTTCTTTATGCTTCTGCTAAAAGGTACGTTATAGAAATCCATGATGCAGAAACAAGGATAAGTAGTCTGGGCCAAGATAGTGATGCATTTTAATCCAACCAAGACAATGATGTTTTCGTGCTGAAAGAAAACCCTTTACAGCTTTGCAGCAGTCGTAGCACCCCCCCAACACACCTGCTGAAAGTGCAAGGGGAATAGCCAAATTAGCCTGTTTTACCCGTAGGCAATCCCCTGAAAGATGAAACCTGTTCCTGTAACAGGTTGTTAATCTCTCCAGGATGAGAGTCTTGTCTCCTCAGTAGATAGATGATTTACCTTCACAGTGCCTTTAAACAGTGGAGGAACACTGCAGAACTGAAGAGAATGACAGAGTCTTCTAATGTTCTGTCCATCTTCATTTCCAGCACACACCTTATGGGCAGCTTTCTTAAAAATCCAAATAATTTAGTGTTTCCCCATCCTGCAGCTGGCAGGAAGGAGCTGCAGACTGTGCATTTAGGTACACACCTGCTGACCAGAATGGTGTGCACACTTCCTGGATGAGAAACCCAAAGCTAACCCTAATCTGGCTCAGAAGACTCATACTCTGTGAAGTCAACACAAGGAGGTCCCAAATGAAAACAACGGATGAAGGAAGTACTGAAAAAAAGTGAGCCTTATTACAAAAAGCTAATAAAAAGCAATAAACGGGGGCAAAAAGACTGAACAAAGTTAGACAAACAAACAACCAAGAAATATTAACAAAAAATGTAGAATTTGAACATGCTTCATATATTGTAGTATAATTTGGTTATCTCACCCAACTTTTTGGCTTTACACTTTACAAAACCAGCGAAACAGTTAATGCGTTTATGTGCTTTTTTATTTTCTAAATCCTGCATTGGTCTGCTTCCCTTTCAGTGTCTTGTAAAGCACTTTTCCTATCAAACCTTTATATACAAAACTGTAACAGGAGTCCCAAATGGTTAAGACTCACTGTGTGCAGTAGTTTGCTCTTTGATATCTTTATGAGATCAAAAGAGGGCTAAACAAACTGAACATCCAGATTCAATAAACTTTGAAATTTAAGCTTTGGACCTGATGAATAAACCAAACATAACCATCCGGTCTGACTTTACCTGACCATGATAACCCTTGTTTGTCTCAAACAAGGGTCTTTTTTATTGTCAAACATCTGCCCATCAGTAGTAGAAACTACTTTGGAATGAGCATCCTGCTTTGATATTTACAAGGATACAAAGGTACAAGGAAGTTTATTGGTCATTATACAACAGGTTTTATCATGAAATTAAAATGTGGTTCCCTCTTGATTGATTAATTGATTGTAGAAAAAATATAATAAAATGATTAAACAAGAAGGAGTGGAGATGGTGCATTAAGTAGTCTCACAGCCTGAGGGAAGAAGCTGCTCTGTAATCTGGTGGTATGGCAGCGGATACTTATGTATCTTTTGCCTGACGGCAGCAGGGTGAACAGGCTGTGGCTGGGGTGAGTGTTGTCTTTTAGGATCTTTTTTGCT
>JAPZDV010000022.1:4398152-4421631 GCA_029814665.1 Acanthurus lineatus
TCCACTGATGTAGACAGGTTTGTGTGTCTTTGCCTCCTTTTTTCTAAAATCAACTATCAGCTCTTTGGTTTTGCTGAGGTTGAGCAATAAGTTGTTTTCTGTGCACCATTCTGCAAGATGGTTGATTTCCTCCAGATATGAAAACTCATGGTGATGGTGATGGTGGTGATGGTGGTGTCATCCGCAAACTTCACAATATAGTTAATGACAAAAGCTAAATTACACAATTTAGAAAAGTAAAATAAAGACCAACAAAAGACAAAACGCAAACAAAAAAAACCGAAACACTACAGCCTGCACATCATCGAGTAGTGTGACCCAGAGTGCTACTCAGTGTCTGCTAACTGTCTGTGTTTTCTTTCTGGAGAATCACTGGAATCCAAATCCATCTAAATTCCATTAGTCTGTCATTAAAGACATTTCTCTAGAGTATCAGTCATTACTGTTATCAAGGACTTGAAACCTTTCTCTCTCTTTTTTGTGATGAGGTAACCAAACAAAAATCTGCTCCAGCACTTATATACTTACACACATTTACACACACACATAGGCTATGGAAAACACAACTTCTTTACATTTTTTTATTAGCTGTTTTCCCAGTGTCCTATTATTTTTGTCTTTGATTCAATGGTTGCTAATTGCTCATTTGTGTAAAGCACTTGACTTTTGTGATCGGTGGTCAGCTTCTTTTTAAAAACTCATTAGTAGCTTTTCTAGATTTCACCTCTAAAGTAAGCTTCCTCATTATTCTTTTCTTTTTTCTCTTTTTTCCAGTGTTGAACTGGTCCATTTTACTGTGCATATACATTAATTTGTAAAATGCAACTTCACATCTCCTTGAACTTGGTTCCAGAAGCCCAATCATAGCAATTTCAAAAGAAATAAAATGCCTTCACTGGTATACGAGCCAGCCTCCTGATAATGGATTGCCATGACTTGTCAAGTGCATTGTTGAAGTAGCCATCTCTTAAGAGCCCTTTATCCTTGAGCTTTTTATTTTCAGAAACCACACGCACACGCACACACATAAGGTTTTAAAAGAAAAGATAAACAGCTTATCTCTTTAATTAAGGACATAACTAACAGTGCTGTTGAATGAGTGATACCTCTCTGTGCATTGTGAGATTCTGTGCATTGTGCAGTTGCTTGTTGATAATTTACACACATTCAACACTGGCTTTACAATGGTGAAGAAATAATGCTATCTGCATGTAGGCAGCACATACTTCTGTATCTCTGTCCAGACTGCAGCAGGGTGAACAGGCGGTAGCTGAGGTGAATCTTTTAATATCCTCTGGACTCTGCACAGGTAGTATGAGCTCTAATTGTTGGAAGAGATCCGTCTGATGATGGTGGTGTCACCCACATACAGTCACAGGTGCACAGTGTGAATAGCAAGTTGCTATGCCCACAACGCAGTTTGGAATTATGGAAGATGCAGGTATTGAGCACTAGAGAGAAGGAGGTGTGACCTCTAATCAGGACTGACCAGAGTGTAAATCTTTCCAAAAGCTTCATGAGAGAGATTGTGTTGAATGCTTAATTGAAATCAACAATGTAGGTATGTGAACACTAAAGATGGCCTCCTCTGTGGATATGTTGGTTCTGAATGCACGCTGGTGAGGATGGCAGGATGGACTGATGGATTGATAGTCATTTGTACAGGTACAGTACAGGTACATTGGAATCCTTGTGCATATCCTCAAAAAAAGACAAAGAAAGGCCATCAAGGGAGCAGCATTAAGTAGAATAAAGTACATGAAATACAAAATGTACACGTTAAATTATGTAAGAATATACTACGAATCATTGTGTATAAAAAAAACATACATATACTATGACTTACATTTAAAAACGCTCTAAGTTCTGAGTCCATTCACTGTAAAATAATGCACAAAAATTGACTTGATATAAAACAGATAAAAGTCTCAGAGGCTGAGATGTGTTGATTTAGTTGAATACAGAAACACAGTTTGTTTGCATGAGAGCATGAGTTTTGTGAAATGTTAAGTGTATATAGAATAAATAAGGTGGGAGTTTTTTTTTTCCCTTTTCCAGCGCTGTTGTCTTTGATGTGCTGGAGAACCATATTTTCAAAGCACTTCATCAGAGTGGGGGCAATTGCTGGGGTGGTGGTCTTTTGGATTTCACACTGTCCTTTTCAGGTACAGGGAGGATGATGGGTGAAATTAATTAGGTTGAGACTCTATCTTGTGATTGTGATGTATTTAAAATGCCTGTTGTAAAATCTACTAGCTGATTGGCACATGTTTTGGTACATGGTCAGTGATGTTATCAGACCATGTAGCTCACTCATATTCACTCTCAGCAGGATTCTTCTCATATCTGCAGTAGAAATTGACAGGGGCTGGTGCTCAGGAGGCAGAGTGAATTTTTTAATCTGACTTTAAGAACATCAAAGCAGCACATAAAATGAGATAAGCTTATCTGGTCATGTGGAAACTAGAGAACCTGAAGGAACACAACACAAGCACAGGAGAACATGCAAACCACCCACAGAAAAGCCCTGCACCGGCCAGGAACTGAACTCAGGACCTTGTAGCTGTGAGGAGTCAGTGCCAATCACTGAGCCACCATGCTGTGTAATTTGTTGGTCCTCTGTTTACTCAGCTCAGTGCAATGAGTTTGAATGTGTATAGAAAAGGCCTTAAAAGAAATGAGTGATGACAGCTATGGCTGTACTTGAAAAACCATGCATTGACGTGCAGCCACTGAGACAGTGAGACCTGTCCTCAAACAAACCCTTTAAATGCTATGTGTTTCATATACTTGAGCCTCACAAACACTGCTTTTATATGTGGAGAAATCCAAGGCCTGACAGGTTTTCTATTACAGAGGAGCTGTTCCTGTATAGAGATTGAACATTTTTGTTTGTTTTACAGAATAAAATCCATTACATATGTTAACTGTTTTGGTTCAAATGTCAAGCATCCTGTGTTTCTGATTCAAATTGAATTCCAAATGATCTCTTTTCCTCACTATTTGATTTCTCCTGCAGTGACATTTTAAGGATGGAGACACTGGACACTATTGCCAATGACAGGATGGAGAAAGAGGGATCAGCCACCACAATAACTGCTTTTAACACAAGTCTAGATGGTGCTGCAAACATCACCGGCATTATGTTTTTCCCCTATTATCAACACTCTCTTTATGTGGCTGCCATCTACATTCTGGCCTACTTCTTCATCTTCCTGCTGTGTATGGTGGGAAACATCCTGGTGTGTCTCATTGTACTGGAAAACCGTCGCATGCGCACAGTCACCAACCTCTTCATCCTCAACCTGGCCATCAGTGACCTGCTGGTGGGCATCTTCTGCATCCCTACAACTCTAGTGGACAACCTCATAACAGGTAAGAAATACTCTGTCAGTGTTCCTCCCCTCCGGCAAACTTCATACTGGCACAAGTGTGTTGAAGGAGAGTCAGCTCTCGCAGGTTTTTGAGAACATTTTACCAGAGTGATGCTAAACTTATGTTTGATCAGTTTAAATTTGATAGACGTGATTTCTGCTGCATTGGTACATACAGGTCACATAAAACTCTACTGCTGCTGCATGTATGTTGGCCTTGTTTAGACAGACTCTTTGAGGTGTGGTTTAGTTAATTCTTCGATGTATGGAAAAAAAAATCCAATCATAGTTCCAACAGCACGATCATATGGTTTGAAAATGAGCTCAGAGCTGCTAAACAGATTTCAAAAGCTCGCCAGATTTTTCAAACAAAACTTTTTACACCCTCCTGCTCTTTCTGTCAATGTGAACTCTTCCAGTGCACTGAAGGGGCAATCTGTTGATTAAACATGAATTATTTTGTGCTATTTTTAAGAACAAATTTAATGAACAGTTGATTACTTGTGAAAAGCTGTGTTTTGCTAATAATTGATCCCTTTTTTCAGTTTCATATCCCAGGATTTAATTTATTTTCTGTATCCTCTAGCCGTCAGGCAAAAGATACAGAAGTATCCACCGCCGTACCACCAGACTACAGAGCAGCTTTTTCCCTCAGGCTGTGAGACTGCTTAATGCACCATCTGCACTCCTCCATGTTTAATCATTTTATTTTAATTTTTTCTACAATCAATTAATCAATCAAGAGGGAACCACATTGTAATTTCATTATACAACCTGTTGTATAATGACCAATAAACTTCCTCGTATTCTTGATGTTTGAAGCCTGTTAAATTTAATACCAATGAAAGTAACTAAAACACAAAAGAACAAGGAGTAAAGGTTATTAAATGTGAGTTTGGGGTATTAAATGCAGGATGGTCTTATTCTTTTTCCATCAATTACACACTCCAGACACAGTTTTTGTTATCTTGACTTCATCTTTGACATTTTTTCAGGTAACAAGATTGTAGGTTTAATATTACAAAGTTGTTAGCAAGACCAACCCATAAACAAATGCATTAGTTAGTTGTGTTTATAGAAAATTATTTGTTTAAGGTACCTAAATTGGATCCAAGTTCATTGACATGTTTAGATAAACCAGTTACTACAGAAGAACTGATGATTTACCGTATTTAAAAATGCTCAATAAGAGTCCAGATAAAGATAAGTACAGTAAAAAATTTATAAAATAGATGCTGAAAGAGGGTTTGATTAAGTTTTATAGCACAGTAGAAACATGAGAAACATTTGGATTTGAACAAGGCTCAACTGCTGTATAAGAGGCTGGTGAAGTATGAATGGGTAGCAGTAAGGTGGATGAATGAAGCACAAATGTGTGGACTGGCAGGAAGAGGCAGATAGTTTGTCGTGACGCAGATAGTTGATCTGCCTGGAGAACTCACCAGTATGTTTGTTGATGCTGTTTACATTCCTCCTCATACACATTCAAATAAGGCATTGGAAACATAGCAGATCATCGACATTCATACAACTAAATTACTGTTGATTTTAACACAAAAGACTTCAGACCTGTTTTACCTGAAATTTCATCAGCCTGTCCACATTCCAATTAGGTGTAAAAACAGAGTTTCTGCGAGAGATATACTGTTTGACTATTTAGTTTTGCGACAGTGTCTCCTTTGCAGTGGTCAGTGTAACAAATGAGGGGTTATTTGTGTGGGTGACTGACAGAAGATTTGGCCTAAGAGTCAGAGAGAAGGGGATGATTGAGTGCTGCTGTATTAGATTGTGGGGAGATGATGGTTACCATGTCATTGCGTAAGTTTTGCTGTGCCATAATGAGTGAAAGTACAGTAGTGGACACTGGTGTTGAGAGTGCATTGATGACATATGTCAGTGTCTGTGAAGCCTATTAGTGCGTACTGTGTTGTGTTATGTGTCTTTTGTGTATGATCCTACAATAAATGTGATGTAATTTATTATTTCCAGAGGATTTCATCAGCATTTTTAAAAAACTCTTCTTCCCCGCTCTGTGGCAGGATGGTTATGGTAGATTCTTTGGTGAGGAAGAATCTACCATGACTCCTGTGTTAATTAATTGAGTATTTATATGTTATTGTTCTAGCTGGTGTTTTTTTTTTTTCGAGAAGAGATTAGCTTGATGATTACAATGTCTAGGTTGTTCAAAATTGGGGTAAGTTTAACTGAGCCTTGATTCCAATATGCTTGTTTTTCCCAGTTTTCTTCTGATTAGTGATTTAAGTGCAACCAATTGGGTGTTGGTCAATTAGAAAAGATGATTCTGAGAAAAACTGACATTTTGATTGTGGCAATGTGGCTTGCACGGGAGAGGGGTGAATCATTCCATTAGTGTAACTGATCTTTGATGGATTTAAGATGATGGTGGAGCTTGAACAGGGAGGAGGTTCCTTTTTTGGTTTTAAGAGATTTTTTCACATGTGGTTGGATGTTGGAGTATCTATACATTTCTGTTCATTTTAAACACTTTCAAGCTCAGTGATGTCACTGCAGCAAACAACGTGGCACATTTAAGCAGCAGCAAAACTAAAAACTGTAGTTTTGTACTTGACAGAAGGAAACTCGAGAGAAGGGAAGAAGCTCTAAAGCAGGGGTGACCACACCTTTTCAGCTTGCGAGCTAACGTTACGTATAAAATGAGCAAGTCAAAATGATTACTATAAAAATGCAGGAGTTGATGTACCTTGCCCCCCCATTTTTATACCCTTTCTGAAGTTTAGTAGAAATAAACTGTGCAACTTGGCAGCTCGCGCATGAGTCACTCGGCTTCTTGTTGTCTGTTTCCATGGTAACCGGGGACAGACCCGCGTATTGCTCTGAAATAGCGCGCGCCGTATGCACGGATTGGATGGATTGGATGGATTTTTTATAATGCCATGCTATCTACTCACATTACCTTCGACCGGTAGATCGCGATCGACGTAATGGGCGCCCCCGCTCTAGAGAAGCTCAGCCTTTATCAGTAGCACAGTTGCTTTACAATTTGACTACATTATCCCAAACCATGTGTGTGACCTTTTGGATGTGTAGTAGAGCGCAGAACATTAACATTAGGCCTTGATGCAGACTGATCGGCATGTCGGGAGTTTTAAATAAGCAATGAAGCAACAGTCCTCCTGATGGGTTGAAGAACTTACTGATTCTGCAGCAGAGAGACAGCTGCAGGTATCAGATCTGGATGGTGCAAATATGAAGAGGGATTTATTTTACATGCAAACCAAGGATGTTGATTGAAAGTGAGGATAGTTTCAGTGTTTTGATTTAGAGTGTGCATACACAGGAAGAGTTTCTCACAGACAGGTCAGTTGCATAGATTGTATTGGTGTCTGTGTTGGCATGTCAGGGCCGCCTCACATGATAAGAACTTAGCGTTTCGCTCACCGTCATGTGGGGTGCAGAGTCACAGCAGAAGCAGTGACCATTGCTTGGCAACAGCAACTCTGGTTAGTATTTTATTTAGCATCAGCTCCTAAACTTTGCCTATTAACAGACCTGGTGGTCCAATCTCACTGCTGACATTTCGCCAAGCATTGCTTTTCTTTCTGAGAGCGTGGTATGTTTTTAATGATGTATTACACAGTTCAGCAAACTCGTACACATATAAAATATTTTTCCTCCATATTTGTCTCACTTTACTGATTGGAGTCACCTCCTGATCGCCTCTGGCAAGGTCGCATACAGCTGGTACTGTATTCGTTGGTTGGAAGGTCAGCAACATACTAGGTCAAAGTTCAAATAATTTGACCTTTGAGCACAGCGGTCAGGGGTGGAGGTGGGGGGAGCATCCAAGCGGTTCGCAACACCAAGGGTAGCTGTGCCGCTTAGTCAGCTCAACCATCCTCTCCACAGGGAATCAACGGGGCAGCTAAAATAGAAAAAAAAAAATCTGTGACACTCATTGTTGATACTATTGTGGCAGGCTGCAAATAATTGTTGAATGTAGAAAATAATGTTTCACACCAATCCTTATTATATCTGTCATTCTACTATAGTTAGACTTTGTTTTTTTTTTTGAGACAACCAGCTACCCTTCATCCTGGACTTTTCTAAATTTTTTTGACAACCTGGACTTCCTATAACTGGATTAAATGCTTGCATGGAGCCTGACGGATAATTAAAAGTTCATACCCACCCCGGTTACTGACTTCTTCCTCCTTACTGCCTCTGGTAAGAGATACAGAAGTATCTGTAAACCAAACAACAGAGCTGTGTTTCCATCAAGCTCTGAGACTTTTTAACTTATCCTTCAATGGAAAAACTTGCTTTATCTTTCTGATTTTTATTTTTAATTCATCTTTTTACATAATTTTATCTTTTTGGTTTCTTTAGAAAGGGACTTCAAACTACATTTTTTACACAACCTTGTGATGAGAAAGACAATAAATGACTCTTGTACCCTGCATATTGCCCAGGGTTAGTTAAGCTTAGCACACCTTCCACACATCACCTTCACACAGTCACTGGGTCATTTCAATAAGCATCGATCCTGAGAAAGAGCCCCTCATATCTAAGGGATAAAAAACATATAAAAAGACAGTGTGTCCAGTGGAGCCTGTGGGTGGTCCATGATAATGAGCCCCAGCACCTGCATAACAGCCAGGGGCTCACATTGTAAACCAGCCTGCTTTAGTGCTGTCCATCTGAGTTCCAGTAGAGATGCTGGGAGCAAGATTAAATCGTACACAACCCCCACCCTCCAGCACAATATGGGGTTAGCTGGTCAGAGGTGTTATTAACTGGGTTGTGGGAAACATTCTCTGTAAGAGGTCTCGGTCATTTCCAGAAACTTTGCTGACTGGGTTAATTTTCTGCACTGCAGGTTTAAGACAAGTGTGAATCATCCTTGTTTTAGAATTTGTAGCCTTTTTACAGCAACATATATTGTTCATATGTCTATATTTACAACTTACAGACAACAACAAGATTGAATTCACTGGTACTGAGCTTCACATGATTGTCCCTGCACCATGTGAGGAAGCTCTCTATCAGTCCTCTGTAATCCTCAGTAATAATAGGGTTTAAATAAGGATAGCATGAAGTCATTTTAGTGGAATTCATCTTCATGTAGTGATAACTGTGTGAGTGGGACATTCTTTTTCTGTAACTAGTCCTGGATTTCTGTGTACAGAAACTCAAAGCCTCTTGGGAGGATAGATTTGCCTCACTGACGCCAATGAATGGAGGAGGAACTGTAGGGAGTAACCCAGTCTTGGTGTCCTGTTTATGTATTTGATCAGTGCTCATCTGCATCGTCTCGCAACATAAAACCGTGCTAGAGGACAAGTGGCAACCAGAAAGCTGTGATTGGCCCTCAATGAATCCAAACTGTTGCTATGATCCATGAAAGCATCATTGACGGCTGTCTTGTCACAGTGGCTTGTAAAAGTGTTATAGACAGGCAAATGGCAGCTGTCAGTAGGGGGGGGGCATAAAAAATATTAAAGGAGATAGTTGAAGAATTGACTTAGTAGTTTCATAGTAAAATATAAAGTGTTTCCAACCTCCATGCATAATGTACATGCAAAAAAAGATGCACAAAGTTTGTCTGTAATCTCTCAGCAAATCCAATATCACACCTGCCTTCATCAGCCTCATTAGTTGCATTTCCTGTTAGATCATCTCCACTCACCTGAGTCTCCTTAACTTCTTCTCATCATGCCATCAGTTTAGTTTGTATATTAGTGTAGTTTTCAGTTCAGTCTTTGTTGAGTCGTCTGATTTGTTAGAGCCTTCTTTTTTTTTTTATTTCACAGAGTCTTGCTTGTGATCCTGCCGGTTGTCTGTGACCGGGTCAGTGCCCTCTAAGTGTGACTTCAGCTTTATTTTTCAGCTCCCTTTTCTCACAATCCTTATGTAGTAAGGTTTGTGAGAAAAGAGACCTGGTCAGTAGGAAAAAATGAAGTTCTTCGTTTGTTGTAGACATTATTTAAGTATTTTACATTATACCATGAGCTGTATGCAGCTGTCTGTCATGGAGAGGACTAATTGGTTGCCACTTCACAGACCACAGCTGGTGTTGTTACTTGGAGGCAACTTTTTATCTTCTGCAAATGAAAATAAATATGTTCACTATTTAAATCCAGCTACGCTTGGAAAAAATAACATTACAAAGACACCTGATTTGACAATTGTGTTTCCAGTAATACATGGAAGAAGGTCAACTTCCAGCAGAGTTATAAATACCTTGGAGACTTCCACCAGCTCACTTTGCAACCCAGGAACCACGCAAATGTCATCTTATTAGCTTTTAATAAACTGTAACATTGTCAGGTTGTTCCTTTGTAAGTCCTTTTAACTTCATCAAAGCAGCGAAGCAATGTGACCCTGTAGAGATCAGATGTCTGACTCAGTATTTGAGTTGTAAATTAAAAAAAACCTTGACACTAACACAAAAATTATCTACTGTCTGTTTGTTTCTGGAGGAGAGAAGGGGATACCATACTTCTACAAACATTATCTACATACAGTTTTCTACTAACTCTTGATCTAGAGCTTCAACAAAGCACAGAAAAAAAGTCCCTCATAAGACCTAATTAAGTGAGTGAATTTAACTAATAGTAACCTCAAGTCCAAGTGAAACAGGCTATACTTTAACAGAACAGATGATGAAGGTAAACTTTTAATTAAAGCTGCAAATCAGGTGTATAATTAGAATTAAACATATGCATGAGTTTATGGGATTTCAAATAAATTAACATGAAAGTAAGTAAAGAGATGGTACTGCATGTTACTTTATTTATTATAAATAATAATAATATTGAAAATATCTTTGCACTGCCTGCTGCTCAGTGTGAAAACCTGACCCTGCAACATGTAGTAAATATGTCATAAGTCTGTCAAAGTCTTTTCTAAAATCTGTTTTGAACGAGGCACTTCATACTAATGCTCACTATTACTGTGCAGCTTGCCACTGTGCCACACAACAACAGTAACCATCTGCTGAATGACTAAAGCTTGTTTTCTTCTCCAAGGACTCGCTGACAGTCACTCAATCACTGCAGCTCTGGTTTTTGCTTTGGCAAAACCAATGAAACTAAAAAAAGGGGTATGCATGTGTTTGTTCACTGGGGTCATGTGCAGAGAACTTAGTATTATTAAGAATATAGCATTATTCTTAAATGTTCCAGTGATATTTTTATTGCAATATTTCTTACATTTTTATTAACTTTTTGATTATCCCATAATACATGATATTTGTTTACTTACTTTTCTTATTTGAGGTCACCGTGATGGAATGAGATAAGATGTCTTTTCTGAGTTTAATTCAGCTGTGGTTCATGTGGACCATCTCAGGCAATAAGCAAGGTTTCTTTCTTGACAATCATTTTGTTTGACTTTTGCAGTCTCAGTGAGTTATGGTAGAAAAGCCCGATGTTTCTGTATCACCTCTTCGCCCACCATGTTGTTCATTTGTTTCACAGCGTCTACATGAGTGCATACTTTTCCGACAATTAGTCTGTTCTGAACTTTTAATCAATGTTCTTGTCCTGAAATGATTAGTGATCACCTCTGCTAACTCTGTTTATTGACTTTTAAAAGAAACTTGTGCTTCTCCATTTCCATAAGCTGTGCTGCTGTATTTTCACACATTAGTAACATACAGACAGGTTTATCCTGGTGTGTTTTCCTGTACATACAGTGTCTAATATTGTTTTTAACTTGTTTTTTTTAGTTAAATTTTTTTAATTATCTCCGTCTTGTTTCTTTAAGGCTTTTTTGTAACTTTTCAGCATTTTCCAAGTTGCTCAACACAGTTGTATACATATTTAGAGGGACAGCTCTGATGGGTTTACTGAAGCTCAGGCATGTGGTGCTATAATATCTGTCTAAATGTTTTATATGTTCTCAATAAAGGTGCCAAGAAAAGTCTATGTTTGATTCATAGTGTGTTCTTAAACTGTTTTCTGTGATCTTACTAGCATTATGTAAAAACTCTGCCAATCCTCACATGGCACAATCAACAGTATTTTCAGGGGCCAATACAAAAAAGTTAGCAGGGGATATTATATTTTTAATAAGCAACAAGTCCTTAATAGCACAAGTTGCAAAATATGGCACTTTTGCACTGTGTTTTTCAACTAATCATTAGAAAACGTTCATTAGGTCTGTGATAAATCTTCTTATTAATCAACGTAACACAAAATGAATTAGTTCTCTCTTCAACACAGTTTGCACAAGTAGTTATCAAAACGATGAGAGACATTTTGTGTTGAACCCCCTGAGAACAGGCATTTCCCACATTTGTTCTAAAACAAACATATCAACATGATACTCAGTTTCACAGGAAGCTGACCTCTTAGAGCTAAGAGACTGCAAGAGACTGAGACTGAACACACAAAGAAATCACAAAAGCAAACAGACAAGTTAAGAGAAAAGTAAAGAATGTCCAAACAAAAATCAAAAAAGTGGAGTTATGGACTCCAAATGGAGAAAAATTACAGTATTTCTGAAGTAAAGGTACTGCTGCAGGCAGTGAACAGCAAGCCAGCTGTCATTTTTAGTGGCATCAGTTCGGGATATACATAACATGCGATTATCTGTCCATTGAAGGTTGTATCTGAAGGAAAGGCCCACAAATAATGCAGCTGAAAAACGCCTGGTTTGATCCCAGAAAAACTGCCAAACACAGAGGAGAGATGCTGAACACTGGAGGTTGAAGGTGTTATTTAAGCTGCATCAGCAGACTTTTGTCAGTGGTTTTGTCTCCTACTGACCACCTCCTTTCTCAGAATCAGAGGGTAAGCAGTTTTTAAGAGTCTGTTAATAGTCAAGATCACACTCACACTTTTTTTTTCTTAAAGCTGTTGCTGTTAAACAATAGAATATGTCACAATATAAGGACTAATGTGTAAAACCTAAAGCAAGGTGGTTTGTTTGTTGTTTGTCTGAAAAAGTTTCCTCTTCTATGATCACGTCTAAAAGGAAGTGCTAGTAAGGGCTTAGTTTGATTTAAAACTTTTAACATGGTTTTTTGCATTACCCCAAACACTGCATAATTAGGATGCCTTGAAATGAAAAGTGACCACAATAGTTTGATTTTTATCATTTATTTACGGATAAACTCTGGCTAAGAGGCAGCCACACTCTGACACAGAACTTGGCACCCTGTACCTTCCTGGGGTATTATCTTCATGTGTGCACTCAAGTCCTTTTTAACTGCCCCACACCTGATCTCAACACAACCAAGAGACAGTAACACCAAAGAAATTAATTTAAAAAAGAAAAATCCTTTGAAACCTCCTTTATGTTTTTGCTTTTATACATTTCCTTTTTTTGATTAATTGTAAACTATAATAATCATAAATAACTCAAATTCATTTCAAAACTTTTGCTTGGTGTTTGTAATGCTTTGTGAAATGATAAAAATGTGCATGGGGGTGTGTAGATTCTGCCTTTACATAAGAGCACATACCACATAAAAAATAAAACACTGATAAATATTAGAATCTCAATGAAAACTGCAAAAGTTTCCATTTCCATTTTAAGCTTTCAAGGATTTTGAGAATTAACTCATTCCAACCAAATGACTGGTGAATGAGGCCCAGTCTTTCTGCTGATAGTAAATACTGCAATATGTTGTTGCTTTGCACTGTTACTAGATGGTTGTTGGAATCAGTATTCAGGCTGTGAGAGCCTCAGGTTTTTTTTCTAAATGACATCATGTAGTAAAATTATACAGCTACTGTGTTATCTAACAAGCTTTGCCTATTGTGCTGCAGTTTTCCATCACCTTGAGGTCAGTGTTCATTGATTTCAATTGTCCTCATGGTGCTCCCCCGCTACAATCCTATCATGCTCTATTCAAGCAATTTACCGAGAGTGTACTCAAGCCTCCATTTCTACTGTGGAAGGGATGATGAAACATTAGTCATGTAGAGAAAGAGGATGCAAAGAGTCAAAGGAGGGAGTCCTAACTTTCCCTTTGAGATTCAGGAAGCGTTGTAATCAATCTGCAATAATTGCTGCTAAGGATTTGTAAAAGTCCTTAAAGAGTGATAGTATTGTCACTGTATTACTACTGAGGTCCGTTCACTGGCTTGAGAGCTGCTCTGTTGAGTGTTTGTCATTTTTCCAACAGGCTGGCCCTTTTCCAACACTGTGTGCAAGATGAGCGGCTTCGTGCAGGGGGTGTCTGTTTCTGCTTCAGTCTTCACCCTGGTGGCCATTGCTGTGGAAAGGTTAGCGTCAGCTGTGGTTTAATAGTTAATGCTAAAACTCTGACAAATTAAAACAATTATGAGACTCAAAGAAAATTATCTATGACAAGTTTAATCATTAATGTAGTAATAAGACTACAGCTGGGCTTGGCAGCCCTGGGAAGTTGTACTAAGGAACGGCAGAGCTTTAAGCCAAATGCCAACAAAATACTAACATGTTTAACATGCTGATGTTCAGCCAGTATAATTTGTATGTTTGGATTTATGATAAGAATAAGATATATGAGCTTCTGATTTTGTAGCTGACTGCAAATACACATTATTGTCTAAAGGCCAATCACCAAATAGACTTTGCACCAGGATGACATCAAACAAACAAACAAACCAAAAAAGTAGCTTGTCTTTGATTGTTTAATGTTAAACAATTTTAAACGAGAATGTTTAACATTATTAAACCTAATTGGATTGAACACTGATAACAGAAAGAGTTAACACAGAGCTCCAGACTAACTTCTCTACTGGTGGCACCTTCACATGGTTTGGTCATTACCTTTTACAAGCAGTGCTTTTGAGAGACATGGGTGTAAAGCAGTCATCAGGGTCTGAAATAAGCTTTGTTTACTGCTTGTCATTTTAAAAAAGATCTTGCATATGTTGCCACTTTGTAGTCAACTAACCTTGTTCATAGTTATAGATGTTCTGTCAGTTTTACAGATGTCTCTTTTAAAATGGTGGTGTGTGGAGAAAATGTCTTTTTGGGTTGCAGGGGATTTTTCCATTGCAATACTATAAACAGCCATTAGATCAAATTGGATAAAAGGCTAAATGACAATAGGGTTTTCAGCTCTCTAATGTCTTTATCATGTTGACCATCTTAGCTAAGTACAGAAGCAGAGAGTGGCCATTGTTGCTATTGTTTTTTTTTCATTCTGTGAATCATGAAATTATTATCTCATTATCACAGTGTAACTGCTTGTTTTCTCAAGCCGCACAAATTAATGTATCATCAAGGGATTACAAAGCTTGTTTTCCTGCGATAACACATTATTTTTTACAGTTTTCATGGCAAAACAAGCCTTGTTACCCTGTGATAACATATTAATTTATCGAGCTTGAGTCCTGATAATGAGATAATTATTTTGTGATCTACAAATAACAGAATAAAAAAAAATAATATGGCTACTCTCAGCTTCTGTAGCTAAGAATGTTACAATGCTAACACTTTTTAAATTCATAATAAATACAAGTTTACTGTTTTTCTCAGCACTGGTCAAACAATGCTGGCTTGGAATTTTTCATTATTTTCAAGACTTAAGAAGATTATTGTTGACAATTTTTTAAAGATTTTTATGTAGTAATAAAAGGTAATATGTTTAGCCATCCAGCTAATTAGTGACATTTCTATTTTTACTTATTTACTGCAGGTTTCGCTGCATAGTGTATCCTCTTCATCCAAAGCCGACTGTATTGGTTGCCAAGGCAGCCATCGTGTTCATCTGGGTGCTGGCAGTGGTGATCATGTGTCCTGCTGCCGTGGCATTGACGGTGGAGAAGGTTCCTTTCCACTACATGGTGCACAATAACAACTTCAGTCACACATTCCCCCTGTACACTTGCTACGAAAATTTTGCTAACCCCCAAATGAGGAAGGTCTACACGGCAGTTCTGTTTGTGCACATCTACCTTGTGCCCCTCACCGTCATCACGCTGATGTACGGAAGCATCGGCGTCAAACTGTGCTCCTCTATGGTTGCAAACAGAGGGCCACAGCTGGCCAACACCCCAGTTCAAGCTGGAGTTAGAAGGGGTGGCCAGCCAATGATATCCCAGAAAAAGATCAGGGTGATAAAGATGCTCATCGTGGTGGCTTTGCTTTTCATGCTGTCCTGGTTGCCACTTTGGACCCTCATGATGATGACAGACTACACAGGCTTGGACAGAGACCAGCTGGAGCTTTTGACCAGCTACATCTTCCCCTTTGCACACTGGCTGGCTTTCTCTAATTCCAGTGTCAACCCCATCATCTATGGCTACTACAATGAGAACTTTAAGAGGGGCTTCCAAGCTGTGTGCAAGTCATGGAGGAAGGTGTTGGGCAGGAGAGAAAGATCCACACAAGAACCTTGTGGAGGTGCTGCCTTTAGAGATGCCACGATAAATCACAACAATCTCGTCTTGGGGCTGAGAAATCGAGTCCATAATGACAACAAACTGACTGACACAGCAGATGTGGAAAGGAGAGCAAGGGTGGGCTCAGTGGTGGTCCACAGAGAGAGGAGTAATGTTGAAGAGTCGGTAAGGGTTAGTTCACTGGCAGCTTCAGCCAATCAGGCGTGGGATAGCTGAGTGTTTATAAAGTTTCCCAGGAATACAAAGAAATGAAGCCATAGTGTATTGCATTACATTCCCAAGGAAGAGAGAGTTATTTACTTATTGTATAATGATTAAGTGAAACATGGTCTCGGTTTGTTACGTGGTAACATGTTGAAACCTGAGTTCTGGGCAGTTTCTCTTCTTTATAAAACTGTTTGTGGTCATGCTCAGCTAACCGGGGCCCTGATTTACAGACCAGGGTAAAACCTCAGAAACAAGGAAAACTCTGGATTTTTTTTTTCAGAGAGAGGTAACCTTAAATTCAGCTTAGTTGCCATGATAACCGACTTGGTTTTCTGGCAGGTTTTCTTCAACAAAATGACGCTCTCTGTGTCTTCTCCCCTCATGCTGAGCATGAAGCAGCTGTCTGACTCATTCACACAGCTGCCATCAGAGCTCTCTTTAAATGCATTCATTTGTAGAAGTTCACATCTTTACAAACATTGAAATCCTACTTCTTTTAGGACTGCTACGATAGAAAAAAGCGGTCTCAGGCATTCATCCTCAGCTCTGAATAAAACCTATTTACACATCTATGACTATGTGGAAATTAAACAGTTAACGAGTGTAAGAAACAGTCATTATAGAAAAATTTAACATTTTTCTTCTTTAAGCAGTATTAGTTAAGTAATGAATATCAGCTGAAAAAAATGTTGCTGGTTTTTTGAAAAGTTTCTAGGTATTTCACATGTTGCAAAAATACAAATTGCAGGCTTTATCGTAATTATAGTCTACTGCGATAGTTAATATTTTATTACCCCTCTTTGATTCTGATGTCATTTAGCTTTAAGCACTTTCAAGAAAACACTATATATATTTGTCAATATAAATAAATATTTGGGCTGTATTTAAATGGTGAACTTCAGCTGGAGTTAGTATCAGTATAAAATAATAGAATTAAACAATTTTAAACACATTTTTATTGTTGTCTTTCAACATAGAATTAGAGGAATTTTAAGTTTGGTAAAAGATGAGTGGTGGGTGGAAAATCTAGTCAAAGATCAGCTTTAGGGATGAGGAAATCAGGAGATTTCAGGAGACACAGCTTTCCTGTGTGTAAGGTGTATTTAAGTCCTTGTGTCCTCACATGTCACCACCACCTAAACTACATATTCAAATAAGGTAAACCTTTACACCCTCAGGATCTTACTGGGTATTTTAACATAAGCATTCTTACCCTCGGCTTGGTTGCTATGGCGAGGGCAGATGGGGAGAGTCTGCACAAATAACTGTAAGACACAATATTGATTACAATGGGGACTGTGTGATCCAGCCATCAACATTGCTTGACTTAAGTGCAAAGAAGCACTGTGGCAGACAGAGTGGTGAAAAGGCCTGTGGGGTTGGAGAAATACTGTGAAATATAGTGAATAAACTGTGAAAGAGTTTTTCCATGAGCTCTTCTCTCCTCTCCTGTTTTTTAAAGATAAATGTCACGACCAGAGCTTAATAAAAAACCTGCTCTCTCTTAAAAAAAAGGCCTCAGGAAAAGTCATGTTGACGCCACTGGAGATAGCAGATGTTCCCTGGGGGAGGGCGGGGGGGCACTTGGGCACAATATTCCCTTGCTGTAAATTAGCATGTCATTGTATTCATCTCTACCACTGCAGCAGACATGAGTGATCCATTATCCATTTGGCTTTGCCTCAGAGTCTAAAGAGGGTGAGGAAAACACAAGCCATTGACCTCTTAGCAAATTTAAAATCCATCCTTCAGAGAAAAAATGTACTCTAAGATTAAAATGACTTTACCAAAATAGGTAGACCTGCACTCATGGTAACCCAGCATGTCAGGCAGGTGGGTGTTAACCAGTTATGTAAGAGAATGTTTTTGTCCTTTTCGTTTAACCAACAAATCCCTTTTTCAGATCACTATGGTTAGGCTAAGAGCTTCAGGTGCCCATTTCATATTTTGGCTAACCTTAAACCTCCAACACAGATGACCAAGATAAGCAGTGCTTGTTTTTATTGCTTTCTTCTTGCTCCTAGCAAAACGATTTGCTAAATATGTAAATCTATGTGCTGACTATACGGAGCTGTAGAGAGCAGTGAGTGAAGGCAAAAGGAAAGGTGAAGTACATCAATATAAGCCTCCACATAAAATGTCCAGGCTGTATTTATCAGGGGTATAGAGACAAATAAAGAAAGGAATCAGATCTGCAAGACACATGCTAAGCATATTACTGATATTACTGAAGAGTGATTTCTGACATCCGTCACATTTCGCTGTGCTTCAGTGGTGGTTTAGTGAAAGGCTACAGTCGTGTGCTTTGCTGCTGTCTGTAGAATCTTCATGGTCATATGGTCAAGTCAGTTATCAAGTAAAACGTACAAAGACATTTTGAGACATTTTAAACTGATCTGTCTGTTTAGATTATGAGACGATTAACTTCAAGCTTTATCTTTTACTTCCCAGGTATAATAATGTGAGCGCATGTATTTGTAATGTTCTTGTTTTACTGTCAGTGAAGAGTTATATTAGAAAAACAAATATTTAATTATGAAATAGAACATAAAATGAGTCATTCTAAGTTTTTATTCATCACATAAACCTTTCTTATGAGAAAAAAGACTTTATTTTAGGCATTTTGCTAAATCCTACGAAAAATGAAGTGGGCACTTGAATGTTGGCCCAAGGTAGATGACATGAGTTCATTCAGCTCCACTAACATGCTTGAGTTATTATGCAGAATGTTTGGGTGTTTGTGGTCTTTCTAGTTTGGGTAATTAAAAAAAATTGCAACTCATAATTTTCTGAGAAAATGAACAACTTCAGATTTCAGTTAGTCATTCAGGAAAGTGAACATGAATTTGTCCATCACCTCCCTGTTTACCTGATTTGGCATCTTCAGACCGCCACCCATTCTCCTAGATAAAGAAAGGGCTTGTTGGTCACTATTTTGACAGAGTTAATAAAGTCACTGCTGCTGTGGACCACTTTCTGAAGGACTAATATGCTGACCTTTTCAGAGAAGAGTTTGCTGTTTTATTTTGATGCTGAAGTAAGTGTTTAAATGAAGGAGGGGACAGTGTACAGACTGACTCATTCTTCCTCAGGCCATTAATCTATCAACCAACCTTGTATGTCACAAAGCACTGATATACTTTCACAGGACCTCAGATTTCTTCTTTCAGCTAGAAAATTTTCTTTACCCTCATACAACTAAATAGATTTCTGCAGGGCTGCTTTATTTTTGAAGGCTCTGTAGCAAGTAAAAAATTTAAGAAGATTGCACGATTTGTTCAACAAGATAATCATGACAAACACCATTATTGTGATTTTGAACATAACTGAACTAACTTAAAAAGCTGATGTAAGGCTTTAAACAAACCTCACCCCAATGCATGACTTTTACATCATAACCACTCAGTTTCCTACTGCACTATTCTTTTCTAGAATAAAATGTACAAGTCTCTTAAGCTTGTTATAACCACAGACCTTATTTCAGTCAACTAACTAAAACCATATTCCAAAAATCATTTGCTGTCCAAAAAAGAAACCAGAAGTTCAACAGTGCTGGTTAACTTTCTTTTTTTTTGGACTTATTCCTGCAGAACTCTAAGTTCATTGGAACTGCAAAAACAGATTTGCAAGTTGATGCCTCTACAATAATTTATTTGATGGATAAAGTCTTATAAGACATCCACATTTTTTAAAAGCTGCGCCTCCAAGCAGGAATAAAAACTATCTACCTCCACAACATCGCAAAGGTCAGTGAGAGCTAAGCTTATTTCACATATCAAGGCCCACGCATTATAAAATAATTTTTATAGAGCCAATTGGTAAGCTACCTCACTCTTCTTTAATTTTTACACAAAAAATAACCTCTGACTGAATAAGTTTTTCTCTTATCAAAATGAAATATGACTTTAATACCTTTAAAATGTTGAAGTTGTCTAAAATGAAAAAAGACAAAAAGCACAAATTTCTTATCTTAATCCCAAACTCACACACAATTTGGCAGATCCTTTTACTTTTTATGATAACTGTTAAAATAATGTTGCTTACAGTTGAAAGTCTCCATCTGGGATACAAAGACCATATTAGTAACTCCTCCCTAACCTCAGTGACTGCTGTCATTTTTCTTTAATACAATGATTGCAAATAACTGTTTCTGAATGATGTACTGAATGTAAAATGTTAAGAAATATGTTGAGAAACTGCTTTAAATCCACAGTGTTTCACAAAATGCTGAGAACAGACAGATTAGATTAGATTAGATTAGATTAGATTAGATTAGATTAGATTAGATTAGATTAGATTAGATAAAATAACAGGTTGATTTACAATTAGAATTCATGGCTACACCCCTTTTTGTGATACAGACATACAACATACATTGCATGATGGGAATTGTCTAGGATCCAGGGTATTGGAGTTTAGGGTTACTCCAGAATCATTTACAAGGGACTGAAAGGCAGGGAATCTCAGTCTGTGCAATTTTAATCACTTTAATCATGAAGCTGTTAAAATTCTGTTTGATTTAATTAATTCTTTGGATTTTAAAAAAAAACCATTTCTATGTTATATGTCATTTTTGGTCAATACAATGACTGCAAATGACTGTCATTTTTGAAAAAAAATCAGTGACAACTAGTGTAAGATATAAAATTTCCAAAAAAAGAGAAAAGGTTTTATTGAGAAATTTACCTGACATTTTTTTTCCAATAGCTACGATGTTCAGCTTCGGGTCTTCTCTCTGCAGTACTGTGCCAGTTGACCAACAGATAATGAGCTTAATATCTGTCGGTAAAAATCTAGATTTAAAAAAAAAATCATTGTGGATGAACACACATTTGCACATGTGAATTAATCTTAAGAGCCATATCTCACAGATAGCACCTTTAAGAAACTCTTACAAAACCACTGTAATGATATTAATCACACAGTAAGATGTAATGTCTATTTTTATTGTTTTCTCTACTAACCGGTTAGTCTTATTTACAAGAAGTGCTGGTACAGAAAAAATAATGACTTAAAATATCATTAAGCTCTTAATCGTTTGTTGCCTTTAGGTATTGTGTTACTTATAGATTAACAGAGGTGTTTTGTTTAAGACTGATATAACAACTCACATGGCATACAGCATAAAACAAAATACCACTAGAACAGAAAACAGCATTTAAATAATACATAAATTTATGAATTTATGTGCTCTATACAAGTTTATCGGCAAATGCAAGCTGAATTTAATAATAAAAACATGATAATCTTTGTGCTTACATTCAAGTGGAACCTTTGGGATTATTGTATTTTGGTGCCATTGTTGTTGAAGAGCAGTCAATGGGGTGGTGTAGCTTGAATGTGTGTGTAAATGTATGCAGCACTACTGTATTTTAGATTAACTTTGTGGAGGACTGTTACTGTCACTACCATTACTTGGTATATTTAAATAAGCTTTTATTGCTGTGTAACTGTTTGTAGTACTGATTCTATTTATCTATTAAGGTTCAACTGACATGAGTTTATTGACAGCTGATTATTGGACTATTATTGTGGTTTCCACTGAAGCCCTCAATTTTTGTTGTTAATATTCATCAACATGAAAAATATATGAGAAACACACTGAAGGACAGAAAACTTTAATCTGTTCTGATACAACCTCAAACAAATCAGCAGAATTTTATTTCCATGCCTGTAG
Source organism: Acanthurus lineatus (assembly GCA_029814665.1). Classification (NCBI taxonomy): domain Eukaryota; kingdom Metazoa; phylum Chordata; class Actinopteri; order Acanthuriformes; family Acanthuridae; genus Acanthurus; species Acanthurus lineatus. Next base: position 4,419,737 of record JAPZDV010000022.1, read on the forward strand.
GTTACAGTGATGGAAAAAAATCAGTTGGCTCGTCTTTTGGAAAAATCCTTTCATCATTGACAGAGAAATGCGTCTACTACAGCTCATGGAAGAGCTGGATCTTGAGTTCTTGAGCTTGGAGCAGCTAGCCAGTGTTTCAGCAGATGAAGCAGATCTGAAGTACCGGTCTGAAGCTACTTAAGTGGATAATCTATGAGGGAAAATACTGGCCTTGATAGATTTAATAAATACAACAGTGAGTCTAATCCACGGGCTATGGTGTTTGGGTGGAAGACAGCGTGGTGTATTAAACCGAGTCCAAGTAAGACTAGTTTGAATTGGGCTAATCCATTGTTTGTGTGTGAGCCCTTGTACTGCACACTGCCCTGATTTATGTCTTGGTCCAAATAAATTAAGTCTTGGGTTGATAATTTTGTTTTTGACTTCAAAAATTTATGCTACATGGACAATTTGAGCATGAACTAAATGCTACCATTAGCATGCTAACATGCTCACAGCCATGACTGTCATGACCTTGCTCAAGTGGCTACAACAAAGAATGGGTACACTATGTGTTATCACCAAGCAAAGATATTTAATTAGAGAAAAAAAGCTGATAATGAACCAAATTTAATGCCAAATTAAATGTTTACAACAAAGGTGTGTAAGTCATTAGAATCGGTGGTGGGTGATATGCATTATTGAAGGTATTAGGTGCCAAATAAAGCAAAGGCAGGCTAATGAAACATAACCAAACTACATGTGTGGAGTCGAGGATCAGAGCAGAGACGACGTGCTCAGCCTAAATAACTGCAGGTCACTGAGCCCAGGTGCACTGAGCTACCCAATCAGTCCCCTGCAGGGGAGAAAGACGAGTTAGAAACAAATGGAGTCTCCCTGATGGCACCACAGGGGCCATCACACATTGATGACATGAAATTGTTTGGATGTTTAGCAGGCACAGTGTTTATCTTCACTATCTTAATTTAGCAAAAAGTCCAGCCAGCTGAGACTATTAGCACTGTCATTAACTTTTGAACTTAGCATGTCAATTTATTCATTGTTTTAAGAGGTAATTCAGTCAAGTATCAAGACCAAATATTTAATGAAAGTAAACAAACAACAGTGACTTTCACTTGCATGGCTAAATAATTTTAAGCATGGCAAAATATTTTAGACACACACAGATACGCAGCTAAACCTTTTTGACGATGTCATTGTGACTGATAGACTCTGATATGATCTGTATCATTTTAATTAGCTGCTCTGTGCATGTGCACATAAGGTGTAAAAGACAGGTATGGGTGACATTGCTGCATTTGTTTGTGGGTGTAGCTAAAAAGCTAAAGCTCATGTATGACACAAATAGTGGTTAATTATTAGCTTCTATAATGTACAATCTATGTTTTGGGGTTGTCATGTCATACTTCATGTAATTTGTCCACGTGTGTCAGTGTACGCAGCAATCTATGGTATGTGCTTATGTGCCCATTCTCTGAGCTATTTTGTATACCTGTTTTTTTTTCCTTTTCTTGTGTGAAGGTTGTGTTTTGTATATCTGTTTTTTCATTTTCTTATGTGAAGGCTACCTAATAAATGATTCACTCAATGGTTTTTCTGTCCATGCGTTGTTGCAGCTTAGTCTAATGTCTTCACAAATGACGAGACGAGACTTGGAGTTTTTATCGATTTTAGTGAACAATAGAAAGCATATACATTGACTCGTGTTGAAAACGGAAACATCGCTAGCCGCTAAAATCGACCACAATGCCCCCTGACCTTCCGTCGCACTTTTACCTTTTTTCTAGGCATTGTGGGAAATACAGTCTCACCGGTAAATGAAGCATCCATACAAATAATCCCATGAAATGCAAAAATGCTCTTTTAACTAGCACCTTTTATATGAACTGTTTTAA
>JAPZDV010000022.1:4459398-4480116 GCA_029814665.1 Acanthurus lineatus
TGTGTGTGTGTGTGTGTGTGTGTGTGTGTGTGTGTGTGTGTGTGTGTGTGTGTGTGTGTGTGTGTGTGTGTGCGCACGTGTGCATGTATGTGTATACTAGTGACGCACCCCTAGAAAAGATTAAGAGACCCAGCTGTTGCTAATGCTGAACTGGGCTTGCAAAAACACCAGCTAACAACAGAGACACCTACTGGGCAGGGATCATGGCAAAATATCATCCAAAGACTGATTGAGCAGGACATAGATAAAAGTCAACTAAAGCAAAAAGCTTGCAGGACATTGATGTAATGGAGACACATCAAAAAAGGGCTTCAACATTTTCAGAGTTTAGAAGCACTACAAGTGACAGCAAGTGTAGTAGTGGGACAGCCAGTCAGACAAGCTTACAGACACCTTGCCCTAAAGTCACACAGATCGAGGCAATGAAACAGAAACATCCAGAAAAATGGCAGAGGAAAGCCAAGTCAACAGATGTAACATTAAGATATTTTCATTCACAGCATTATTCTGTAATTACATTCTGAGTAATGTAATATTTGAGCCAAAACCAGGGGACATCAGAGGAAACTAGGTCACCTATTGATCAGTAGGTCATCAATGAAATGCTCTTCTTGGGTGTACAGCAGAAACATCATGATGAAAAGTTACAAAAGCATTTAAGTCAGTGCTTCTGACATGTAAGAAAATATGCTCAGCCTATACTTTTATTTGGCTATTACTTCAAATAATCCTTGACTATGCATTTATATTTATGGAACTACCATTGCATTGTGTGTGTTCAGTGAAACTATTTTGTATACAGACTTATAAAAAGGGGTTTTACCTGTTCCATCAGGAGTGGAGCGCACATATGTGGGCAGCATCTTGACAGCAGCTGTGGGGTTGGTGTCTCTGCACAGGCCTTTGTCCATCTCTCGTCGAAATCTTATTGACACATCCATCAAAGTTTCATGTGGCAGCCGAAATTGGTGCAGGTATTTGTCCACCTAAACCATTTAGGAGAGCAGTGAAGTTACATTTGAGCTGTGAGGTCATATTGGGATGTACTGCAGTAAATAAACAAATAAGACAATACTGTAAAGTATTGCATTATTTTTTTCCTCTCATGTTCACTGGCTGCTCTGCCTCTGTCCTTTTATTTACAGAGTTTTCTGAACTAACCTGTGAGACAGTTGTGAGACAAATAAGCTCTGTTAGCCCTACGGTTAGCTTACTGAACTAAGAACCTGCAGTTTTTAATACTGCAAGACAAAGCTTTAGATTGTTAAGTTTAGTTACACTTTATTGTCAGACATGCATTGTGCCGTGATATTTGATCCCTGCATTTAACCCATCCCTGAGGAGCAGTGGGCAGCCACCATTCAGCACCCAGGGACCAAATCCAGATCTTAGCCAGCACCTTGGGCAAGGGCAGTGACTGGAGCATTAACCTAGCATACATAGTTTTGATGGCAGGGGAATCTGAAGCACCCGCAGGAAACTCACACAAACATGGAGAGAACATGCAAACTTCACACAGAAAGCCCTCCCCAGCTGGGGTATGAACCCTGGACCTTTCTACTGTGAGGCAGCAGTGCTAACCACTGCTGACTGCATAAAATAAAAAAAACATATAATAATGTGAAAACATTTTACAGTTTTCTGCCTGTATGAGAGTAACAAAATGAGTAGAAGGTGGATTTCCCTGCAGTGTATTTAACGCGTAACCCCAGCTGTGGGGAACTGCCTGTCTTCTGCACCTTCAGCTTCAGGAAAAATCATCAAACCACAGAGTTGATCTAATGTGTTTCATACCACAGTTTGTGTTGGTCAGCTGGTCAAAGCTAAACGCTGCGCTGCTCCGTGAACATTAGCCTCCTAATAGCTTTGTAGGAAGAACTCATTATATACTTCCCATGATGTAAGTCGCATAAATGTCATCTCACAAACAACTGAATGTTAGGTAGTAGCTCTTTGAAAATTGGGATTTTTTCCTGCTTTGAGTACTTCAACTTTAACAATCTAAGTGTATGTTCCTGATCATATTTTTACTTCAGTTACATTTATAATGCAAGATTGGTACTTGGAACAGAGTATCTTAAGAATATGGTAGTAGTACTTTTACCAGCAAAAAACATCTAAATAATTGTTCCACCATTAAAAAGTGAAGGGGAGACAGAAAGAGATGGCAGCCAAGTGAAAAACAGGAGATGAACATTTGAGAAGGAAGCTGAGAGAGTACAATAAGCGACACAAGGAAAGTAAGCTATGATATTCTGACAGTTTTCCAAGTTACCTTGACGGTGTCCAATTTTGTCAGCCAACCTGCTCCATAGTCTATCACAGTTCAACTGTTACCATAGTAAAAACACGTTACACTAATTATATCTCTATTGCTCAATTTCATACTTAGATAAGTATCATTGTATATTTTAATAACTACAACGCCAATACCCTGAAGTCTAAGAAGCTACTGTTGTTGATTTCTTTAGGACATCAGTGACTTTTATTACTTAACACCAGTAATTTCCTCTTTTAACATATCAAAATGTCTAAAAAAAAAAAGGCTTTGTGGTTTTCTGAGAATACAGGTTAAACACTATGTATGTCGTCGTTATAGATGCACCCAACTGAATTAATATATATATATATTAAAATATATATGCAGTGTCTTACAGTATAAATTCTATTAAATGAGCCTCACAATTTTGTCGTCTTACGGCGCTGTCCCACACTCCTAAGGCGAGTCAGAAGTGAAGTCATCATTGTGTCCACACATGCTAGTTGTCGTGCTATCTGTTGCCTGTTTTTACTTTCGCACACAAGGGCAACAAATTAAAATGTCCTCACTGAAAGACAAAACTTCCACCAAACAAACCAAGACTAATACTCACTTTTTGCGTTTGGCCATCATGAAGCTCCGTGCAGTAATTAGCCAGCAGACTTGGGGCTAACATCGTTAGGCCCTTTCACAACAGACCGACGTAGTTAGTGATGTGCGGTGACTTTGCTCTGCTCGTCCTTCTGCTCAGAGTTGTTCAAAGTTTAACAACAAAGACGTCTTCCTAAAATAATGATATTAAAACAACGATGTTTTCACCCGCCGCTCAGTGTCTTGTCTAAAATTCGTGAGTCAAAACTGTAATCTTCTTTCAAACTCGTCGTAATAAGAAACTTCCAACTTCCTGGAGTTGGGAGTTTGCCGACGTCATTCTGACTCCATCGCGCTGATTGGCTGGAGTGTAGGCGCAGCATGATCTCCTTTTTACAACTAAATCGTTGTACATGGATGCACAGCGTGGTGGATAAAATATTAAGACTACTTAAAATATAAGCATTTCAACAAATGCCATTCATTTGAAGCCTTTAATTTTCTTTTTTTATTGGCAGGATTTTTTTTGTCAGTGAAATGTTTTTTCTTATACTTACATTTATCATGTACTGTTCTCATGTAGCATTTTAAGGTTTTTGTACTTGTATTTTTCAGTGTTATGTTACTTTACACTCTACCTCGATACAGTTACACTCATTAAATTTCAACTTAACTTCAGCCACATGTAGACAGATTGATAGATTGATTAATGGTTAACGAGATGGACATAGATACAAATATGCATTTGTTTATCTTAAATGCTGGGAAACTGAGACTCGCAAATTTATACTGTTTTTGTATGGTTTTTATGATTGAGTAATGAGGGGGACCCCTAGCTTAAGGGAAGCATAATTAAGATAAATGCTATGGTAAAACACATTTTAGGAAGTTTGGCAGGTGAGCAAAAGATGTCAGGGCAATCATCTGCGATGACCAATGTAGACCACATCTCAATCACCACTGATAAAAAAGGCAATGAATTCCAGAGGACATTCAAATAAAACAGCACAATTTGCAGGGTATTGAAAAATCATCATCAGTAAAAATTATGTATCCACCAATGTATCAATATATCTGAAGACAGAACAAAAGTTGATTATCATGATTCATTTTCAAAAGTATTTGAAAGTATTTGAATTACAGTCTCTAATAAAAAAAGTTGTCAGAAAACAGGATGGACATTGCAAATTGTTCTTTGATTCTAAGATACATGCTATGGTGAAATTCCATCATTGTGAATTTAATCCATTAGCCTATGTGTTTCATGTCTTACAACATCAGACACTTTCACTCAGGAATATCCAGTCAAGGTAGAACAGAGATTCCAGACTTGTATCCCAGCAGCTCTCCTCCACAGCTCACTCTTTCTAACTCACAGCTGTCTGCGGGCTCTTTCTGCAGCCACTTTTATGGACCTGATGATTTTTTTTCCCTCTGCCTCTTAATGATGGCTGGACTAGTATGACTAGTTTGTAGAAGAAGTAAAAAAAAAAGTGTCAATAAACAACAGTCTATCTCAAGTCATGTCTCTGACACAGGGCCACATCATGTTTTAGTGGAGTCAGTGTAGTGGTATTAGGGAACTTGGGTGGCTTACCTGGTCCATAAACAGCCATCAGTCAGTCACTGTTGTGAATTGGTCTCTTGGCACTGTGATTGGGGCAGCAAAGCAATTAGTTTTCAAAGTGAGCTGTTAATGTTACTGTTACTGGAATGTGTCCTGGTTGTGGCATCAGCAGTAAAGGGCTTGTCCAAGAGCCTTTTGTAGTGCCACAAGATAATAATTACATTTTTTTCAATGTCATTGCCTGGCATGCACCCAGCAAAGTGACAGGGCTCCAAGTATCTGATGTGGATAACAAATAGACATCCGTCAGATGATCACAAACTGCAGACAGTGTTTGAAGGTGATATACCACACTTTTTGAAAGATGATAAAGCACAGATAATGTATTAGTGTCTCTTCTGTTCATGTTTCTTCTCAAAGTTAAACAAAGTGAGCTCTGTATTCCTGGAAGTCCATAAGAGCCAGTCAGAGATCACGAAAAGTATCAGATTGATATTTCAAAGTAGAAAAATATATGTTCAAGATAATGACAATGGAAAGGTACAGATGAAAGAAAATCAGGTTTTCTTAAGTATTTTCATTATTTAATTTTTTTTTCCAGTTCAAGGGGGTCATACCACCCCACAGATGAGTGATCCCTTGCTGGGAAATCTCACACTTTCTCCAAAACTTCATTGAGCAGTTGGGAAAACAAATTATTGTTTAACTTTGGTATTGCATAAATATTTTGGCATATTTTAGATTTGGTCTGTGGATCTCATCCTCCATGTTCAAGGCCACAGTGTAGTTATGGTATGTTAAAGGAATCACTTTACAGACTGCACTGACAGGACTGACAATTCATTCAGCCTGTGTTTGGTATGTGAACATGTTTCATGTTATGTTTAGGGAAAATTTGACTAAGAGAATTTTTGTCTTTAGACATTGTTTGTAACAGTCCACTATTTTGTACATTTTGTATTTACTGCTCTCAAATCTCTGGTCATTTCAGTTCTGTCCTTCCGTGTTCCCTGCCTCCTTAATAGTTCACACCTGTCTCTCATTACCAAAGTGCCTATGACTTTGCCATTTATCAACCCTGTAAGTTTACTAAATATTACTATATTATATTACATTTTACTTAAATATGTCTTTGTCACTGTGTGCTTACAATGTTCTAGCAGTTTTGAGTGTTTGTGCTTAGTGCCTTTGACTTTTTGTTTATTAGGTTTTGGATTTTGCCCTGCTTGGATATGTTCGCTAACGTTGGATTAACTTACTGTGTTTGACTGCTTGTTTTCTCATTAAATACTTGCCACCTTGAAGTTTTCTATGACATGTGTGGTTCTCTGCACCTGCAGCTATTTATCTATATCAGCTATTCATCCAAATACAACTGAGTTTTTGGCTTATAATCACAGATTGCCATTATCTTCTATGTTTGATGTCAGAGTGTGGCCTTCTATCTCTTTGTACGAATTAGGTGATTAAGTTGTTATGCAAACCTTGTATATAAGCATTTATCATGTTTTCACATTTTCACTCTATCAAGGAACAGTGGTGTCTGAATGCCCTATGGAGGTCACTACATAATCCCACACTCCACAACACAATAGCTGCTGTCAGCTTTGCAGAATCATTCAAATCACCTCTATTGAAGCTAGCCAAAAGGTAACAGCTTTTTCTGGACTTCTGCCTGACTAATCATGACAGTGCTTTGCTTGTGTTTTATTTTTTTTTTCAATTCAATTTATTCGTCACATACATTAAAAGTAAAAAGTAAAGTCAATGTCACAAAATACATCTTATCACTGCTTTAGGCTAGTGTAAGTGCATCTATGGTACAGTGTAATTTTAATTCCAATCTAGATGCAGTTTCACATGTAGGTTTTCCTTTTCTTGTAATTATAATGAATTATAACTCCATGTCCATGTTGGTTAAACCTTATTACTGAAGTTTCAAAAATCCATCCTCAATTCATGTAGTAAAAGCTGCATTTTTTCAACTGTCACAACAACCTCCTCCAGACTGTTACCTCTCCCAATTCTTCCCCCCATTAAATCCTTTGAATTAATTAAATAGAACTTCTAAAATGCCTGTCATCCAAAATCCCTTGAATGCATTTTATTGAAGTGACACACAAACACTTGAGGTCAAAAAAATAATTTAACACATTTTAATTGAGGTTACCAAATGTACAAAGTTTTAAATGAAGTGAACAAATTTAACTAGAGTAAAAAAGTATAAATAAAAAACAATCAATCTTCCTGTTTTGATGCTTGTCACGCCCACCTGCATAATGATGTCACACCAATGGGGTCATGTATCTTGAGAAGTGGTGTTGCAGCAAGGACTCAGAAAAGGAAAAGGGGTCGCTTTAAGGCGTCAAATGAAAAACTTTGCAGATATACCCTCCTAATCATTCTAATCTCCCCTTAAACAGTTTTTGATACAAAAAAGGAAGGAGCATAAACATCAGTTTTACGGTTACCCACGAACATGAACTTAATCCCATTTGTAGCTGGACAGGCTCCGCGGGGGCTTGATTAAACCTGGAGCACAGGTGTGATGGTCAGAGTTCCCCCTACCTGTATTTGCTCTAAGACATGAAGAGCACAGGGAAAAAAATGACAAGAAGTTACAGGTTGTCAAGTTAAACACGTTAGTAGCTAATATGAAGGTGCCAGAGGAGGAATTAATGAGCGACATTTTGAAGCGTTTAATGGGCGAGTCAGCTCTCCCTGTGTACAGCAACATAGAGAAGTTCAAACGAGGAAAGGACGGCTTGTACTTTGTTGCCGAAGACTTTAATGAAACTGTGAAAAAAAGAGAATTAGTCAACGCCAAGGAACGAATGAGAGTGAGTATTAGTTACATTTTACGAACCAAAAAACAAATTTTTGGTCGTGTGGTGGTATGTTTGAAAGGGTCAGTTCTCCAAGGAGGAGCCTGTCATGTCAAACTGTGTTACTTTAGCATACATTAGCAGGCAGCTAGCATAGCTGCTCAGTTTCCTGTTGAAGACTGTTCCCTGCTTAACTAATGTAGCTTTCTGCCCAGCTGTAACCGCTTGAAAACTTATAGAGACTGCGAATGAATGTCTTCGTTATGTTATATTTAACCTCCAATCCTAAAAATCGAAATGCAGCACAGCAATCATACATTTTTTATTATATTTTCCAAGCTCATACTGCCAGCTGCAGTCTTTTAGGCTTACTGTTGGCCAACAGACCTACTGTGAGCCTTTTTAGTTCTGGTTTATTTTCACACTTGAAATATGGCTGCACCATTATTATAAACTATATAAAAATTATTTAAAGTCATTGATAGATTTAAAGTCAGTTCAGAATGATGTTTAAAAGAGTTCTGTTTTGGGTAATAAGTCTGACAATTTTAGGATAACTAAATGCAGTTTGGTTTGAAGTGGGAGACAACAGACAAACTAGGCTAGATTTACATCAACACATTTAATCTTGGGAAATAGATTAATTGTTAAAGAAAGGTTTATGATGCAAAAACATGGTTGGTGTAACAGTTAGGTGGATATGTTGATTTGAAATAGAAATCTTAAAAGTTGATTGAGTCTGGAACAACACTTAAGACTTGTGCTTGCTTGAGTTGCTGCAGCAGTTTCACTACAGTTCAACTGATTGCTGTACAGAAAACTGACCACCAGAAATATTGTTGAAATTAGGGCAAAAGGACACATCACCATCTCTCTGAAGTTTGTACCTGGTTTACAAAAAAAGTTATAGCATATACTAGCAATGAAGGATGAAGTCAAGTCAAATATCACTATTTCAGGCGCTTAGATATGTGCTCCTTTGGTCAGGTTACATGGCTTCAGAGGTCATTTTTTTCTCTCCAACATATGGCTCAATATGAAATTTCAGCCTCTCCTTTGTGCAGATTAGGAACTTGAACACCATGTTCTCCCGTTTGAAGCGCATGGTGCCATTGATGCGACCAGACCGGAAGCCAAGTAAAGTGGACACACTCAAAGCTGCGACGGAGTACATTCGATTGCTTGTTGCAGTTTTGCAGGATACTGACAGTGTAAGTACTGCATTTATCAGGACTTTATCAAATGACAAGTGGCCTCTGCTGTTTTCCAAGGACAGAGCCGTTGCTTATTTTGAAATGTTGATTAGTGTTATTTTCTGTGTCTCAGGATGATGGCAGTGGGACTGATTTCCTAAAGAATGCAATCACTTATGGTCAGAATGAAGGCTTGGGAAGCGACCTGTGGAGAGTGGATGATGTGAGTGTTGATTGTTTTTTCAAGGTGCAGTTATGACAGTGTCTTATGTAAACTAGATTTGAGGTTGCGAAGCAGTAACTACGTACATATTCAACTGGAAACAAACCCACATTCAAAGTGTAGAGATGGTGGTCTTGTTATTCAACTGATGGCACAGAAGCCAGTGTTCTACTTAGTATCCCAGTGGAGTTTTGGAAATGGGTTTAGACCTCTAACAATGTGCCTGCCTACACATACACTCAGCATCGGCTATGGAAAAAAACATCTACTACCATAATCAAAATTATAATATACAACTCATTTTAATGGGCTTCTTTGGCTTTGTTCATACAAACAAGATTTAGGGTAAAAACTTAGCTCAGAGGTTTAAAAGCTTATGGGTGTTTGGGGGCGTCTACATCCATAAAGGCTGAATGTTGTAACAAGCACAACCATTTTACCATATGACACAGCAAGACAGTTATCATAAATTGTACAGACAAGGCAAACATGGAGATGACTCCTACATTGCTAATGTAGAAATCCTCTAATTAAAGCTGAGAGTCAGAACTCTAAAGTAACAGTGGCTGTTTCATCGTAGGTGTATTGAGCTAAAATTCAGAAGCAAAAACACAAAAATGTTGCATATACATGCATACACATACATGCATATACTTAAAAACAGCAGCAGTACTCTGCACAGGTAAAACAAAGCTTATGGTATCAAGCATTGTAGGGCTGGGCTGTAAATCATACAAATTGGATTTTGTATTTAGTTTTGCCTGTATAAAATGTTTCAGCTTTTAAAATCAAGTTATTAACCTTTGGGCACATGTGTAATTCTCTGTCAGAAAACGGGGCCACCAGTTCTGTTTTGAAGCTGTCTTTAGTCAAGACTGTCTCCATGCCCTCAATAAGGGCATCAAGCACACAAAACAACATTTAATTAGTGGTATAAATGCAAAAATCAAGGTCATTTGACAATATATCTATATACATACATACACACACACACACACACACATATATATATACATGTATATATATTTATCAACCCTTGTACTGAATGTTGCTGCTTCTTTACATAAATGTCCTGCTACTGTTTTCTGCAGATTTTGGTATTTAAAAAATAATTGTGCTTACAGCTTCCCATTAACAGAATTATAATTATTCCCATTATCCCATTATAATTTATTAATGGATAATGAAACATTTGATTATGGTGATTATCCGATTTTGATTGGAAAAAAAAAATTATTCCTCATTACCTCCTAAAAGTGATGGCACAGAAAAGATGTTTACAGATCTGTTATGTTTAATTTTCAGAAGAACTTTTATGTTGATTTTACTCAGCTCAACAACTCTCACTTTATTTTGTTTCGCTTATGGAGGTTTTGTGCTTTCTTCCTGTTGTTAAAATGTATTACCATTATGTTATATTGTATGTTTTTTTAAGTTATTATATATTTTTTATTTTCTGTAAATTTTAAGGATTGATTTCCCAGACCTAAATACAATTACTTTATGGCAGAAAGACGTCTAATATGGTTTTCTTTTCATGCCTTGTCCTGATAGTTGCTGAACATGTCAGAGGAGCACATGGATGATGGATTCACTCTCCCCCCAGAGCCTGTAACAGAGGACGGAGATATGACCCGACTGGTGTTGCAACATTGTGTGATGCCTGCATACCAGTTCATCATCCAAGTGGAGCCAGATCAGACCACGGTAACTCATTTAAATTTGATTATAATATACCTTATTTTCTGCCTGATGTTTGTCAGCTGCACTGCAGCTACATTTCTTATGCTGGCCAATAAGCCGTTGTACCGCACTAATTATAAAGACGAACTGTGGATGATGATTATGAATTAATGTTATGTATGCACTTCCCCACTCAGTCTGCATGCCAAAGGGAAAAACATCAGTAATGGCTCAGAAAGAGAAATTTAATAGAGATGTTGCTTAGTTAATTTTTTTTCTCTGGGGTTTTTTGTTTGCTTTTGATAGATTTTTCCCCTTCATTCAGTAGTTAGTGTGTACACATATACATGCTTTGACTTATGTTTCTCTCTGTCAAGCGAATGGGGATGACAGGCCTCATGAATCCATTTGATGAGGTATTGTTATTGATTTGACAAATAGTGGTGCTGGAAATTGGTGCCTCTAAGTCATTGTCATTAATGTGTCTCGTGTCTATTACTGCATCAAAAAAAGTGGTGACTCAGCTCCATTTATTATAAAAAATAGTTTGCCTGACTAATATTTGCTTTATATCTGTAATGTTTACTACCTTTAGGCACAGCAGTGTGGCTAAAGTTAGGGTAATTCACGGTTCAAAAGGCTTATATGAATTTTATGAAGTCTATACTTCATCATGTGATAAACAGTAATATTTTGCTCAAATGATTTGAAACAGATACAGCTTTTACATCACACTTCAACAACATCATGGCAGTTTCATGGAATTGCACTGCAAATGGTAATAAAATGTTTCATATTTCACCTTTTAAGAAATCCTGTATTAGGCAAAATTAATTGAAATGATCTTCCAGTGCTTCACCTTTATATAACGTTTACAGATACCAACATTTTATAAGGACTAAACACAACAAGTTAGCTGTTTAGGTAACAGTCAAAGGTAGTTCCTTTTTTTTTTTTTTTTTTTTTACAAGGTCACTATTCTGAAACAAATATTCTTTTATAACTATTACTTTTTCTCTCTTTACTAATATGGGTTTTAACAGTTTCCCTGTGGTTATTTATGACATTATTTTTTTTATTCAATTTTTATGATGATTTTTTAAATTAATTTAAGTTTCATTAATTTGTAATTAACTTAATTACATAGTTAAGTGAAAAGGCTGACTGAATGCATAATGATATGCAGTCAAATGATGTAACCTTTCAAACACAAGACACACAACCTTCATATACAAGTCTGTCAAACAATATGCAATCAGACACGTTTAATTCCTGAAATGATCAATTACAGTTGGCAATCAATTCTCAGTTTGTCTTAGAGTAGACATTGAAACGTCTCCACAAGTATCTTCTTACCTGATTAGATAATTGAAGGTTGAGAGATTTTCATCACGACAAGACTGTTTTTTTTCCTTTGTTTGTTTGTTTGATTGTTTTTTAAATTTTCATACTTGTGTCATTATACCATTCACAGAACTGGTTTGATGTGCTGTTCAGGTTTTTACCTCTGTGGCAGTCACAAAAGCTGTTGGCTTAGGTAAACAAGCCTCAGATCATTGAGTGTATCTAAGGTGAAAAGTTTAGGCTTTTAGCACAAGAGACGTCATTAGGAGTTTGAACAGTGTTACAGAAATGTCCAAATTTAGTGCCCAAGTTTAGTGTCTCCACCAGAAGAAATAAAGAGCAGTGATGTGATCACCTTGTCCTTTATTCAGCAGATGTCTCAACCCTTCTGAGTGCAATTTGGAGCACATACCTTGGAGAAGCAGAGGAAACATGCCAGGTTGGTTTTTGACATTAATTAATCCCCAATCTTTTAACAGAAATACCTTTTCAGGTAAAAATCCAGATTACTGAAATTAAACAAATCACCAGGTAGTTTTTAAAAAGATAACATCAAAACACCGTAAAGTCTGTTTTTATCAAACAAGTGATAACAGTGGTTATGAAATTATGCATTTTGAATGATTTTTGATGCTTATAATTATTATCATTGCTTTGATTATGTAGCACAGGAACCAGAACAAAAGGTAAAAGCAAGAGTACGCAAATGCTGCCCTCTTGTGGTTTAAGGATGACAGCCATTTTTGATGTAATATTCATTAAACAGTACAAATGAGCAAAGGTTTTCCTAACAGCAGATATGTTGACTTGTCACATTGTAAATAATAATATTAATGATGGCTAAATTATATTTTGTTGATTCTGCCTCAGACACTTAGTAACATGCATGGTGGCTCATCTTTACACTGTCATGGCTTTTATTAGGACACTCCAACAAAACAAAGCAATCTTTAATGTTTTTAGTACCAATTGGTTTTATGATGACTAAAGGTTTGCTTTGATATTTTTGTCCTTTCAGCTTGCTACTTCAGTTTTCCAACTTGAGTAAATGTTAACTGGTTAACTTTAACTGTTAAATGCTGCTAATTTGCTGTAGTCACTTAACTCTTACATTGACTATTTTTATGTTTTAACACTTAAGTTAAGAAAAAAAAAGCAGTTTCTAAAATGTTTGTTTTTTATCCATTTCATCCATAGATATGAAATGCTTCGTTACAGTGCCCTCTTCTGGTTGGATGTGTCAAGTCTGCTGCAGCCAGTGTCACTGTGTTGTGAGGTCAGCAATGTGCTCTGTGCTGGAACCAGAGCTTACAGGGTCATTGGGCTAAACAAAAAAACTTATCAGTGCAGTATGGAGTGGGTGGGCAAAAAATTCAGTTAATAACAAGTCACTTAATGTAGAAACAAAGAAATAAGTAACTGAATGAAGTAATTGTGTTAAGGGGAACTGTTATTTTAGATTCTTGTTTTATTTACAGGGATCTGTTCCTTTGAAAAAGGATTTTTCTTGAAAAAAATGAAATTTTATTTGTCTTATTTAATTTAACTTTTGAAATCTAAATTTTGTTTGAGTAAATATGAATGTTTTTATTTTCATTTTACAAACTGTATACTACACAGCCCTAAAATAAAATTTACAAGACAGCTTCTGTTTTGAATGTTTCTGTTTAAGTTTTCTTTGTTTTCTGTCCAAGGGAAGTAGATGCCTTCTGTATAGCTTCAACACTCAATGGTACCAAGACATATGTTTACTAAATAATGAAAAAACAGCATTTACTTTAATGAATTGTTCTTTGAAGCAAGAAATTTGTACTGAGAGGACAGAGCTCCAGAGTTATTTGGCAAGATATGTGTGCATGGGTAAATGTAAGGTCTAGCAAAACCTTACGAAAAGACCCTCTCTGACCTCAGCCATTACTGGTGGGGCTGTTGGTCGAGGACACTGATTATCTTGGTTACAGTTGAGAGTCAAAGTGGTCAGAGATTGAAAGCTCAGCCTTTACAACAATCCCTTTGTCAGAGGCAGTATCCACTTATGATAAATCCCAGAGGCAGGCCTTAGGCAGATGGTCAAAAACAACTCTTATGGCATAAAGAGACACAATGGATTTATAGTCTCTCTGGTAAACTGTCTTATCTGTCTGATGATGCCTAGTTGGCTGCCGTTAGAATTGCAAACTAAATACATATTCTCAGCACTTCCTATTCTATATGAAATTTTGTGGGTTATATTTATAAATTACTCAAAGCATTTGGCTTCAGACCAATTGTGATCATGCCTTTCCAGGAGAAATTAGACATTGGAAAAGAAATTCTCACTGCCCAAAGTGCTGGCAGCTGCCAAAAAAGTAATGACACAGAACTGGTTCAAGAAAGAACCTCCATCCCACGACAGATGGCATTCAATAATCAAAGCAATTTACTAAATGTAAAAAGAAACCTTTTTGTTGAGAGTGCAGGGAAGAGATGGGGAATTTGGTTGAAGGTAATGAGATTAAACTGGATCTCCTGGGTAAAAGTACACTTACAGTCAGGTATCAAAGTAGTTATACAACCATAATGCTTCAAACTTATTCAAATCCTTGGTGAATTTGTGCATGTATCCATACTATACTCTTTGGGTTTTGTTTTTAATTAGTTTTTATTTAGATTGGAATTAGATTATATCTGGGGTTATCTGCAAACTCTTTTGTTCATGTGATGGACAAACAAATGCATACATTTTTCACAGATTAAGTCCATAACTGTGTTTATAGACCTGAGAATCAAAGATGTAGAGGTTTGGGAAATGAGCATTGGTAGGGAAGGAATTAGCAGGTTATTGGGTTCAGGATGTAAGAGCACTGGAGAATAACGGACTGACCGTCAAAGATGCAAGTGAATGCTGGAGGTTGGTAAGTACAGTTAAAAGGGTAGAATAACTGGATAAGGGCTCTTTTCTTCCTTGTGTTCTTTTAAAAAAATTTATACCAATAGTGGATTATACATTAAAAACTTTGGTGCCCAAAAAGCAAAAAATTGCAAAAAGCTGTTATCATTTAAGATGTCGTGCAAAAGCTTACATTTTAGATTTAATTTTTACCACACTACCAGCAGCTACCAGCAGCCAGAGATATCAAACTGCATAAGAGATGTATTAATGAGAACATGCTATTAAAATTGCTTTGAAGGAGCAATACTGCTGTTTTAAAATATGCAATTAAAAGTTTTATACAGCTTTTAAATGTTTACCAAAGTAGAGAGGTCATAATCTTATTTAGCCAAATTTAAGTATCATATTTGCAAGTAGCTTATTTAGCAGCTAGTCACTTTGAGAATGTTGTATAATAATCTGTATTATTTTTACAGATGCATTAACATGCAAGCATCATTTTTATAGTGTGCCTATTGGTGAGCAATACAATAGTAATACAATTTCATCTTTAATTATTTAACTGATTTTTTTGTTATTCATATATTTTTGTGCAAAGTAAATAATGACTACAGGACCATGTCAAATAAATGTAGTATACTTCTAAGTACAATAATCCCACTTAAAAACGTACCAGAGTGTAAAGTGGCAGGAAATGGAAATGCACAAGGTAAGTTCATATTCTTCAACTTACACAGAAGTACAGTACTTGTCACTTTTTTCCGAGGCTGTTTATTTGTGGGTCTTATTTTCAATGTGATGTGCCAAAAACCATTTCAAATCTCTTACGTTTTGCAGCGTACAGACTTCTCGATTAGAACAGCAGGTGGCGCCTTTTTGATGTCATTTTTTTTGTCCGACTTGAACTGGGCCTGGCCAACTAAACAACGTTTTAGGGGACACCATTCGAGATCAATCTGGACTGCGTGTGAGCTTTACAAACACAATAATCAAGTGCTTTGCTAACACAGATTCCCACTGTAGTTGCATGAGTCGGAGCGCTTGGATGTCAGACTGTGGACAGGCGTGGCAGTGGGCTGGTCCTGACGCACAGAGCGATGAACAACATCAGGGTCCATTGACTTGGTATCAGCTGAGGCCCTGAAATAGTCTGACAAAGGAAGCCCGGTCATTACTGACTGATTACAGATTTGCTATAATTTACCACATCTGCTCACTCTGAGGACGGCTCTGGACTGTGGGTGTGCCGCACCCACTGGAGGACGCGGTCCTGAGGATGCACTGAGGTGAGGGGACTCCCTGCTAACATTAATGTCAAAGACTGTGATGGTGAAATGGCAGGGGTGTAGTGCAGGGTCGTCCCTGACGCGTGCATGTATGCCTGATGTTTACCATGTTATTCTCGCTCATGATGCGTCCCGCAGCGCCTCTAGGATGTGCCTGTGATAAATGATTTTTTTTTTTAAAAGTGCAATGTTTGTGGACGCACAACATCTTCTGCATGTCGCCAATGCCTCCATTTCTTCATTGTGTTCCGCAGATAACGGCTTTTGATGGGTGCAAGGTCCCATATGTGCACTTTGTGTCGTGCAGGCTGTCCACAGAGCGAGAAGGCGAGTGTGTGATGGCAGTGCATGCTTTAATCTCGCTCATTAGCGTGTCAGTGGGGGCTTTTTGTTATTTTTCCAGTCGTTTCACCGACCCGTTTTCCAGACGGTGTTGGGATTATCATGCGGGACCTGATGAGCTATTCTGATCATGTGAGATATGATCGTTTCATATCGCACGTCTGTTCGGTTCATCTCAGAGCAGAAACGCGCTGTGTTGTGGCGCTTCTGGCCTCTGCATTTTGCGGGTGGCCATTAGCGGATCCTCCGCTGTGCTGGTGCTGAGGCTGCAGCGCGTGCGAGTGTTGCTAGGCTGCCATGCAGAGCGCGGGCCGCGAGCGGGTGGAGGCACGGAGGATGCTGTAAACCCATGAAACGATGCCCCCCATTCCCACTGAAATATGATGCCGTAGGTACACAACATGGAGCCCTGCACTCCCATGACTGACCGTCTGGTCCATAGACCCGGCCTTCTCGTCCTTTGAGAGCGGGGTGTGCAGATTTTAATCGCCCACAGTCCGATGGCAGACATTAATCAAGGATGGATACAGCTCAGGCACAACAGTGGAGAAGTTCATGCTAATAGAAAAATTGCAGAATGAGGCAAAGTTTCTGTCAATAACACCCTGATCTCAAATAACTGCCCTTTTCTTTGTAATATGTTGTGTGGATCTACTACTAACAGTGACATAAAATATAAGTCAAGCTTGTTATAAATCCCATTGAAAGGTTTTAGACATAAGAGACATAAAAACCAAAACAATAAGTGTAAAAGACAAACCATAGAATTTTACTCTTTTTCTTAATCCAAAACAACCTTACCATACAGTTTGTTGTCACTGAATATTGAACATGAGACTCCGAAAGCAAGAAAACAAATTGTAATAGTAACAAAAAGAAACAATCATTGATTGTCATGGACTCCATCACTTTACTGCTTGTTCTTTTAGCTGCTTTTCCATTTGTGCCTTCTTGGAGGGTTTTTTTTAATATCGTGATTTGATTTATTCCCTTTTAGTGTGAATTTCTAAGGTGGAAGACACACTCTCCCTAAGCTTTTCCCATCCAAGGCTGTAGAGACTGAAATGTCCACCTAAACAAGTCAACAAAATGTATTGTGCCTCTACATCAGTTTTGCCTTTAATGCATTTTCATTTTGTATATTCAGCATTTCTGCAAAGCACTCAGCCTGGTAGAGTTAATGAGTCAATTTATTTAGGAAGATTTTTTTTGTCCTTGTATAACCTAAAAACATACCATGATAATACAGTGAAGTGCAGGCTTACTCTTGTCCTCATTTAAGTCAGATGTGAAGTTTAACTGTATCCAATTAAATGCATTTGAGTTTCATTTATATCATGGGTGTATGCAATGCAGAAACAACCTCGATTGACAGCTAATCAATAGGGGCTAAGCTAATATGTGACATCCAAACCAGTACATTGAATTACATTGACTCATAGAGTTGTCTTATTTCAAAGCATTTTTAAATAGGATTTAATTTATTTGCAACTAATTAGCTTATCTTATTCAAAAATATTGCTTGTAAAGGTACCAGTTTGTTAGAATACAGTTACATAACTGGTAGGGATCCACTGAGCAGCCATTATGACATAAACCTAATGAAAGCGAGGCAAGAAAATCAATCCAGAGCTACTCAGGTAATGTTACTAACTGCCTCTCTGCTGCTGGATGTCAGTGCTGAGACACAGACCTCCTAAAACTGCTGCAAGTGGGCAGAATTACAACAGACAGTACAGGCATGCATTATACACATGAATATAATGAGCACTAAACTAAGAACATTCAGGGTCTAATTCCTCTCTTTGCCAAGCTTGGGTTAAGCAAAAGGTCTCAGAGTATATCACAGCAGAGCTCGGTATGCTCAAGGGAAGGATCCCACTGCACAGACTGATTTACTGAGACTTCATGAAACAAAAGTGAGGTGATGCTGCATCATGGTCAGCCATCACAGTGCGACTAATGATAAGAGGAGGAGGCAGTGATGTTGGGCCAGCAGCCAGAGCTCTATGTCTCCCTTTAGTCATTAGGACCTTCCCTAGAGAGAGAGGCTTTCTGTCTGCCGCCTGTCAGCAGCTGGGCCCCTCTACTCCCAGAGAGAGAGGGATATGTACTGTGAACCAGCCTCCACTGTGAGAGAAAGGCTTTTATAGACTGACTCCAGATATCATTGTTAAATAAGCAACACCTGCACCTGAATACATCTGAATAGCAAATAGCCTATAAATATCTGAGGTTCTCATTTCTTAAAACCAAATCTGACCATCAGTTTGAAAAGTAAATACCATAAATTCTTTAGTAGTTTTCCTTAATGATCCAAAGGTGGCTGTTATGATCTGGAGGCAGTATGGTCAGAACAAGCTGCTTCTACATCATTGTATGTTTATGAAGTTTAGTTAATACACTAATGAATATGTATTTTTTTGGATTGTTGATGTGGTGCTTCAGGGATTTAGAACACAGGATGCCCAACATTGTCAGGGCAAAGTGCACAGTTTATCCAAAAAGTCTATTAAAGTTTTGGTTTCTTGTGTACAGTGCAACAACATTTAGAAATGCCCATTGATCTGATGCAACTTTCTTTTGTGCTATTGGAGTAAGCATCTTAAAGGCTTAACTTGGATGTTGATGACATGAGGGATGGCACTGACAGTGCATGTGACCAGGGATGCACAACTAGTTATGTTACAGTGATGCAACTAAGTCAGTTAGTGAGATGTAGCACAGGCGAAAGGGTGTGGTGTGTTTGGGACCTTATCTACTCCCTGCAGAACTGTGTGTGTGTGTGTGTGTGTGAGTGTGTGTGAGTTTGTGTGAGTATGGGAGTTGAGTGTGTTTCATTCGGGGAGTGGCCAGCTGTTCTCTAAAGATCCTTACGGTAACTCTTCACCCTTTCTCCAATTACTGGGCCGTATTACTTGCTAACTTCCTGTTAGTGGTTCTGACGCTGCTGTCTGCATGTGAGCTCTTCCTACTAATGCTGCATTTTCTATAGCTTTGCACTTTCACGGGTGAATGCTCCAAGGAATACGGCATCCTTAATGTGAGGGTAGGTTTTTCATCTTAATGCTAGTTTTTTAACTGGGGGAAAAATGATTTGCCTTGACTTGATTTTTTCCATAAGCGAGCATATTGATTGAACTGGCAATTGTCATTTAATGTCTGATGATATTTGCTGGATTACTTCATGAGCTTTTAACTTTGCTTCAGGTTGACGTGCTTTGTCCTTGGCTTATACAAACTCTCTAAGCCTTGGCTCAGGAAGATTAAAAAAAATCTGCACTTGCACTTTTACCATTTGCATTTACTTACACTTTCTAGGATGAGCTACGATACGATAGCAATGACTTTTTATCCTCACAGGATTATCGCTGCCACTTTAGGGACATATGGTACAATTATAATCGCTGGTCTCTAAAATCTTAATTTCATACACTTGCTTTTTATAATGTACGTTAATCTGTTTTCTGTCTTTAATCCTTGAATCATATCTGTCCCATCACCTTATTTTTTCACGTGGGTATTTCATATTGACTATGAACAGACAGTAATGATTTTAAACTTTTTTTTTTAAATACCAAGTGTGTCTTTGAATATAAGCCAGAAAAAAGGAAACTTGTTTTTAATCCATGATGGTAGCAAAGGTGTCGTTTGCAGCCCCAGGGAAACATCAGTCCTAGAGAAGGAACAGCTTGTTACATGACCCATCATAAAACTGCAACTGTTTATTTTAACCCTTTATTCAAAGCAGATTCCCCTTTCCTCCAGTTTGTGTCAGAGTAGCGGCTACCTAGCTAAGAGGCAGAATTGAGCGGCTGTCTAGCTGTAGCCTTTAAAGTGGCAGATGTGGTAAAGACTTATCTAGCTAAGAAATAAGAACTAAAAAGTTCATTTTAAAAAAAAACCTTTAACAGTCTTTACTGTGTATATTCAATTCAGACATCTTATTGGAATGTAAACTCTTATTTGTTTACAATGGCATGTCTCTAAAAGGTGCTACTTAGGCAGCATTTATAATACTGACACACTTTCTTTGCAGTTCTCTCCATCCAACACTGGTTGTAAGACACCCACTGCAAAACCTAAGAAGATGAGCAAGTCCCCCACCCCCAAAGGCACCCCAGTGCAGCGCAGCCCCAGTGATGGGGTCCCTGAGGGCCTCCAGTCTCCTCAGCATTCCACACCTGGCTCCGGACCCCATCAGAAGAAACGCATCTCAAGCCTCCTCCAGAGTCCGGTCAGATGGCTTTTTCATTTAAATAATTCATTGTCTCTTTATTCATGTCCTCTCCTCTAGAGCCTGTTATCTCCTCACATTTGGATAAATCTGTCCTCAGTTGACATTTTGACAGCTTTGCATCTAGTCAGTGCTGGAGTTAATACTCAGTGCATAAGTAGGTGTATTTTTTGCAAAAGGGGGGGCAACAGTGAGGCTCTATGATACCAATAAAGTGTGTGTGGGAAGTGGGGATACAAGGGAAAAAGAGAAAGCCAGGAGAGAAGAGAGGAAGAAAAAGGGGGGAGGGAGAGAT
>JAPZDV010000022.1:4480216-4521359 GCA_029814665.1 Acanthurus lineatus
GGGGCAACAGTGAGGCTCTATTATACCAATTAAGTGTGTGTGGGAAGTGTGGATAGTGAATATAAAGTGAAAATACCATTGGAGAGGGGCTGAATCATTACATAGGTTTACTCACCCTCTCTCCTATAGTGTCTGAGTGTTTGTTAGTCAGTGTGTGTGTGTGTGTGTTCAAACCCCCCCTGATTTCTTATGTGATAAAAGAATCTTTCAGTGTTTTTCTTTGTAGGAAAATAAGAAAAAGTCCAGGAGTCACCAAAGAAAAAAACCTTCAAATCTGTTACACAGGGGCTGCAATTTAGCATCATTATGAAAACTAAAATGATTTGTAATGTGTTCTCTGTGCATATATGTATGTGTGTTTATGTCTAATTATCTGTGTTTGTGTGCAGTCGTTCAGGGAGGAGCTGGATGTGCTGATCCAGGAACAGATGAAGAAGGGCGGAAGCTCATCCAACTTATGGGCATTGAGACAGCTGGCTGATTTCATGGCCTCTCATGGCTCCCCGGCCGCCCTCCCTGTCTCCCCTTCTAGTATGTGCACAACACTTTTAAAGAAAACTTGAACCTTCTGCATTCAGCATCTCTTCAGTTGGTCATTCATCCCTTCAATTGTTCATTTATTCATTCATTCATTATACTTAAGCAATATTACTGTAAGCCTGGTGTTCTATGATTAGTCCCAGAGTTTAAATACTTTCTAAGCAAAGTCCTTTTTAGCAACACAGTTCTATTGTTAGCTCGGGTGCTCAGACTGAATGCAAAGTGAATTTTCACCTCACATTATTTGCACATTAGACTGTTTTTTCAGTCAAAGATTTAGGACAATGTACTGGCAGAATATGGAGACTTAATGTAATATTTATAAGTATGTTTTTATTAGTGTATGATCACCTGAAATATGAACCTCTGCATTTTCATCACCATAGAATGAGCCTTTTAGATCTGCAGAGGGAGTGGGTCTTTTTTCACTGAGTCACCATGTTTCTACAGAAGCCCAAAAACGACAATGCAAACACTGGCTCTGCAGAGGGCCTTTTATGTTTTAAGCAACTTTAGAGCAGCTGTAGGTTCTTCTGTAAACTAGAGAGGAGAAGGTGAGCTAAGGAGTGTTCATGCTGGCAGTGAGCAACCTCGCAGCTAGATGCCAATAAAACCCACACACAATCACTTCAACATCCGGTGCAACGTTTTCTCATTAGCTTGGGTCTTCCATTGTTAAACTTTGATCAATCATAAGCACTCATTTTGTGTTTTGTTAGACCAGATGGTGATCAAATAAAAACTAGAAATGTAATCAACTTCCACCTTCCTCCTCCTCGTAGCCAATGTGACCTGTGATTTCAGATAATTGCCTGGCGTAGGTGTAACTATAAATTACATTATGTGGCTGAATTCAGCTTACATAGCTCAACCTAGTGTTGTTTGTGCTTGTGTGTTCACTGGCAAACTAATGGCTGGCCAAAAGCAGCGGATGTTTGGGAAATGTAGTGAATCACTCACAAGAAGCATTATGGAATTGCCGGCTGAAAAAGATGGACTGATAGTGACTAAGTTCAAACAAATTAAATAAACCAAATGTAATTGCAAATAAACATATTTTTCAGCCTCTTTTACTATTCTTCACCCTTAGGCAGCTCTGACTTTGATGCACTTAAGTTGTGATCCTTAAAGTGTATTACTGTGTCATGTTGAGGATGATTTAAGGTCACTTAAGGTCACTTAAGTCCTTATGCTCATTATAATAGTCAAGATTAAGTTGCATGGACTAGTTTGTGAAAGCCTTTATGAATTGCCTGTATGTTGAACAGTCTACAGTGTTACTCACAGCCCTGCTTTTGTCTGTAGACTCTCATCTTCACTGCTCTCTCTCAGTCTTTGTCTGATTTTCTCTCTCCCCTCCACAGACATGATGATGGTGACGCCCATCAACGACCTGCACGGCTGGGAGCCTGGCAGCATGGTGAAGGGTGAGAGGCTGATGCGCTGCAAGCTGGCCAGTGTCCATCGTCTGTTTGACTTGTTCGGCTGGGCCCAGATCAGCCGCACCTGTCTCACTGTTAGTTCCGCTACTTTCTCACATTTCATCACTTGCTTTATCCTTGGTTTTCCTTATTTGTGAAGCAGAATACACACTTAATGAACAGCCCTCACATCTGGACTAAACTTGGTGAAGCTTTATTTCTACCTTTTGTGTGTCTTAACTGACGTGTGTGTTCTTCCTCTCGGACAGCTGCGTGTTAGTAAAGAACAGGAACACTTCCTGGTGCTTCCGGACGGCCTCGCCTACAGTGAAGTGACTGGATCCAGTCTGGTAAGTAAGACTAATCCCAGTCAGGACTTGCTTTGGACACTGTGAGCTAAATCTGTACTTTCTAACACAGGTCAGTACAAATTTACACCAATATGAAGTTTAAATTATTTTAAATTATTTTTGTTGACATTGTTGGAAATGTGAAAATTTTCTCATAATCTTTTGACTGAGGTTGCTCATTACATTTAGAAGAGAGAGATACAGAATATCAGAGACGCTTCCCCGTGTAGAAAATGTAAAACGCATTGGATTGCATTAGACTGCATGTGTGAACCACATAAAGTTACCTCAGAGTGTTGAGTTGGCTCTGTTTTTTTCTTCGTAAGTATATTTATCTCTCAATGTAAATGATTACATTGATTTGATGTCTGGGGGTTAGGGGATTAACTAACTGATTTACTACAATAGAGTATGGTGTACTCTTACAATAGTTTTGTAATCTTTTGAGTAACAGTTTTTTAGTATTTTTTTAGTATTATTTAGTATTAATCATTTAGTCTTACAAACAACTGAATCCTAGAAATTTATTTTCAACTAAAATTTAATAATATTATTTATTGATATGGTTAAAACCTTATATCTGCATCTCTATCAGTATATGAAAAACCCATCTAGGCAAAACATTAGTGTTTTAATTCTAAGCAGGTTGCAAGTCCAATATTCAGATATCTTAATTTAAATTATAATATAATTTGATTTAAGAGTCAAATTATTAATCAAATTAACATTTAAAATAAAATTATAAATATTAGTTTAAAAACAGCTTTTTATTACAAATTCTAATTTGTTTTTAAAATGTTTCATACACATATGACTTGTATAGGCAAGTATTAGAATTGACGGTGACTTTGCTTCCCAAATACATTTTACTGAAAGGATCAAATTTCACTGTGAATTTCTAGTTAGGAAGCAAAAGTCACCACATCTGACCTCTCAAAGAAACGTGCATTGTAACAATGCTGTTGTTTGGTTTCCAGGTGAAGGTGAATATCCTGGGTGAGGTGGTGGAGAAGGGCAGCACCAACCTGGGCGTGGACACAGAGAAGTTCAGCCTGCATTCGGCCATCTACTCAGCACGGCCAGATGTTCGCTGTCTATTCCACCTGCACACGCCGGCCACAGCTGCGGTGAGTCTATCTGGGCTTGTGCCAAAGAGATGTTGGCATTGACCCCCAGCTCTGTCCTGTCCTGAGCGGAGGAGACATCAGTTCTCTTGTGATGGACACATGCAGATACACACACAGGAATAAGGGATTTAGTGATAAAACATTAATACTCTTAACATAAAAATACATCTGAGGTACACATTTAAGATTATTGGTAATTAACAGAGTTGGATATTAATTATTAATTTTGCAATTAAGCATGGTACATCATTTCATTCTCCAGTATTTTTTGTGTGCAAAGCATATTCAACACTGTGAACATGAGCATACTTCATGATCTTTGCTGCTACGACTGACAGACGACTGTCTTCAGGTTTCAGCTATGAAGTGCGGCCTCCTGCCACTCTCCCATGAGGCCCTGCTGGTTGGTGATGTGGCTTATTATGACTACAATGGAGTCATGGAGGAGGAGCAGGACAGAGTGGAGCTGCAGAAGAGCCTTGGGCCAACCTGTAAGGTGAGCACACCACAAGAGTAAAGCCATTTCATCTCATAATGGCGTATCATCGCCTGCGGTTCGCCCTCGTGTTCCTCCCATGAGGGCTGTTTCTGCTGTGTGAGTGCAGGAGGAAAAGATGCATGAGGTGATGTTGTCTTCAAGAGGATTAATCACTGAAGCCGATGCTGGTGGAGAATAAACTTAGACATTGGACTCAGTGCACCTTCTCATTTTACAGTGTAATTCTTCAATAAACTGCAGCTATTGTGAGAAACAATAAAGAATAAGCCCTTTATTCATGTGTACATGTTGACTTCATGATTTTGCAGGTTCTGGTGCTGAGGAATCATGGCATTGTGGCTCTGGGGGAGTCTGTGGAGGAGGCCTTCTACACCATCTACCACATCCAGGCTGCCTGCCAGATCCAGGTACACACACACACACACACACACACACATACACTGCACTGACTAACAGCTGACGCACTGGAGACAAAGTGCTTTCGCTGCATGTGTGTGTGGGGGTGTGAATGTGGGAGAGTGAGCTGGTATGTGTACATAATATAGAGGCAACATTTTTACACCTGGGCAGTTGCCCTTCTCATGGTACCCTTTCACTGTAATTCAGCAGCAGCTCTGCACTGCAGTGTATGTCCCTACCGGAGTGTCACTGCCAAAGAGACACTGCAGTATTCCTACAGGACTAACAGTGGCCTGTCGGGAAGCAGATACCTCAGTGTTAGGCTACTGATGTTTTTAATGTCCCACATTCACTGTAAATATGATTGAGATGCTTTTGAGATGCAAGGCACTATACTGGATAAAGGTGTTAATGAGGAACTTTCTGAATGAAGAGAAGGGACAGCTTATTCTAAATCTGGTTTGGCTTTTTTTATTCTTTCATTTTTTGTTCAAGGTGACGGCTTTGTGCTCTGCTGGTGGGGAACATAACCTGATTCTGCTGGATCGCACCACCCATAAACCCAACCCAACTGGGACTGTGGGCTGGGCTGGCTCTACCTTTGGACCTCTGCACAAGAGCCGCATCGGGGAGCACGAGTTTGAAGCCCTCATGAGAACTTTGGATAACTTGGTAGGTGACAGTTTTACTAAGCAGAAATAAGAATACAGTGAAGAGTTTAGGATGGAAAGGATATTACAGAATTTGTTAAGAGTCACTTATCATAAAGACTGACCTTACAGTTGAATAATGTCTCTCTCTTTGAATGTAACCTTTGTCAGAATTATCAAGCACATGGAGCATAGAGTTTAAAGCAGGCGGAATCCAGTGTTACTGAAGCGCGACCCACACTGAGAAATATTTGAGAAATATACTTCTTTCTTTTAATATTTGCTGGAATTAATATGTGACAAACTAAATGGATTTACTTACCTTGGTGTGAGTGGGAGGTTTGCTGATTTACACAAACTGCAGGAGGTCTGTCAGCTGCCGCTCTTTATCCATGCAGATCACTGTGGCTGCTGCTTCTTTTATTACTCTTCCCATGCAATATTAAAATGTGATCCAGTAACAAAAGACACAGAAAAAAATCCACTTTTGACTGTGTGGACCAACTTTTATTGAACAGAATCAGTAATCCGGCATTTAGTTTGTATTGAAATTACCACAGTTAGTATTGTCTTGAGTATAAATAATATTCCTGTGACATTAAAGTCTTAACTATGTTTATCCTTCTAATATTAAAGCTCCTGAAAAGACAAACAAAATTATGGTCTCACATCAGCTAAGATCTGCAGGGTCATTACAACTGTAATGCAATGGATATAGTGTGTTTTCCTCCATGCAAAGTATTTTTACCCAACAAACTGTGCATCCTACAAACCTCTTGAGTTATCTGATGATGTGCCATAAAAATGGAAATCATCATTTAAACGCAGCTCTGGCACTGTAAAAAATATTTCACACACTTCCTGTTGCAGATCCACAGTGACAGCATAAGAGTCTTCCTGTGGTATGCCAGATGAAAACCTCTAATGTAAAGTAGCAACATAAAATATTCAGCTTACATCAGCAGTAACTAAACAGCAAATAATTTAACAGCAGATAGAGTTACAACTACAAACTCTTGCATTATACAGGGGCTACTAAAGGACTTTAAACTAAACATAGTGAGACTTGAAAATGTTGCTTCCACTTTGTATCCTCTGTACATTATGCAATCACAGACATCAGTCAAAGGGTTGACTTAAATGATAAGATTGATAGCTGGGCCTTAGTGGTGCTGGTAGGCAGGTTTTGTTATTGACCAAAAAAAAGGCAAGTAAGCACATTTCCCAAAATGTTGAACTGTTCCTTTAAGTGCAGTGACACAGCTCAGCTGATGGCAGAGACCATAAAGGTTAAGCTGTGCTCCCAGACAGGACCAAAATAATCAGTGCTGTTCCCCCTGCTGCAGCAGACCAGTGGAAAAGTGCCTTCTTTCTGCACCATTGATGTTGTCTGCAGCATGTTTGCACCCTCAAGCTTCTTTCCACTGATGTATTTCAGGGCTACCGTACGGGCTATGCCTACCGTTTCCCTGTGCTGCTGGAACGATCGCGGACACGGAGGGAGGTGGAGGTGCCTGCAACCGCCACAGCTTTCCACCAGTTTGATGACGATGGAGTCCATCCGGCTCTGAGGCAGCACCCTTTTGCCCAGCGCCAGCAGCAGGAGAGGACTCGATGGCTCAACACCCCCAATACCTACCAAAAAGTCAGCCAGGAGCAAGCCAGCCCGGGACACCGTACCACTGTGAGGCTCTGAGAATCCAAATTACTTTAGTTTAGTAAACATATCACACGATAAAATTAGTTCAGGAATCACATTAAATGAATTTGATGCCCAAACATGTTTTGAATAATTATGATGATACAAACTGTGGGACCAAAGTCATTGCATTACACCTTTGTACAGACTGTGCTTCCTTGTGGCCAGACTTGATGGTTAAGATGGTTTGAAGCTACAGTTTAAAGTTATGATATGAGCAGTAGACAGACACAGAAACAGAGTAACTGACTCATCATCTTTAGTTGGCTCTATGTAATTTGCGCTCAGTCAATTATTTCCGTATCAAAATCAACAGTTTTCTGATTCATATGTAGGTTGATGTACACTGTGGACCATTTGTTTTCATTTCTATGTACCTGAGAGTACAGATAAAGTAGAGCTGCAGTATTAAGTTCATTAGAGACAAGGACAATAAGTGATTGGCTGTCATACATCAGTGGGAGGAGCTTGGCTCTCCCTTTCTGTTGTGTCTCCTTCTCAGCCCCTCCCACCCTCCTCTCTCTCCTCTTCTCTGCATTGCAGGTGAAAACCGCTCTGCTATGACTACTGCAGTGCAGTCTGCCCCCTGGTGGACAGACATTTGCATGATCAGAGCTGCTTGATTAAAAACAATTTTAAAAGGGAAAAGAAAAATAACTTTTTGAATTAAGCAAGGGGCTGTTTTCTTACAACACAGACAGGATCCTCTACATATTAGATTTACTGAAGCTTAAAATTTGTCTTATTTTTCTTTTACTGTTGATAATGAATGTTGTTTTGATGATGGTTTTCTTCTCTTCAGTGGTTAAAGACAGAAGAGATGACACAAGCTGGCAGCACAGCAATCAAGATAGAGAACCCAAACCAGTTTGTGCCTCTATTTACTAACCCTCAAGAGGTGATTGAGACACGAAACAAGGTGACTTTTCCTTGCTTTTGGCCTTTTCTGCCTCCCACAAGTTCCACTTTTTCTTCTGTCACAGTTGTCAGAAATGTCATATCTGGCTTTTTTTTCTTGTCAGATCCGACAGCAGAATCGTCAGGACATGAAGACAGCAGGACCACAGTCTCAAGTCCTTGCCAGTGTTATAACAACTGACAGTCCTCCGGTATACTGTTGTCACAGTGCTAACTAAACATTTTTCCTCTTCCTGTCAAAGTCCAGAGTAATTTGCTGTAACTTTGTGTCTCTGCTTGTCTGTTAGTCTCCTGTCAGCCCACCTAAAGACCCACCAGAACCAGAACCTCCCAACCCCTTCAACCAGCTGACAGACCAAGAGCTGGAGGAGTACCGCAAGGAAGTGCAGAGGAAACAGGATGGAGGGACTAATGGTATCACTCATTCATCTCAAATTAGCTGATTCAGTAACTTTATCAAATCTATTTAGTTTCTTAACCATGCATTCACAGTACTAGAATGAGCAGTAGATGCCTGTTTTGTGAATATAGCTGAGGTTTGAACTCAAGTCAAGTGAATTGAACCTCAGTTCAGACTTGAGTCACGAATTTGATGATTTTAGATTTGACAACAGACTTGACAACATCAAAAAAGACTAGAAGACTACCCAAAACCAAAAGATTCAAAATATTTTAATTAAAAAATTGTGCCCTTGATCTATTCATTCCCTTAATTTCTTGAATCATCTGATGTAAATGTTATGCATTCCCAACAAATCAATGCTTCTTGCCACAGATACACGTTGATTGAATTGATCTACAGCATCCAATAAAGCTGAGGGAGAGAAGCCCTAAGCTGAGCTGAATTGGAGTTGTAAAGAATGACCCAAAAAATCATTTTGTTCACACACTGAAACTATATGGTGGTCAACAATATGCATGCAAAACATGAGCTGAAAGTTACGCATGAAGACACAACAATTTTCAAATTCATTTGACATTTAAAGTTTTACAAAGAACAGGAAGACAAAGATCTGTTGTTGAAATGGCATTACATTTGGTCAAGAGCACATTATGAATTGTTTACGACTTGGGACTTGTCACTTGTTTCTTAACTCAGACTGTTTTAATTTTGACTTGAGTGCTTGATTCCATCTTATGACTTGTAAAACAGAGACTTGGTCCCAGCTATTACAAGTAATTTTTTTTGTACTTTTCTCATATTTGGCTGGTAGCATGTTAGCAAACAGCACTCTCAAATGTGATAGTTGAGCCATGGGCAAAAAAATTCACTGTTCTTGAAGACTTGCCAGCAGATGTTAAAATCTGGCCTTAAATGCCACAAGAATGCCCCAAAGCCATCAGTGAGGTCTGCTACTGAAGATAGAGTGGCATGACCTCTTGAACGTTAGCTTAAACCAGGTACCAAACTGGAAAAGCTGGTGCTAAACATGTTATCTAGCATGTGAACAAGTTAGCTAACAAGCTAGCTGTTTGGAGGTAAGAAAGCTAACATTAGCCACACAGTCTTTTTAGTGCTCTGCTTTGTAAATATGGAACAGATAAAAAATAAACTTTGCACTAAAACCAACAAAAAATCAAGAAAGGGCCAAATAAATGATCAAGAAAAAAATACTAAAAGTTTCAGTTCATTTTATCACTTGTTTGAAGGTAAAACATTTCTTTACCAACTGGCAAGAGATTAGGACTAAACCTTAAAGTTAAATTTAAACATTTTAGTTACTTAACCAGGTGTATTTGATATTGATGGATTCACTCAGAATTTAGATTCGTCTGACCTTGAACTGTCTTTTACTCCCAGTCTTTTAGCACCATGGGGGTGTCTATTTGGCTTTATAGTGTTGTAAAGGCAGCTTAATATGCCATCCTCTCACTCACACTGTTATTGTATTGCACAATTTCTTCTAACCCTCACAATAGTGCTGTGTGTAGAATTTTAAATGCCATTATAAGCTATCACTATCAAGTTAAACCAGCTCCATCTTGGTAAGAACCTGTGAAGTCTTCCGCTATTTCTGCACTTTCCCACCTTCATCATTTTGTGCTGTGAAGTGAGCTTCTGAATTCTCTAAAATTGTACAAAATGTGAAGTGCAGTGTAGATGCTGATAGAAACTGTCATTTACTAATGTTTTAAAATGTATAGATACTTGTTTTTGAAGTCAAAATGCTACACACAGCCCCTTAAAGCACTGTGACTGTTATGTAAACTGGGTTCACTTCTCTTTGTCTCACAAATCTAACTTCCTGCACAGCTGAACCCTCACAGTCCATCACTGTGTGTCTGTGTGTGTGTGTGTGTGTTTGTGTGAGTAGGGGAGGAGGTGGCAAGTGACAAGGAGTCTCTCCCTGCTACCTCCCCCACAAAGGGCCCTCCGCCCAGCCAAGCTCCTCTCTCAGGTGAGGCTTGGAGGAGCGCTGACTTTCTGCCCTGCTTGCCTTGCATACTATGCATTTGACCTTCATCATGCTTTGAGTCTTTCATAAACTCATCATTTCTCTACTCTCAAATGCTTCAAATGCTCCCTGATGACCATGTTACACCTTCTCACCTCAAGGATTTAGCCTGGGAGGCAGCATAAATATGAATAGAAGGGATAAAGATAGTTATCTCTTTATGGTAACAGAATCTTACAAAATTCTCTAAAAATAAATTAAAACTCTTAAATCCAAACATGCTTGCCATTTAAACGTACAACACAACTTGTGTATGTATTTTTGTAGGCCAACACAGAAGCTGACTTTGCCCTAGTTCCCTTGACAATAATCCAACAGAATATTTCTGTTGACTTTTACATTATGGAAAAAAAGTTCTGTGGCAAAAAAAAATTTTGGACCCTATCATATTTATTTCAACAAGAGAATCTTGACAAATGAGTGCCACTATTATGAGGTTTAAAACGTAAATGTAGTTGTAAATGTAAAAAGCTTAAATCAGGCAATAAGTAAACAACACCAGTCACATAACTTCAATGTTACCAACACTAGGCTTCCTATTACATAGACTACACACACATTTAAACACGATAAACCTACAAGATGGGAGGTTTAAGTAGGTAAAGTTTGTAAAAGCACCATTTTCTACAAAAAATAAAAGTTGGACAGCATGTTATGTGGATTCTTTGGATTAGAAAGCTACCTCATTCACTGCTGGTGCTCTCAGTGATGTTTACATGTTAAATACCTGAAGGAGTAACATGGGAGGTCATGTTTTGTTCGCGTGTGCAATTGATCTTTATATTGTTAGACACTTTGACTGGAAATAGCAGGAAAACCCAAGTTCAGCTCATGGCAATAGTAGCCTGTGTAACTCTACCTTTAAGTCAGCATTACTCTGGAAATTACTTAAATAAACAGAATATCAACAGACATTTTTCTGTTATTAGTCCCACCTGTGAAAGTCAAAATGTCCAGTACAGTACTGTTTGATGTACATTTGCCACATTTCAGCCCTTTGTCAATTCCATCTGTCACTGTACCCACTGTGTCTGTTGAACTCTCTCCCTGTGTACCTGTCTGTCTGTCGATCTGTCTATCTGTCTGTCTTTTTTTCTGTGTCATTCCACACTGGTTCATAGGGCACACTTCTGGTGCTTTGGTCTTGTCTCAATAGTAAGTACAGCGAAACAGTATGACAACCCATGTCTCAATAAGCAAGCATGTTCATCTGCAGTGACATGTCTAGCATGTAGCTTTGCGGCTCCACCCCACTGCAGCCTCTCTGTCCTGTCACTGAATGCTCTGTTTGTGCTTTCTTCTTCCACAATACTCGGAGCAGAGGAGGCAAAGACCGACTCTCCAGCCATACAAAACGGAGGCGAGGAGGAGAAGCAGACGACAGAGGAACTTGAGAAAGGGATGAAGGCTCTTTCGACCAACGACACCTCCTCCCCGCCTGCTGCTCCACCTGCCAAACCACAGGGTGGCACCCCAGAGGGTTCGCCCTCAAAGTCCCCATCCAAGAAGAAAAAGAAGTTCAAGCCACCATCGTTCTTGAAAAAGAGCAAGAAGCAAAAGGAGAAAGCAGAGACCTGAAGCGCCCAGACACACCAGACCTCGGTGAAATACTACTGTGAAACATTTCTTGGTATATGACGGAGTAGTGGATGAGTTAACCACATCAGATCTATTCAAACCTGGCAGTTAAGATGTCATTCA
Source organism: Acanthurus lineatus (assembly GCA_029814665.1). Lineage (NCBI taxonomy): Eukaryota > Metazoa > Chordata > Actinopteri > Acanthuriformes > Acanthuridae > Acanthurus > Acanthurus lineatus. The sequence goes on from JAPZDV010000022.1 coordinate 4,491,977, forward strand.
CAGATATGGTTTACTAAGTTGACCCTCAAACACTTTACAGTTACACTAGTACTTGTTGATTTGAGCAATGTGATGATTTATTTTAAGCTTAAATGATAACTGATTTCACATACTATTTGACCCAGGTCGGATACAACATTTTGACACACTACTCCTTGTCACACACACACACATATGCAATCAGAGTCCCGGTATTACTCACTCTTTTCACCTGCTGTGCTAACAAATCATTACTTAACTTCACTGTATAGGCACTGTATGACATGTTCCTTTCTATGACTGGGGTTACCCGTGTGGATCTGTGCACTTGCAACTGTTTCATACCATTTTTCATGTTCATATTTGCAAGACATGGTGGACATTTACATTCTCTTGAATTATGCAGCCCTTATTCATGTATAGGAACCTACCATATGTATATTGACATTCTAGTATGTTGCATTTGTTCATCATCATAGGCATCTTCTTGTCATGTTTTGGTTCTAATTATCAGATAAATGTTGCAGGTATACAATATGAGCACTGGTGCAGTACATGTAGAAATATACTGATAGTTACTGATTGTGCTCTTCTGAATGCTGGTTTTGTGTTAAACTATCAGCCTTTTAACATTATCCAAGCAGGGATGAATTAAGAAAAAGACAGCAGGGAAAATATACCGGCTCGCGACAAAACACCAGGCGCTACAAATGCTATTGTAACGCAAGAAGGATAAAGGATAAAGAGCTTCGCTTGTCAATGCAGTTTGAAACCCAGTGATAGAAGATACTGAAGGTACTAAACATTCCACTTTTCTCATTTTTCTTCAGATGTACGTGTGCAAAATACCTCTTAACAGTTGTAATTATTTTCTGTTAACCAGTAGCTGTTATCAAAATGCAGATGTGTGATGTTTGCTCATGGTTTTAATTTTATTTTTTATTAGGATGTACAAGTGAGTGTTGCCAGGTTACCATGTATCAGTCATTAAAGATCAATTTGATTTAAAACCAACAGGACATCTGTTTTGTGTTAAGCACTTTTTTCTCTTTTCACTTGCCAATTGAAGTCTGTCTCTCTGCAGGGCTATGGTAACTTTTGATCAGAGTGCCACAAAAGTTTTCAAAACACAAACTTGCACAGTGGGAAATCATTTTTGTTTCTGTATTGTTTTTGTATTAATAATTCACAAAAAAGTCTTGATAACAACATATATAAAGTCTATGGCACAAGACCATCACTGCTATTGATTCAACAACTAATAATTCTTGTTTTATTTCTATAAAATTTCAGTTTCTGTTTTTAAAAATACTTTTCTTACAAGGGTCTTGACTATATTATTAGTTGATGCTGGAGTATGGACTTAGCGGTGGTTTGCTTCAGTGTCTACTTTGATTTCTAAAATTGTATCATTGATGTGTACCATCCAAAACACAGTTCATATCTACAGATGGTGTTTATGCAGACTGTGATGATGTTTTTGCGTTGCCATAAGGCAACACAGAAGAGGACCTGCTACATGTCCCCTAAAAGTTTTATTTATTTAAATTGTGAGCGAGGAAATGAAAGGAGGCTCCCCCGGATCGATAGGAGGCGATCTTCCACAGAAGAATCACCGGAAACATCATGTTAACAGCAGGCGACAACAAAAGCCTGCTTTAAAATAGAGAGCGGCCATTACCCTTTGCGAAATAAAAATAACCAATTACTTGTTATTTTTTCTCACCCTAGCCTTTTCTACTTATCTAGTTTTACGAGGTTAGGTTTTGATACATCAGAAAGATGGGCAGAAGCAGGAGTCGAACTCCTCCTAGACGAGGTAAGCAACTGGCAACTAACGTTAGCTAGCAAAGCTGCTGTTAACATTTCGCAGTTTACAGTGTTATTTACTTTTACACAAGAAGAGAGCAAGCAATCATTTGAGAAGTGTCAGAGAACTTAGTTTCTATCCTTAACACAAACTTCACACCTTGAATGTGACTCACGGTGCAAAACTTAAATATTCACTGTCTGTAGGATAAAGCAAATTCCCATGATGCAGCGTTAATGGTACTCTGCGTAACGTTTACGTTAACAGTAGTTAAATCACAATTAATTGTAATTATAGTTTGAAAACAATTTTATAAAAGTAATTTAATAATGTTTTATCGCATTAACTGCGTTTTGAAGTAGCTCAGTGGTGAGTTCGTAAAAACCCAAACAATGTTCTAGGCGTGTGCAGAATCTACTGTAGCTTAGTAGCTTATGGTTATATTCGGCTGGTTTCGTGTTTTTTGGGGCTTAGATACTAAATGCGAGTCGAAAAGTCAAAGCCTGAGGACCTTATCTATTATGTTCTGGCAGTCGCACTAAGACTGCGTAGAACAATATTTTTGATAAAATGTCACGTTTAACGATTTATTACACCTTTTCAGTGTATCCCTGTTTGACGGTAACCATTGATGATATTTCTAACTGAACAATGGAGTTAAGAAGCAACTGGAGCTAGTTATGTAGTATATTGATGATGTTGTCCTACAAATTATACTTACTTAAATAATCAAAGTCTACAATTTTGACAACTTAAATTTCGAGGTTTTTGCCATTCACTTTTAAGACAACTATCTTCATCGGGTGGACTGTGACAGTATGCGGATACCCTGTTTCAAATCTGTCGGTCTGCTGCTAATGGTATGATGTCTTTCCTGCAGAAAGGAGGCGTTCGCGCTCAGCATCACGAGAGCGTGAGCGAAGGAGACGGGAAAGGGATCGCTCTCGTTCTCGAGATCGGGACCGAGACCGGCGGAGAAGTCGCTCACGATCTCCTCACAGGAGGCGTTCAAGGTGAGGAGACAGTTGTTGATGTACTGGACGGACCCATTTTTTTCTGTTTAGATTCTGACCAATGCAAAAAAAGTGAGATTACACTTTTTTAATTAAAGAAATGTATATTATTGAAATTGCGACCAAATATTATTCTCAAATCAACCTACAGTCACATAGAGCTACATTTCCACTCAGCCTTCAGTTTGCTACATATGAGCAAATTTGTTTCATCCCGATGTTTCGTGCTTACCGATCCGAAACTGGAGCCAGAGACAGTGCAGTCTGTTGAATGGTCAGAGCAATAGGAGCAACCAGATTTGCTTTGTAATGTCATATTTCTTAATCTCTTTTTTCTGCAGTTTTTTGTCTTTCTTCCTGCAACCTTTTGTGCATCAAAACTTGTCCTCCTTATTTAATAAATTCCCAAATAAAGTAGCAGAAGTAAATTTGACGTGATTTCAAAACATGAATCAATCTCGAATCATTTCATCAATACATGAACAATTAGAGTAATATATAAGCACAGATTGGGACAATCTCACCTGGTGACAGAAGGCTATGCAAGTCATGTACCAGTTATGAAACTGTTTTTGAGGGTAGTGTCCACCTCTGACACTTTTTCAAATACTCATTCACCTCACACACAGTACAGTACAGTACTACAAAAGACGTTTTTTAAAGGTCTGTGTTAAATTACTTTAAAAATATGACCTTCTCACAATTTGTCAGTCTAGCGGGAAATATACAGTGTAGGTGACAAAAAAGTTTTCTGTTGTTTTCCACCTACTACAAAACTGATAAGAGTTAGCCTGAAGCCACGGTGACAACCCTGCCTACATTCAAGATTACTGTATGTGATGTAAACAAAGAACAGATTTGAGGTTCAGGAACATTTCTGTCTGTGTTTCAGTGCTACCTTACTTTAAGTGTTTGGAATGTGGCTCAAGTGAGTTGATACCCAGTTCAGATAGAGTCTGATGAAGCGTCATCTTTCATATTGTTGGCAGCCTGTTTGGCAAACTCTTTTCCATGGAGAACAAGTTCATTTATCTGTAACCTAAATAGACTCAAACAGATCATGAACGATATCAATCACTCTTAACTTGTAAAAGTGTCTGCCCTCTGTAGCCATGGTGACCCGTCCTGCAGCCATCTTTGTGTTCCCTCTGCAGGTCTCCTAGACGTCATCGGTCCTCCTCCCTCTCTCCCATGAGACAAAAGGACAGACGTGAAGATGAGCGCAAAGAAGTAAAAGAAAAGACAGCAAAGCCCATTCAGATCTCAGGTATTATATAAAAAATAGTAATCTAGTTGCCATCTGCACTTACATTTGGGGGAAAATTCAGGATATTCGGTGGTGGTGACATTTTTACACACAGCATTTATGTTATTGCCAAAACTCAATACCATCTTTTTTTTGATAGCGGAGGACATGCAGGGCAAAACAGAAGAGGAAATTGAGATGATGAAACAAATGGGATTTTCTTCATTTGACACCACGAAGGTGAGAGTACAAGGGTGTCCTATACTGTGTAGCCACAGGGTGGTGCAGTTCATCATGAAGTCCATAGCCACAGTGTAAACTACAGATTAGCATGCTGTTTGTTTGCATTCATTCCTGCAGGCCTGCTTGATGGAGCACTTCTATTGCCATTATGCTCTGAATTTCTACACATAGTAAATGACTGCAGTATCAGAGTAGCCAAGGTTCACAGAGTCCGAAACTCTTGATTGGTCACTATTAACATTTCATGCCTTTTATGGAGGTATGATGAAGGTCATGCCTCTGTTGCACTAATAATTATCTATTAAGAATAAAAGAATACTGAGAATTGTAATAGCCTTAATTCAGAATTACTTTTACAGGATGATATGCTAGCCCTCCATTGCTAACTTTCCACTTGATTTACATCTCATGCTATACATACAGCTGCTTTATAGAGAAGTCCTTCAGCAATTTTCCTTGTTTCATGCTTTCAAATGATTAGCAGCTGAATAAGTTTCACTATAAATTAGCTGCAGGCGAGTCATAGGCAGGATAAATTAAATGTTTAGTTAACCCCTGAGCTTTAACACCTTTTTTACTAGAAATGTGGGACTACATTTCTTTTTACTTCAGCATTATGAAATGCATTTTGAAAATATGAAGTTTTTTTGTGTGGGGGGTTTATATGCTAAATTCAATTTGGAAACATGGTTTTGTTTAAAATAATAGAACAGCTTTTATATTGTTTTCTGAATATTTAAGCACACCCTACTTCTCAGATGTGCCTTAACTGTAGTATGTCTTTTTGTAAAGGTTTTGCACCTACTTATCCACTCCTAAGTATCCACAGATATAAGATTTATGAATGAGTGAAGTAGTGAAATTTGGCAGACACCTTTTCACTTTATTTAAGAGTTGCTTTCAAATATGAACTTTATTATTTGATCCTCTAAATGTGAAAGGCAGTAACATTGTTTTCAAATCAGGGGAGGAAAACTGATGGATCAGCCAATGCATATGCTGTCAATGTGACCATGAAGAGGAAATACAGGTACGTAAGCGGCATAGAAAACAAATGTTCATAATTGCATAGAGATGTTGTTGTTGTTTTGTCATTTTTCGTCATTTTCGTGCAGCCTTGCAGCAGTGCTCACAGCCACAGACTATTTTCTGAGATGTTTCATAAGCCCTTGTTTTATTTTATTTTTTTTCCATTAATTGTTTGAACTCCAGTTGTTGATCAGGTTACTGAATTAAAATGTCAACTTTTTAGTCCCCTCACATTGAGTGCTTTTTGTCAACCACTGTTATTATAGCCAATCACCTCTGCAGGTGTTTCTATGCAGAGATCCCGGCTCTCCCATTGGTGCTTGATGATGTAATCTGCAAGTGTTGCGAGGGTAACAGTGATGTAATTTGTTTTTATATATTTATTTTTTAGGCAGTACATGAACAGAAAAGGTGGATTCAACAGACCACTGGATTTCATCGCTTGAAAGTATCAACAACTGATTGTGATACTCGGGAAGCTTACCTCCATTCTTCCCTTACAATAGTGGATGATACTGAGCTTTTTCATGTTATTTCAAACCTGTTTTGTGTTATGCAACAATTCTGTATATATCTTCACGTGAACACACAAATGTAAATAATAGTCCTTGCAGTGAAATACATCTGTGTATTGCTAGGAGATTCACTGTGGTTATCATGCATAGAGCTTAGTGTTGTTGAAGTGTTTGGATTTTACCTGAAATAAAAGCAGTTGAATATATGTGGTCACAGTCCTGATTGTGTAAATAAAATAATTTGAAAGGTAAATTAGCCTCTTGCAGCTACAAAGCCTATACATGAACCATTTTCTATCTGTAATTGTTTGTATTAACCCTGACATAACATTTATAGATAAATTGTGATCATTATATTATAGACTTTAGAACAACAGTCTGTAACTAACCTATCCCGCAGTTATATATTACTTTGTTTGTCTTGTGTAGCTTACTTGAATACTTTAATGACATCTGTCACCGAATGTATCTTGGTTTGTTCTACACAAGAGGCTGGTTTCTCATTTATATATTACATTTAGTCCAGGACAAAGAACGTTTTACAGCAGATAGATTTACAGCATGTTATTATTTACGGTAGTCAAGCTTGTCTACTTGCTTTAAAATAGGCACTCATCTCATTTGGGGTAAGCTTTTACTGCTAACCCGTCAGATAGTAGAGGGCGTGCGCCTGCGCGGATTTATTTGTAACAGGAGAAACAAGCGACCAATAGGAAGAGAGCATGTGAATCTAACCAATCCCTGTGCATGAAACAAGACAACACCGCGAGGGCCAATCATTGCCATACACCGCGAAACAGCATGGCAGAGAGGCGTGTCCTCTGTCAGAAGCGGGCGTTGTCACTTTAGCTCGTGGGCATTAAAGCCAATGGCTGGTGAGTTTCTCAGAAGACAACCAATCAATATGCTCGAAGTGTAGTGCAGAAAAACTCCATTGTGGCTCAAAACACTGTTTGCCCCGTAAATGTGAAATAGAACCAAAATGGCTGAACAAGGCCCTCAGTAGCAGTCAGCGCCGACCTCTCTCGACAGTTGACAGCTCAGACGCCCAATGGGAGCTTTAGCTGTTGACTGGAGTACCCAATCATATCGCAGCACACAGAAGCTTTGTGGTGAAGTACAGTAGTTAGCTGTTGTTCAGATCAACAAGCCACTATTTTGGAAGCAGTTTGATAAACACTCACTGTTCCTCAGTTGATGTCAGTCGCTATCTGTGTTTCCAGCGAGACGTATTACGCGTGATCAGCGATAAACCAGCAAAAAACTAGCCAGCCACATAGCCCCGAACCGATAAGGTTGGATGACATCGTCGGTTTTTTAACTTTAAGCCAGCTAGCGCGTTTTTTTTATCCATTTCGCATCAGGCAAGTCTGTGACAACTGAAAAAAACAACGTTCTTGTTCTTTTGTTTGGCTAGATCTTGACAATATACAACTGAGCTACTGAGAACTTTTTCCTAACGCTAACGTTAGCCAACCTTCCTTTTTGCAAAGCAAAACATAATTCGCTCTATTTTAAATATCGTGCAACAATTCGTCTTGTTTTGTCAACAATCCGTTTTTTCTCGAAGAACTTCACAGAAAACCAACGGTAGCAGGCAAATTGTTTTCTTAAAAAAGAGGGCAAAGCAACCTTTATCGTTAAAGAAGTGTTGGCGTCAGCTCTGACCAGTCAACCGACACCAGAACCCTTACCTGAACCGATTTAATAATCACTAAGGTGGACACTAGTTTGGCTCTTGAAATTGACTCGTGCTGCGTTCACGACCTTTAACTTTTAAAGAGCCCGTTTGATACACCGCAGATCCAACTCATCAACGTTAGCTTCCGCCTGAAAAAAAGAACAAGACAGCAAGCCACCTGGTTGTGAGAAGGAGAGCCAGTGGTAAACCCTGAGGCAGGTTGTGTAAATAGAGCCACGGAATCCCTCATCGGATTGTTATATTATCAGTGTTATTGTTGAAAATGGCGGCGATCGGACTGGTGCAGATGTTGATCGAAGCAGCCGAGTACCTTGATCGCAGGGAAAGAGGTAAAGCCTAATTGTTTTTTTTTAAAAATAGTCCTTTGTATTTTTGAAAAATAACAGTGACACCCCTCCCCCCAAATCACGATAATTTATGCAACTGTCACTGTAAAGCTGTCATAACTCATGTTGCTGCCCATACATTTTTATATATTAAGTGATAGAACCATTTATTAAATACAGCAACATTATTTTGCTGTGCACTTTGCACTTAAGCAGAATGTAACGCCCACTCAAAGTAGATGCTGATGAATATTCTGACATTCTCGGGATGTACTGCAAATGTGCAAAATCTGGTGGACATATCCTTCATATACATGTTAAAAGAATGAATGCATGTGCGGCAGGTGCAGTCAGATGTGCAGGGAGACATTGTTTTCATGGAGGCCCCTCCTTCCCTCTGTTGTGGTTTGCTAGTGGGGTTTATTCCAGTTCAAGATGACATCATGGTCCAGGCAGAGAGGGAGAAAATACTGTATAAAGATACTGCATGAAATCCATTCATTCCATGTCTGCACTTCAGCACATCACATTGCTATTGAATTCTTAGAGGCTCTATATCAAATGTGGCACATTTTGCAGTCACCCTATTCCTGGTTTAGCATCTTTTCACTGTGTTATACTTTGCATTGCAAGATACCTGGACATGTGACCACTATGTTGTTTATTTGCTTGCAGAAGCTGAACACGGTTATGCCTCAATGCCACCCTTCATCAGCAGTCGAGAGAGGGAAAGCTTGAAAAGGAAAAGCAAAAGCAAGAAAAACACAAGTAGCAGGTAAAGGCCTTTTAGCTCCCTGTGGCCATTAAATGTATTCTGTATCATTTTTTTTGCACTGCATCAGGGCAAAGTGATGCTGCACTCTGTGGGGAGACTTAGCACAGCAGGGTTAAGCCATTGTTTCCTGGATTGGGCTGGATTTTTTTTTTTTTTTTTTTACACAATAACCCCAATAATTTTTTATTTGAGGTGCCAGAATTATGTATAGGCACATGTAATTATCCAATGTGTAAGATTTAATGGGATCAGTAGGCAGAGTGTGCCAGAAATGGAATATGACATTTATAGTATGTTTTCTTTACTGTTTGATTAGCTTACATTAAGAATTGTAGTGCCTATGCCTTAAAGAGTCATTTATATCTGTAGCAGAAGCAAGACCTCATCCAGAGTCTGTCATGTTGCACCACCATGTTTTCCAATTTAGAAAGGATCTTTTGCAATTTGCCCAGTCCAGAGCAGGAGCAAAATGCATTTTAGCCTCCCAACAAAAAAGCCTTCCCTAAGCATCTGTTTTAAGTGTACAGTATGTTTGGAATATGTTGCGTGCTTCACAATTGCTATCATGCAATACTTATCAATGATAATCTAAAGCTTGTATATCTATCAGTCCTTTAAAGCAGCAGATTTCTTTGACAGAAAAATAATTTTATCCCACAGAACACAGTTGTTGGTCCACTGCTGCTTTAAGCAGTTAGATTGTGTTATTGTTGAAAGGGTTAGTTTGAAATGACAGACCATGCATGATTGCAAATACAAACAAACTAAATGAGGCAGGGACCAGCAACTCCCATGTTCTGCTAGGTAAAATTACCGCTTTTGTCAAAGGAGTCTGGTGGCTTATGAGACATCAGTGTATAGGCTTCAGTTACCTGTCAGAAAGAGCTATCTGGTGGCAAAGTAAGGCATTAGAAATACTTTTAATATAGCATGCATTTTAATTTAGAAAAATAGGGTATTTTTATATGTGGCTAAAATATGTTTTGTTGCTGCACTCTTTCCCAGCAGTTCATTGCACACTATATAGGTATTCCTGTGCTTCTACAAACTGATATTGCCTGCCAATCATCATCTAAATTAGATAATACACTGACTATTGACAACCTCACTTAAAAAAAACAATACCATCAATTTGAAAATGGCAGCCAAATTGTTATTAAGATATTTACAATATACACAAGTGTGATGCTTAAAAAAACATTGAAATTTCATTGCCACAAGACCAAGACTGCATAAGTTTTTTGAAAATTAGTTACACCTTTATTTGGTGATGTTCTGCAATAATTGATGTTGGTGCAGAAATTCATCCACTGTTAAAAATCTAGCCATTTGTTATGAACAAAGAAGGGCTCCATCGGTTAACAGAAGAGTGTTTTTTAAGAGGTTCTTCACTTAAAGTCAGGAGCAGTAAAGCATCAAAAGCATACAAAGGTAATCCGTCAGAAGCCTTAATGGAGATTCCAGAGTCACATTCTGTTTTTTTAAGGGCACAGGTCTGCAGTTTCAAACTGATACTGCTGAGATTAATTAGTGACAGATTATTGCTGAAATACAGAATGTTAAGTGGAGGATTTTGTTTTTATAATTTCTATTTTAAAATTATGCCTTATATTTAAAAAAAAAAGGAAGATGCTAAACTATTTTACAATGTAGCTGCTTTTTTATGTGTGAGTCCGGTGGGTTGAAGCCACGTTTTGACTTCCCCTTGTCTTCTTCAAAGTGTGACTGACAGCAGCAAACATCAGTCTGACTGAAAAGTGAACGGCCACTCGGTAAGGCTAACTGGGTCATTCAAGGTGATTGCGGAAGACATTTCAGTGAAGGGGCCATGTTCTGACAGCTCCAGTCACCTCAGTGGAAACTACTGCACACACATATTGTACATTCACACCCTAACCAGCATTCCATAAATCAATCATATCGAAACTAATTTGTGTTGCAACTACACCCCACAGATCAATGTGAGTTCTGTGATTAGATTGCAGTTTGTATTGTATAATCTTGTGCAGGACGATGTATTCTGTATTATTTTAGCAAGTTAGTGCCTGTATAGTATGTCCACTGATTGGGAGTCGATTGATTGTCTCAGTGGAGAGGATTAAAAAAGCCCTATGATCAAAGGTGACAGCATTGGGGGAACGGTGTATTTTTGAATATTAAAAGCCCTGAGTGGAGAGACGAGAAAGAATTACACCCAAGTAGTTCATAGAAAGGAGTTTTATGCTTTGCTGTGGTAGAATAGTCCTTCCTTAATGGATTATTTGTGACATTAGTCAACCTGCTTCTTTAGTGGGCACAACAAAGGCATATTGTAGCCATTATGTGCCTTCTTATCACGGGAGGATAAAAATGTAAAGGAATAAAAAGGCCAACTGACAAAAACACTATGTAGTGTGTAGAGAGGAACAACTTTAAAATGTATATTCCACGATACTGCAGAGTTGCAGGGGAGTGGACAGGAAGTCAGGTTATAGTATGCATATTAAACCTTTCAGATAAATTGTAGTACTGGGTGTAACCAGCCATGAGGGCATACTAGTCCACACAAATTATCATCCGCCCTCCACTGGTCCGATTGCCTTCCTCTCCAAATCTGTTGTACAGTAATAAGCACGCAGATCACTTCAGGTGAAGTATGTATGCAGACTCATAAATAGACCTCTTACCTTGTGTAACCTCCATGTGCATCCAGCTTTAATAGCTGCAGATGAAAACTTATAAGACTTCTATACATGCTCTAATGCATGTGCTGTATGTTGAATATGTACCCTTCTTGTATTGAACCAGAGCCGTGCTGGCACCATGGACATCTCTATGTGTGGCCTGTAACTTAGACCCCAGTCAGACCAAATCAGCCGCTGTAGCAAAAAGCAAGTTCTTCCATTCATGTCAATGTGGGCAATCTGTTTAGGTTGCACTGGTGTTGAGCATTGGGGGGGGGGTCTGAAAATAACACAGCAACCCTGCGGCACAAAGCTGAAGCAGAGGCAACTTTGCAGGAACACAATTGATGCATTGGCCGATCAGCTGATTGGTGGATCAAATTGAGCAACCCTGACCAACACTACCGTTAGGGCATACAAAGATATTCATTTATGTTTGCAGATGGCCCAACACTCCTGTGCTGTTGCACAAACATGTGGTAATCAGTGTAATGGCTGGTTTCGAGATGACCATTATGTTGCTGGTTAATCAGCTGATAATGTTTTCATTTGTTATTTAGTGTGGAGACAGTTTTTAAGAACATAGGAAATAGCTTCCCTTAGATGCTCACAGAATTCGGTTTCATGTCTACAAATGTTTTGTTTGACCCACAGTCCAAAATCAACTGATAGAAAAACCGACATGATGAAATGATCGCAGTGGAGAAGCTACAAAAAGAGTATTATTGCCGTTTTTTATCGATGAATGGTCAAAGCCATTGTAAAATTGTCAAAATAATTGCAAATTCTTTCAAGCCAGTTGACTAATAGTTTCATTGACTAATAATTTCATTTCTAGTTGACTGTCAAAATGTATTATAAGAAATACAGTTTTTTTTACTTACTGACTTTTACCTCATTAGTATATTTCATAAAGAGAACTTTCTATTACTGTGTAAAGACTGCGTGCATGCAGTAAAAGACTACTGTTTAAAAGGAACTTGGTGTAACTCAAATATTTGGTTTGGCCTGTTATCCAAGTTTTACTGTCAGTTGGGCTTGACAAACTTGTCACTGAAAGTGACAATTTTGTGGTGTTACTCCAACACCTCTGTGCACTAAAAGAAGCGGGATGTCTAGTGAACATACAGCTCAGAACAGGTCCCAACATGCTTAGCAGGCACTATATTTTTAGACATGCGTAGTGAAGAAAATGTGGAGCAAGCTTTGTATTTCATGTAGACAGCCAGCTGCTGCAGGCTTGTCCTTGTTTTAGGTAATAAAACTAGTATTTACCACAAAGTTGTGTTAAGCTGCAGCAACTCTGTCTTTGGCTATTTGCACTTTGTCAGCAACCACTCATTACTATTTAGCAGAGCCTCAATTGATAGAAATAAGAGTTTCTGCTCAGACTAATTGTTTTGACATGGCGTGGTATGAAGTTGGCTCTTGACCATTAATTGGGAGATCAGCATCATCTATGAGTGAATGACTTTGCATTGGAGGGAAGGAATGTTGATTTCTGCCAGAAATAGGCAAATTGTTAATCAATCAAGTTTGTTTCTGTTGCTCCTCATAGTTGGTAAGATGTCGACGGGGAAGCCTTGTGTTTATCTGAAGCCATTCAAGCCAGTATGCACAAGCTTCTCCAGTGTCTGTTGTTTTCCTGTGCTGTGGATGTGTGAGTTGTGGGGGAGGGGAGTCACAGTGTTTCTGGCCTGTATGTGTGCATGTGTGTCAGTAGTAGTGACTTCCCCCCTCCCCCTCATCTCTCTTTCCCTCCTGTGATTTCTCTCTCTTCTCACCTCCTCCACCCCTCTGTGTATTTCCTGCTCTGTTCCTCACTCTTGGCAGGCAATGGAGAGCACCAGCTCCTCCATTACATAGAAGGAGAGTCCTCCCCCACCCTACACATACACACAGTCACCCTGCTTCCACCGAGAAAATCATACAGTGATCTTGCCATCCTTGATGAGCAGGCAAATGGAGTCCTCTTCCATGCTCTCCACCCAGCGTTGTTTTTCAGGCTCATGCAGATGACGTGGGTGAGGCTGCAGCAAGACTTTCCAAAGAGAAAATACAGGTTAATGGTAGATTAAGTGGAAGAACCTTGATGTGGGCTAAGGCAAAGGAGTTGATGAAACAGGTGAACACTCTTGCTATCATTTAGTGAAGGTCTGCTCTGCTCTTGAGTTCTAAGACTTAAGGTTATTAATAGAATAGTTATTCTTGACATTGGCTTGTCCAGTCAGTACTTAGCAATGCATCCATCCGATTACCGCCATTTTCAGCCTGTGTGGAAGCTGCTAGTGGATCTCCCAGGAGCGGATAATTTACTATTTTTAGCAATGATTGAAGAAAAATGCAGATTTGAGGTTTGGTTCATTTTATAAAAATTAGATTTAAAAGGTAAAAAATACACGACTGTAAGGCTGTCCGGGATCCAAAGACAGAGATCAGTACTTACACCCACCTTGGTCCCATGATTTCCATCAGAAAAACATGGGGACTTATGTTCCAATGTGGGATCAAATGATCTCGAAGTGCCACATCCAACACATAGAATCCCTTGTAGATATATATGACAATAGAAAAGAAAGTAATAACAGTCATAAGAAAACAGATGAATATGTACTAAAACCACATTTTAGTGTGTTTAGAGTGGCTGTGACTTTATTTGGAGACACATTAAAAGACCTCTGTTTAATCTTTTTTTTAAATACTTATGGCTTCTGCATCTCCTTTATTGCAAGAGGCAGTTTGTTCCACTCCAGAGCACCAGCTAAATGAAAGAAACCTGAATGGCAGAGCGGCTTGTAAAAAGGGACTCTGCTATTTAAGATCCTATGGACCATTTATAAAGCACTTCTGCAGGCAAATTATCTGTTTTTTAAATAATAAGTAGAGGCTCACTTTTTTTTCCTTTTGGAGCTGCAATAGGTTTGTTATATTGAGTTATTAGGTTGTGAAAGATTTAAATGTGTTCGTAATCAGCCTTTACAGACATTGTTAACATCACGTTAGCATCATGATTGTAAATACACTGGACTCCATTGCAGTTCAGAATCAAGGTCAAAAGTTCTTTTCTCAGCAAAACCTTAAACCATTTTTTTAGTATTGAGCTATCAGGAACGTGTCACAAAATCAGCTGTGTCTGGTCAACACTAAGATGCCTGCAGTTAGCAAACAACAAAACTAAAACTTAACAAAATTACCAAAAATATGAAAAACAAAAAAACAATGCCTTATTTATTTACATTAATCAGAGTATTCAAAATATTCACTCAAAATCTGCGGAAGCTGGTGTGGAGACGGCAATCTATTGTTTGCAGGTAGCTCTCTCTCTCTATCTGTCTATCTGTCTTTCTGTCTGTCTCTCTTGCCATTTATCTTCCTCCATCTATCTCCTTCTCTCTCTTCCCTTTACTGTCTCCAGTCGTTTCCCTTCTGTCTGTGGATTGTTAGAAAGGAGAGAAATTGATTAAGGGCTTAAACTTCTACTTTCAACAAAAAAAAAAGCAAACAGACTAAGAAACTAAGAGATATGTTCTGTCTCTCTGTCCATGTTCATTGATCCTATTCACTCAGTTACAGTACTATGGACTATTTGATCCATACTCATTTAACAATTTCACAGTGCAGATGAAGTTAAATGATAAAGTTAGCTAATGTGAAGTGCACAAAACTCACCTGCCTCAGAGGTCACCTGATGTGTCTCTTGCTCTCTTTTAATATCAGATTTAAATTGCATAAGAAATAGGCAAACAAGCAATTTATGAGTAAACCTAATGAAAAAAAAAAACTAAAAGTGACAGAACAGGTATCATAGTGAGATTCCGGATCCAATCAAATAGGTGCCAGTCCTGATCTGGCAGGTCCCAGAGCACAAATAAAACCCCGGAAAACACCACCAATAACCAATTTATATAAAGAGTTTTTTTAGAAAGGGCTTCAGAATATAATGATTATGTAATAATGCAGTAGTATGGGGATTCACCATGTTATTATGTAATCCACCGTAACGACCAAGTGTGATGTAGTCAGTGTGCTCTGTGTGCATGTTTGGATGACTAGGGACCCACTGTGATGTGCTGATATACAAGCTAAAAAGTTCATTTATTCATCATTTCACTCAGGGCTGTAAAGACCTGTAGACCCTTTGATGCTACACTTAAAACCAAAAACTTTTGCTTATGGTGGAGCACAGAGGATGAGCTGAGGAGTCTCACTGCCAGACAAAAGGATTTGCTGGTTTGGTTATGAATTCTTCTGTATTTTTCTTTTCGATATGCAAGCTGAACAGGAGCTTGTGTCTTCTTTTAGGATCCTGTGGGATCAATAGCACTGATGCTTGATTAATGAGTACCAATGATTACTGGTTCTTCTCTGTGCACCAGCATGCTCCTAATATGAACTCTCATCTTTATTTGGGATCTGGATGATAATGGTGGAGTTGTCCTCAAACTTTAAATAATTCTCGTCACATTGGGTGTTTCAGTCATGTGTGTGCAGCTTGAACAAGAGAAGATGGCAGTGGAGATACTATTCTCTTTAGGGGGTTTAGCTTGGATGTTGTTTTTTTAATATAGCATAGAGCCAGTAGACTAGACATTGCAGAATTTGTAGGTGCTGGGAAGATGGTGGTGGTTTTGAAGCAGGTGGCAACTCTTTCCCGTGTTACAGTAACATGTTAATGATGTCTGTAATAACAGCCACTGGTAATCGGCACATATTTCTTGTACATGAACAAGGATGTTGTCCTGCCCAGCAGCTTTACTCATGTACACTCTTACCAAGATTCTTCTTACATCTGCCGTGTCAATGTGCTCTAGATTGCTTGCCACAAAACTTCGGTGTTGTTGGTTCTTTTCAGTATCTGCCAATATCTCTACTCTGCCCCCTTGATGTTAGTCTTCAGGCTTTGCATTGTATGCTTTAAAGCCCCCCCCCCCCCACCTCTCCATTCATTTATTTGTCTGATAGAGTTGGAGCAAATAATGCATTATTTCAAATTGCTCGGGTTACAAAATATCTTCATAGCTCTGTATTATAAAAATCAGCTGTTCGTAGTTGCATCATTGGTGTATTAATTGAAGCAGAAGGATAGGGTGCTAGCGCAGGAGTTTGGAGGTGTCCCAAAGCCTGAAACCCAGCCAGAAAAAGGGAGATAGTTTCACTGCTAGCACTGTTATGTCACCAGCAACTGTCTGCCCTGCACAGGAATACACACTGGTTAGAGGGGGCTAAGTGAGATGGAGAGCACCCAAGGCTGAAACAAGATGATACCCCTCACTATACATACAAGCTTGACACCAGGGGCTTTTTTAAGGCTTGCAACTGAGAATAGTGGAAGTCATTGTTTTTGAGCTTGGTCTTTAGAATAAATTGTCAAACACTGAGGTGAACCAGTGTGTGTGTTTGTGTTTGTTGTGGGTGTATGAGACAGACAAAGTTCCCGAAGGATCATGGCTTTGGATGGGCCTTGGGGAGCTGGAGGTGCTGAGGCTATTTTGGGACCTGGGTTAGGGAGATCAGAAGGTCAGGTACATGAGAGTTCAGGAATGCTGGGGTATCTTTTTCTCTGCCCTCTGCATCAACCCTCAATTCACTCTTTATTCACGAGGGTCGGGCCAGCACGTTTCCTACCAAAAATCTTCACATAACCTTGTCCCTTCATCCTCTCTGTCTGTCTATCAGTGTCCCTCCGTGTCAATGCTGCTGTAATACTGCAATGCAGGAGTCTTTCCGGCCACTAGCACACCTCGATCTCTCAGTTTACCTTCAGCATGGTGTCTTACCCCACCCCCACCTCTTTCAGCTCTACATGCACAGTGGATAATCAGGCAATATGAAGGGGCATAGTCCCATCTACTCCTGCTCCTGGCTTCTGTTTCTAGTAACCGTTGCTATGTTTACTCCTGGCCTCTTCATCACGCATCTGATGGTCCTTAAAAAAGCATTGTGTCCTCCGTAGAACAAGCCTCAGGCATCAGAATACTCAGCCAGTTCTTGTTCTTTTCCTAGAATTTCATTTTGTCAAGCCATTCTGACTGCTCATAAACGCCCACACAGCCTTTTCTCGTGCTCTCCCACTCCCCTGCAGTAAGGCCTTAACTGCAATGGTGGCACGCAGAGAGGAACCCTTACTTGTTTTAATCAGTTGTTCTCTTATTATGTGAAGTTTCTCATATGTGTTTTTTACCCCCACAGGTCTACACACAATGAAATGGAAAAGAACAGGTAAGTCAAAATATCTTGATATGTGTTTGTGTGTGTGTGCTCATTTGTGAACAGATGAATTGCTGCTTTTCCTCATTTTATAAGAATACCAGCTTACACCTCCTCACTGTCACCATGGAAAGTGAGTGTAAGAGCTCTAGATATAAATGGAAAATATTTCCTTTCATCAAATTTTGAAAAATCACTGCAATGTGAAAATTATCCTTTTTTTTAAACCCAAAAATGAAAAGAGGAAATGGTATATTAATGATCATGATTTTATTATTAAGATTTAATTTAAATTATAAATATTTGAAAGTAAAAGTTTGAATTATGTGCCATTTAAAGGGACAGTAATTAAGAAAATGCTACAAAGATAGTGAGAGTAAGGTGCTTAAGGAGCATCTGAAGACAGACATAAATATAAATTATGCACATTAGTTCTGTTTAAGCTAAGGAAACACTGAGGATTGAATTATATTTTATCTATGCTAGCAGTTTGTTAACTGATATGATTTCAGACAGCATAACTCTCAGATGGATTTCAGTGTCCTGGTATCCACACACTTTATGGCTCCCAGAGGTCAGATTTTAATGTCTTTGCTGATCCCATGATTTATCACATAACACCATCATCAGAAAAAAATAAATTGTTAAGTTAAAATAACTAATGAATAAACATATTCGAGTGAATTTTGAAAAAACACATTGACTTATAAATTACTCAAAGTATAAGTTACTTTACACTTAAATACTAATTTATAATTCATTAATATTAATAAAGAGTTAATGTAAAAGCCCACTATAGCTGCATGATGTGGTAACATAGTTATTATAGAATTAAAGATTAAACTTTACACATAAAAAATTAAAATCACTAACATTAGCTTGCTAGCTACATCTTCACTTGCAGTATGTGCAACGTCCCTAGGAGGAGTTTTGGTTGTGCTTTCTTTCAGGAGGCATAACAATCACTTCATCATCTGTTGTCTGCTGTTTTTGAGAAATGGTCAGGGTCTGTCGCTGCGTGGGCAGCTAGCAATTGAGTTTCTGCAGGAGAAGCATTACGAGCACACTTATTGTAACAGAAGTATTTCGCAAATTATGTCAAGTAAAAAGTAGATTACTGTCCAGAAAACCACTGGAATAGAGAGTGCAGGGACAATTTTAAAAACAGAGTGCCTAACGTAGAATTACATAGCGATGCTACATCATAGTAATACTTCAGTTATGACATTTTTAACATTTTGCCTGTTGTTTTACGCTACAGATCATTTATAGCCTTTGGCCAGTTGCTCTCACAAGTAGCTTGATGAGAGAAAGTCATCATATCCAAATCATTAATTACTCATGGAAACCCTGTGCTATCAAAGCCAAAAGAGTGCAACAAGATCCACCCCCCTCCAGCAATACTGGCTCTGTGAAATCTCCATACACACATTCGGAAGCCTAAGTTTTAAGTAATTCTAAGTTCCCTCCCCTCTGTCATTGCACACTGAACCAAGAGTATACTTGTGTGTGTGTGAATGTTTATGTTCAAGTAACATAACCCCAGTCTCTGACACACCTTTTTTATGTGCAGGTTCTCCCAGCCAGTCAAGTACAGTCACTTTTTGGGGGGAGGGGGGAGTTCAGAGAGCAAGAGCAAAGACAATATGACTATTTTGCTGCTGGTCAGGCTAAGTGAATGACGCTGACCTAGTTGTAGTTTTTAGTTTGATGTACTGTAGGTCTATTTCTGGAAGGGCTGCTGCAAGAGAAACCTTGTTGGGTTGCAAAGGACGACCTGCATGTGTCTGTTTTTTATGCAACCAACTAGACTTGTGCATTCACCTCATTCCAGAGAAAACAGGTGTGCTCCAACCAATCGTGTGCCTTTTAAAAAGGACACAAATTTGAAACCGGGGCAGAGAAATGTAGGTTCTAGCCTTAGGCTGAAGGCACGCAGGCCAGTAGCTCTACATACATACTCACCTATTGACACACTGCACCGAAGCCACGCTGAAACCAGAACGACCTGTTGCTGTAAAAGCGCTGTGTTACAGCCACACCCAGAGTCTTCTCTCGCACAGACACCATGTGACCCGTGCTGCTTCATGAGTCTGCTGCTTATCAGAGTTGTTTAACAAACATTAGCTGCCCTGCTGATCCCTTATTATGTCAGAACAACACAGGCAAGGGTGTGTTATGTAATATCAGTCTGCATGCCCTTTGGACTGAGTCAGCTGAGAACCAGGCTCTTGGTTTCAGCTGCTGAATACTGCTTTGTAAATGCTGTGTGGGATTCACTCGCAGTGTGTGTGGGTTTTTAAAGGGCAGGGGGGTGAGAGTATATTTGCGTCCTCTAAACACAGTAAAATCAGCCATAGCTCTCTCTCCCTGTGTCCAATTTGAATAAGGGCTCTTCTGGCGATGACGTTCGCAGCAGGATTACCTGCTGAAGACAATAAATGAACGGCTCATCCAACCAGCCCTCAGCTGCTGTAAAAACATTTTTACACTCGCTCTCAGGAAGAGTCTGACGTACACACGCCCACTCGCTCAGGCACACACTGGCATACAGACACGTACACACTCCACCGGGGCTGGAGCTGGAGGTGTGTATTGTGTAACAGCAGGGTCAAGTGGTCGCAAACACCCACCAGACCTTAGCAACCGCCAAGGCTGCCAGCTTAAAGCGGCAGAGAGGGAGGTGGGGGTGTAACAGGACAGGTGACATTAAAAAATAAGTTCAGATTTGAACATATGTCTCATGTGAGCTTTTGATTTCTGTTTGCTCCTTATCGAGGGAAGATTTGTACACAGTTGCTCAATGAAATATCCTGTGAAGCAACAGTATGTAATAATGTTACAACTACTTCCTGGTGAGAAACAGGCACAGGAGTGTTTCCCTTCATACAGAATCTTAGTGTGCAAGGCTTTTATTTACTACCTTTATTATTAATAAGTAGCTCTAGTGTTTGTATAAAAAATAAGAGAAACCAAAGGACACGTACAGTACCTCACTGACATTAAGTTGGGAGGGGGGGTCTAGTGTTTGCCTAGTTGTTTGGAAAATGATTTCTTCACTGTTGTTTGCTACATTTTTTTTCTTTACCACTATAGTGACGTAGACCAATGATGCACACTCATGTGTCGCACACCGATTGAGTTTTATTGACTTGGGTTGTAGCCTGGAGTTGAGAAGGTGCCATCATCACACAGTCTGCCTAAATTAAACCTGATGTCATACTCAGATTTATTGGATCCATGTTGCACGCTGTGGACTGCAGTAAACACAAACGTTGCTTAAATTTCATGAATGTAGGAGGCTTAAGTCATTTCTTTATCACACATCTGGTTTAACAAAAAAAAAAAATTGTGGGTGTTTATCTGATGTCCTAATGTTTAACACTCTCTCTCTTTGTTTGTTTTCTTCTGTCTTCAGACGGGCACATCTACGGCTGTGTCTAGAGCGCTTGAAATCACTCGTTCCCTTAGGACCAGATGCCAACAGGCACACGACACTCAGCCTGCTGATGAAGGCCAAAGATCATATCAAGGTGCATAAACACATAAAACTCTGATCCCAAACATTTGGGACGCTGTGTAAGACATAAACTAAACAGAAAGTCATACTTTGTACTTTTCTCTGTAAATATATATGTGAAAATGGACAAGCAAAGGCAATGTTCCTAATGTTTCACTATATCAACTTTATTGATTTTTGTAAATATATGCTTATTCTGAATTTAATGCCAGAAAACATTTTTAAAAACAGGATTAACAAAAGGCTGGGAAAGCTGTGAACCTGTTTGAACTTTTCCAGAGTAAACGGGTATATGGGTAATAGGTGACAATATCATGATTTGCTATAAAAGAGTCAGTCGTTCAGAAACAAGGATTTGCTAAACACATGATTACATAAAGGTTATTATTTCAAGGGCTCAGGAAAAAGGTTGTAGATTAACAGTTTCTGTGCGACTGATTGCATTCTGTTTCTATTTTTGTTTCACACAGCAACATAACCTTTATGGGTTTATGATTGTATGTGTGTTTGGTACTTACCTAATCAGTGTGAAGAGGACAGTTTGGTGAGCACTGTAGTGGGTGTGTTAGCAATTTGTGTTCAAATGACTAAAATATCTTAAATAAGCTACAAAGCAATATTTTTCACAGCTTCTCCTCAAGTAATGTTGTTATTTTTTTCTCTTGCCACCTTGCAGAGGTTGGAGGAAAGCGACAGGAGAGCTCAGCACACTGTGGAGCAGCTACAGCGGGAGCAGAGGCACCTAAGGAGGCGTCTGGAGCAGCTGGGGGTGGAGAGGACCCGCATGGACAGCATCGGCTCCACTCTGTCCTCTGACAAGTCTGACTCTGACCAAGGTGAGCCGTCACACAGACTGTGTTTACAGCAAATTCATTTATGATAATGCTGCGGGGCTAGCTGTCCTCTCTTTAAGATATGTTTGTTAAAATTGTGCTATAAAGTTTTTTGAAATTTCTATTTAACCAAGCAATTAATTTTTTTTGTTAAATGTAACCGTTTACTTTTAAATTTAAGCCATGTCAAATTAATAGTGAAGTCACACCTATAAGTGTGGAATTAGTGTCTTTTGCAGTGATGGTGAGTAAGCTGAACAGTATTGCAGTGTTTTGTGGTACGAATTTACTTTTCTGCAAAGTTGACTGAGGAAGTGCATTTAAAAAAAAAAAAACTTGATGATCTGTAAAAATATAAGAATTACAAATATTATCAGGGGTCTTTCACTGCAGGAATATGTTTTACATCACTATTAGCCTGCCTGGATCTAAACAGACAAGCACTAACTCACCAAAAAAAAGAAAAATAGATCTGGTGTGGTTATTTAAAGTGAAGCTTTAATGTAATGTATGCAAAAACAATTTAATTTAAACAACTGTCAAGATATTAGCAATCCCCCGAAATATTTCAGACATGTGGGAATAAAGGAATAAAGCCGAATCCAGCACCATATAGATTAAGTCGTGCTTCTGCTTCACTTTAGTTTAGTTGGTAGGGTTACACATTAGATTGGTTGTTTTTGGTCCCTACTTTGAAATACCACACACACTAATTGAACGCTAAAAGGTGAATTTAAAACAGGGCAGTCTGTTGATTGGTCAGAGAGAATAAGAGCAACTAGACTCATTCCATCATTTGCACTTTGATGTAGAATTTTCAGACTCTATCAGGATTTTTTTTTTGCTGCATTTACTCAAAAAAGGGCTTGTCACCTTATTGTAATAACATCTGCATAACAAGAAGAAAAAATATGAAACATTTGATGTTCTCCATCGTGTTCTCGTTGTCATAAGAGTCTCGTTGTCATAGCTCAGTGCCCAATGTGTGTCTGGAGTGTGTCTGTAGTAAAGTAAGTGAGGGGCAGACCATGAATACAGGCACTGGAGGAAAACATAAGCAGTAAGTTGTCAGTCTGGCAGTAAAAGTACAGTATAGGTTACTGTGTACTGGTAAGAAATGCTGCAGCTTCTCAAGACCAAGAAAAGTCTTGTTGTTGTTTCCTAGCTGCTAAGAAGTGAAGGGGTTTAGCCCCGAGGTCTTGCTAAGGGTTCATTCATGCCAAATCAGGTGTTGCGAGAAAAAATGTCCCATTCATTTTACTGTGAATAGTCTGATTAGGCAGTGATAGTAAAACCAAAGGGGAGTCTGACAAAGTAATTAATCAATTTTTTTTTTAAATGTAAAAAGCAGTGGCCCTGTGAAAAGTTGAAACAGAGTTGGCTTTAGGACAAACACATTTCAATGTCACACTGTAAAGGCCAATCAGCTAACTGACCAATCAAACTGAGCAGAGCTGAACAGCTGCAGTAGAAAAGCAAAACAGATCCAGTGTTTGAGTACAAGTAGGTTACTGTGGGTTTCAAAGGTAATATACCAAAGATATTTGGTAGAAATGCAGTTTAAAATAAGTAAGTAATAAGCTTGAATAGATAACTGTTAACATGACAATATGCGTTCCTGCAGAGGACCTGGATGTGGATGTGGAGGGGACGGACTACCTGCTGGGTGATCTTGAGTGGAGCACCAGCAGTGTGAGCGACTCAGGGGATGAGCGAGGCAGCCTGCGCAGCAGCTGTAGCGATGAGGGCTACGCCAGCGCCAGCCTGCAGCGCCTGCAGGACACTCAGGAGAGGGCCAAGCAGCTGGGCTGCAGCCTATAGACAGCACTGCTCACTTACCGACTCCCGCCTCCACCTCCACCTCAGCCAATCTGTTCCCTAGGTTGTCTTACCACTCCCTTCCTCCCCCCCTCTTCCTGTCCCCTCTTTACCAGGACTGACCAAGTCTGAGGCCTCTCCTCCAGCCAGGCCTCTGCAGACTTCCTGTCCCCACGGTGACTTCCATTCAGACTGCAGCACCTCTGAGACAGCCGCCCACATCCAGCACATCATCAGCGGTCTGTCCTTAGGGTGTCTCCAGCTCTGCTACACTCCACCCCCTCTGTCCGTCCATCCGTCCCAAACACAACTTTCAGCCAGAGAATGTTACCACACAATATCCCACTGCCTCTTTTTCTATGCCTCAAGAGCCATGGGAAGCACTTATGAGATTTCACCCTTCCTTCACACACACACACATATACACACACACTTCAACACATACACACACTCAAACACAAACAAACACACTCACACCCCTCCATTGCGCCCAGTAGTCCAGTGAGACAGAGTCCTCCAAAGGTGTGACACTGACATGATGTGGGGTTTTTTTCTGCCCTGCTCACCGGTCAACCATCTGTGCATGGTATTTTGCACTTATGATTGCTTTTGTAAACAAAAATGCTGTCTCTTAAAAATGTAAAGGCCCCCACTGCAGCTGTTCCACTAATGCTACCAGATGGAGTGAGTGTTTGCAAACCATGTCAGTCGTCTCCCTGTGCTGTGCGGCGTAGCAGAGTTTGTGGACTCTAAAGTAGACTGTGTGTCTTTTAACCGTCAGGGCCGACAGCAATACGTCCCATAGTACTCGGGCACCAGTAGCTACCTTGTGATTTTTTTTCTTTCCACACCTGCTATTCAAAGGGAAAAGTAACACAACGACAACAAAACAACAAAACAAAAAAATTGTGCAGCATGAGATTGTGAAGGGGCTGGGGGATATGGGAGGGTTTTGGGGGGTGGGTTTAATGTTTTTTGCCTCTCTCTGACGACGGTGGCGTTTTTACAGAATCCTTTATCATAATGTGTGTATGTCACGTCTGAGCCTGGCAACAAGGGGTCACGAGCAGGTTTGGAAACCTTTTCACACCAGCCACCAAGCTGAATGTTTTGGCAGGTGCTGATACATCTCTGTACACTACTTCTTCACTGCCCCGTTCACAAGGTATTAATAGGGAGGGAAGAGTTCATACTGAGAACAGTTAAGAGGCTGGAACACATTCCATTATGTCGAGCGGACAGGCAGGTGAGACTGAGAGCATTATTTTTTTGGAAGTGGATGTTCCTGCCAGTTATTTATAAAAGGAGAGCTCAGTTTGTTCAGTTGCCCTGAAAAAGGACTGGCTTTAACTTTTCAGTGGAAACACACTGAAACCGGCCTGAGCCTTTTCTCTGTGTTCACATGTGAAAGGCACTAAAATGTCAAACCACAGATTTTCTCTCCTTTGCCTTCATAGCTATTTATTGTTTCTGCAGAAATGTACACCTTTTAATGTAAATAGTTACAGAAAGATCTCTATGTCTATCAACAAATGTATTTATTAGATATACTAAATATATAGATGAATATATATGAATATATTTAATTAGTCATAGTCTATGTTCTTCTTGTGAGGTTTATTGAGAGTTTCCTATGTGTAGTTTGTTTGCACAGCCTAGTTAATCCATAGAATATTTAGAATATTTAGAAATGTCTCTTTGTGCCTCAAGGCTTTTGTGTCTGTTCAGATTTCAGCACGGTGCTCCTTGAAAACTAAATGTTTTCTTTGTGGTTGATCATAATTTTTAGCTGTTTTTCGAAGCCAGCTTGCCCTTTAATGTGGAGGAAATAAAATGACAAAAAAATCTGAATAAATTCTAAAAATGTGAACTAAAAAGTATAAAAGTGAGAGGAGCCTGTGGCCAAGTGGAGAGCGGTGATGAATTCTCTGGCAAAGCTGTGTTTGCCTGTTCGCCCATCTCTGTGCCTATGAACCTGAAACAAAATGGCTGCTCCATCAAGCGAGATCATGGCCCCTTTTTGTTTTTGGTTCAAAATCATCACGGGTAGGGGGAGGATTACAGCTTTCTGAATGTAGACGTCCTCAACCCTGCAGTGTGGCAGCACAGTGCCAAAGGAACCTCGCTGCTCCTGCATCCACCATGTGCAAATCTCAGTTAAAGCATGAAGATGAATCAGAAAAATAGATATAGGATTGTGTAGTCTTAGTGTGGAATGCTGCTTTTTTTGTCAAATTGAAACCTTTTAAAATGGAGCGGAATTGTGTAGCCACGCTATAAGGGGGACTAAAGGGGATATATATATTGAAAAGTAGGATGAGTGGGCAGGTATGTTCACTGAAATGCCATCTGTTGGTGCGGGCATCTCTGTACGGTATGTGTATGTATGTGTGTGTGTGTGTGTGTGTATGCGATTGTTTGTGTTTATTTCGTCACTGTCTTCAGAGAGAATTTTTGGGGTGGTAGAGGGTGGGTGGTTTAAAAAAAATTGTAAGGCTATGTTTCTGTTTTGGTTTTCTGTTCATTTGTTTACTAGTAAAATGCAAAAAAAAACTTCCACTTTACGAACACTTCATGTATTAACCTAAGCATAACCTAAGTCTGTCTATTGGGGGGGGGTCTACTGTCCATCCATAGCCTGTTTGTCTTTTGTCTTCCGCCAAGCGACGTGTGTTTGTGTGTGTGTTTCCTCTCTGCGTGCATGTGCTTGCACATGTGAGCGTGACACCCTCCTCCACACGCTGCGTTGGCATCCATGGTGCAGGCGGGGGCAGGGGCGTGTGGTGGGGCAGTATGTGTGTCTGTGATCACATGTAACTATTGCCACCCACCCACCCCCTTCCTCCACTCTGTAAAAAAAAAAAAGACCCTGGTGCTCTCAGCATCTGCCTTAAGAAGCAGGTGTGGAATCTCTCAAAGAACAAGACTGCAGTCAGACCAGTTGTTTAAGCTACAGGTTTCAGCATCAGGGGAAACTTATGTGTATGTTTGTTTTTTGCACATTTTGTCCCTGCATACAAAGAAGTGGCTAATAATGCCTTAAACCAGAAAACACATGTATGTTCTGTCAGAAGTACATGATCTGTATGAGTGTATACGATGCGTCAACATGTATCCCAAAGGCCATTCCTTTTCATTGTGACGGTCTCAGGCGTGGTGCTTTCATGCATTACACAATAAACACAAAAACACATAGACATGCACACATACACACACCGCGTCATAGCTCCATGAACATTGTCGTCGCCTGCTGCCTTTCTCTTGAGAAAGGTCAAATGTCTGTTTATTGAACAATAATTTCAAGGAGGGCATTTGGTGCACTTACTTTTTAAGAATTGGAGAATTTGGACACTGTCTTCTAAAGAAATCACTTCAAATGTGGGGGAAAAACCTTTGAAAAAAGAAAATTGTGGAGCAGCAATTTATATTTACCATTGATATTAAAGGAATAAAACATTTGAAACCCTTGTTTACCTACCTATCACCTTGTCATTGTCTTTATTTGTGGTACGAGACAAAAAAAACACCTGCGGGATTAGATTCTAAAGCCAAATGAAGGCTTTAACTGAAGTGACGTGCCCAACCCACCAGTTTCTCATACAATGACTAATCTTCATTGTGAGGTTGAATAGACACTAATGAGGAGGGTTTTGCACAACAGATGAAAGAAAGCCTCCACAGGGTCTTGATCCTTGCCAGCCATACAGTGTATTTCAGAGTAATCTGCTGGCCAAATCCCAGGTTTGTATGATCACAGCCATCCGACTGCTGCTCGATAACCAACACACACACACAGAGCCAGAGAGGGAGAAGAAAGATGGGGGTGAGGATCTTGAGAAGCATCCAACATCCCTTCTGGAGCTGTCTGGCTGCAGAGGGGGAGGGGAGCTGTAGGGACACACTTGTTTTTGCACCATGAGCAGCCCTGTTACGCCCTGTTAGCCCCAGTCTGTTCCAATATGAAGTAATCTTACCTGAGAAAAAAAAAAAAGGAACCCAGTTCAATCTGGATAAAGTGCACGTCTGGTCTAATATTTACATTTGTGTTGCGCCTGACTGACAGTTGAATATTTTGTTTCACTGTAAAGTGAGCACATACATCTGTTTAGCTGATATTGATCCTTGATTGGCAAATCCTTTATCAACCACACAGGGCTTCCTTCTGTGATATGAACAATAAGATCAGTTTTGATTTCACAATTTATATAAAATTGATCAGCATTATGGCTGTTTATAACATGGGGTCCCAACCTCAGGGCCTGAGCCCCAAAAATTAGGCCAGAAATTAAAAGCAGTTGTGAGACAACAACAACAAAAAAAAGTAACACTTCCTTGTGTTTTTTTATAGATGTTCCTCTAATCTTTATTGTACTTTAAATGCCCTGGGAGCAACGTTTTTCGAGGTCTATGTACATCCATTCTTCTCTTGAGAATAAGATGTTTTGAGAACACCCAAAATGTCACTAGACTGAACTGATAAATATTTAGTGGTCACAGGTCATAGATCAAGGTCACTATGACCTCACAACACATTTGGCCATTAACTGAATTCACATGCCATTTAAGATAAAATTTTCACACAAATGTCTGATAAGATAAAATGATAAAGAGATGACATTTTATGTCTTCAAGGTCAAAGATAAACCTCACCTTGACTTCTTAATGTTCTTCAATAACACTTTCATAATTCAACCCTTGAAAACGACTGGACAATATTAACTGTTCTGGATTGGCTTACTCCAGCTGTTTGAAAATCAATTAATAAAAGTGTGTTTTGCTAACTCAGATAAGCACTTCATATCAGCATTGGGAGCATGTCCTCTCACATGGAGTGTGCCATGATGCAAGTCCACGTTTCTACCATGACCCAGGATGGACAAACAAACGGCGGCTCTAAAGTCTGCCTTTTCTGCCTTTTGCATTTTCAGTGACCAGTGTAGGTCCTCGCACACACACTGAGCGGGGGATGAGCAGAGGGGTTTTCACTTGGTTACAAGCTGCAACCACAACACTAGTAGTACTAAATCCTACACAAAAGACCTTTAAGAAATTCCCTAGTTAAGGCTGAAGTGTGTAGAACAGTTGCTAAGAAACATTAGTAGCATTGTCTGATAAAACACCATTAACCGTCAAACAGGAAGTTACGGTAGCATCGAAAGTTGCAGCCTAACTTCCAAAAGTTATGGGGGTTAAAGATATTTCACTCATCCTTTCTAAGTGATTTTTAAAAATATGATATTTGATATTTTTATTTGTGTTTCTGGATTCAGTGATTAATCATACATTTTAAAGTGAGTAGAAATTGTCCAGTCAACCAAAAAGTATTATTTTTGTAAACCGTATGTTCATTAGATCAGCATGTAACAGGAGTGTTGACCAGGTTCCATATGTTTTAGTTTGAAATGAGTTATAAATATGCAGAGTAACATTGGGTTCATCGGTTATTTCAATTAACTGGGTGTAAATATTTAGTGGTGACTAAATTCTGTGTAAAACCCAGTGTGCTTCAACCTGTTTCAAAGGTTAAAAAACTAGGTTAAGTTTAAACACCAAGTAGGGCTTAATCACACAGTAATAATTATTGGCTTGTTAAAAGTACATAGATATATAGAGGCTTTATTGATGGAGTGCATCTATCTATCTATCTATCTATCTATCTATCTATCTATCTATCTATCTATCTATCTATCTATCTATCTATCTA
>JAPZDV010000022.1:4526434-4543200 GCA_029814665.1 Acanthurus lineatus
CCCACCCCCCCCCCCCCCCCCCCCTCCCCCCCCCCCCCCCCCCCCCCCCCCCCCCCCCCCGCCCCGGCCCCCCCCCCCCCCCCCCGAAGACCGCATCTGACCCTTTTCACAAACCCTGAAAGCTTCCTTTCTGTGTCTGATGGAAGAACAGCGCCCCCCTTTTGTTGTTTGTTGTAAAGCCCCACAGAACTCATGCCATGAATTCAGACCTGTGGCATTATCTGCATGCTGGAGACGGTGTACAGGGACTGCTCAAGGCTGCCAACTGTGGCCTTGTTTGTTTATGGCCATTACACTGTTGTCTCAGTTTTAATGTGGTAGTAGTTTATTGATGCAAAAGCACTGCATGTTGCACCTGTGCACCGAACTAAAAGTCACTTTATGACACTGCAGCAAACCCAGCAGTCTTGTATTACGGCGCATGCAATCGATCAGTTGACTGAGTGAATGAGGATTTAATGGCATGTATCACTTTACTTACTGATATGATGCTTTCAGTAAAATAAATTAAATAAAGTTGGTGCTTAGTAACAATAAAAGGGATGGAGAGGCTGAGCAAGCCACTTAAACAGACATGTCTGGCTACCTGTTATTTCCTGCTGAGTCACTGGCATCCTGTCTCTGAAATAGGCCCTCCTGTTACCAAAATGACCCCCCCCCACCCCCCCCCACCCCTCCACCCCGCTCACACACACAAAACACAGAGTCTCTCTGTGTGAGTGTGTCTTTCACTCACGGATCTTAGTCATGATGGACTGAACAATAATGTCGTGTGTGGTCCACTGACTTTTCATACATTACTGTGTTGCTGAAACATAATGTGAGGGGCAAGCCGTGATTATTATGTGGTGTGTTTATATATTCTCGGTGGTGCCCTGCAGCTGTAAATTCTGAAAACTGACCTCAGTGAATGAGCTTGGGGCAATCCCCATTAAATGCACAGTCATTTGCACAATTATACATTCAGTTGCTGGTTTATAGGTCATACTTAACTTAGATAAATACAATCCAATACAGGGGTTGAAAGTGTTTTAGAGAGCTGTCATTTCAACTATATGTCATTTAGTAGTTTGTGGTGATGTTGGACTGTATTACATTATGCAGTGAGGTTTTCTTTCATTTAGCCAACCATGATTGGTATAAACAGATTGAAAAAAATACTAGAAATACCTATCAGTGTAATACACAAACTACACCCTCAGAAATGACAGTGCAAGCGATTCAAAAACTCTATAAAGCTACTTCAACAAAGGCAGATGATTGTAACTGTCGTGAGGCTGTATCAGACTGAATTTGTTTCAGAACGATGTTGCTAAAACACTGACTACTGAGGTTGTATGTAAGTAAATGCATTGCATTCAGTAAGAGAAAGGACATATGTTTTTACATGCAACATCAGTTCTGCTAGACATGTGAAGTATTGCTGATGTTTTAGCATCCCCTAGTGGTTAACTCGTGGTAGGAAAAATCAAAGACCACATTTTTATGAGTAATAGAAAAATCTAGAGACTGGACTGTCTTAACAGAAAAGAAAAGAGAGAAAAATAACTGATGTGATGTGCATTGAAATCAACTGCAAATATGCTTTCTCATAAAAGACAATGAGCATTTTCTTTGACTGTGTGTTCTAAAGGCAATTTTAAAACTAATCTCATTATTTGCTGTGGAGATGTTGCTGAGCATTTTTTACTAGATACAAAAGAGAGACTACCTGTATTAATTCAACTATTTTATTTGCACTGAAAAACATTCATTTCCACTTAAAAATATTGTCATAATGTCTTCTATGTAGCCATTCCCTTATCCCAGCTGTAGAATAATCAAAACATCATCAAAAATCACTCTGAGGTGATTTAGTAAGACTTGGCAGTTGCTGCACATTTTCACTGTTTCGGCTGTGTGCCAGACTGGCAGGGTGGACAGGGGCAGAGCAGGCGCCTGGTGTTATGTTTGGAGGTGTTAAGGCTGCAGTCCTGTGGGCTGGAGCTCTCGCGCTTGCAGAGGCGTGGTCCTTCTCCAGCTTGGATCAGGACCGAGGCCAGCGACAGTTCTGCGCAGCACACCACACAGGCCCAACATGACATTTTTACCAACAGTGACCAAATACTGCATGATGATTTCTTACTCTGACTCAAGAAAAATGTATGTATTGTATACTTAAGAATATAGTTCTGACAAACAGGGGATCAACTTCTATCCATATTAAATTATCCAAGATATTAGGTGTGCACACATTTTAAGACATACATAGAAGTTAAGAATTTTATATAGACTTTATATCAGGGCAAAATTCGTGCTCTTGTTGCTGTTGTGACTTGTGAGCAGGACTGCGGTTTTTATGCCTAAGAAAGCATAGCTGATTTGGTTTTGTTGTGATGTAATATGTTGATGACCAACAAGTTATCATCATTTATTCGTCCAGCGCGGTAGATGGGACTGCGATGATTTGGGTGTGCAAGAATCAGGCTACTAAAACGAGTCTCATCCTGTATTCCGATATTGCGGAGGTCGGGCGGATTAGGCCGGCTGGATACAGACTGCAGCATCAAAACACACTCTGGCGCACAGCTCCACACATCGATCCATTCTGCCATTCTGCTGGGACAGCAAAGAAAAACTGCAATGACAGAGGACCGTATGGACTACACAGTAACACGAGACAGTCCGGTGGGAATGGTAAATGTACTGGGAAAATGTGACACGTGTGATTTTAATGTGATAAAGTTAGACCATAAGAGGAAAATGTGAGTTAATAAGAGCATAAAAAGTAAGAATCACTATAACCCATAAGCTCTCGGGTCAATCAGATACAGCTCCTATACAAAACGTGATCTTCATGTAGAGTTGCTATGTGATGATGCTATGAGGCAGAATAGAGGATCCGCATGAGTGAATTTGTGTCTCCCCAGAGGGTGGAGGCTTTCTGCAAAAGCTTGCAGGTTTCCCCCCATCTTCTGATGTCCCTGCGTCAAATGATGCGCCGGCGCCTTCACTATAAAAGCACCTGTCCTGGCCAGACTCACTCGCATCTCACGTTCTCTCTCTCTCTCACACACTCACCCTCACACACTCTAAAACTCCACACACACTCTCTCCCTCCTCCGTAAAGACAAGTGGGACCGGGCACCACCAAGCTAAAGGAAACATGAGTTATTCCAGCGACATTTACACCAGCAGCTCCTATCGGAAGATCTTCGGAGATGCCCCCCGGTCTGGGCGAGTGGGTCTGGGCAGCAGCAGCCCGTCCCGCCTGCACTCTGCGGGATACCGCAGCGGCCACCGAGTCTATGGATCCCCCTCCGTGATCTCCTCCACCACCTACCGCAGGACGACGGCGCCAGGCCGAGTCTTCTCCTCCATGCCGGACTCCATGATGGACCTGACCCAATCCACCGCGGTCACCAACGAGCTCAAGATCATCCGCACCAACGAGAAAGAGCAGCTGCAGGGCCTGAACGACCGCTTCGTGTCTTTCATTGAGAAGGTGCACAACCTTGAGCAGCAGAATAAAGTGCTGGAGGCAGAGGTCACAATGCTGCGCCAGCGCAACAACGAGCCCTCGCGCCTGCACGAGCTCTACGAACAGGAGATCCGCGAGCTGCGGGCGCGCGTGGAGGAGCTGACGCATGAGAAGAGCCAGATGCACCTGGACTGCGTGCAGATGAACGAGACGCTGGACCGCGTGAGGGAGAAGCTGGAGGAGGAGACCAGGATGCGCGAGGAGGCGGAGAACACCCTGAAGGGCTACCGGAAGGACGTGGACGACGCTACCCTGGTGCGCCTGGAGCTGGAGAAGAAAGTGGAGTCGCTGCTGGACGAGATTGCTTTCCTGAGGAAAGTTCATGAGGAGGAGCTGCAAGAGTTGCAGGCGTCTCTGCAGGCCACACAGGTAGATAACACACCCCCTCTGCGTGCTGACCTGTGCGTCACAGACAGGTGGTACTATAGTTCACTTGTTAGATTTTATCATCAACCGCAATTTGATACTTAAATATTTTCAACACTCATGTCTCTGTTTTAATGTCACAACCATAGCCTTCATGATTTAGCATACGGCAAAACATTACTGTAATATTTTTTAACTTGTGGGGACTCGAAAGACTTTACCCTGATAAACTTTACGGAAGGCGATTCCCTGTATTCCCCACAAAATTTACTCAAATATAGCATTCCTAGAAGAAACAAAAGAATAAAATTGTTGATATACTCCATGTACGACATACTGCGTCCTCAACTAACTGCGCACTAGATAATTGATGGCACTGCAGTTCCGTTTCAGCACCGCGCGCTGTCCCTCCCTCCCTCCTCCGAGTCTCGAGCGTCCCTGCCGCGTCCCGCGCGCTTCGTGCAAACTTTGAAATGTTTTTTTGAGCGTGTAAATAGCATGCTGATAATCCATTAACGTTTTATCAAGTAAATGTCGTTGAACTGCATTATTTGTAGGAATATTTCGTGAGTATCACGTTAAAGGGGGTATTTCTTTAAATACACTTAGGGCTATGCTTATGCCTGGTTTGCCGGGGTGATGAAGCTATACCTAGGGGACGGTACTGTAAGCCCCGCCATTAGTCCGTCAATATTTAAGGGATCATAGAGAGTATTTCTTTGTTTTGTTCAAGGAGTGGGAAACTAGCACCGACCAAATGCTGTTAAAATATTAAGTGTCTCCCTGGCGTAGATTTCAGACTCAAAATACAAATTTACCATTGCGTGCCTGGTGACTTTGATCATTTTATCTGTCACTGCCTGCTAGATGTTAATGTCTAAAAAAATAATTTACACCCATGCAAGGATTTCAGGTTTGGGGATGAAGAGGGAAGGGAGAGAAAAACTGCAGAGGTATAGCGCATTATTCAGGGGTGTGGTCGTCCCTAGGTGCAGCAGGCAGGACCAACCCTGCGAGGTACATGAGCAACTGTTCTCATGTGCAATTAAAACTAAACTGTTTTTAAAGCAACACAGCAGTAAAAATCATTTTTGACAGAAATTTAAAAAGTTACAGATGTCTTTTCCAGAGAGCACACTCGTGTCAGCAAAAGACAGAGTTGTTTTCATTAACAGAATAATCAATAATATCGATACGTGTACTACAAACAGCAACTACAGTGGGAGGTCTGAACATTGAATAGACCTATAGTGTGGGCCTGTTGAACAGCATCAGAGCTCATCACGTTGCAAATGAAGTAACGAAAAACGAGAAGAGCACAGACGTTGAAGAATAAGAGCAGCAGCAACTTTGTCCTTCACCTGAAATCAAATCCACTGAATATGCTGTAGTATTGAGTGGCTAAATCTTGCAATGAACTGATAGTTGCTGGGTAGATTTCTCCAGGGTTTCTGCTCTTCCCTGCAGGGAATATTATTGCCATCTAAGCTATTGACAGCACAGCTTTCTCCAGCAGAGAATCCTGAGTCAGCGAGTCGATTCATCAGTCCACCTCAGTGGACCTGCACCTCAGCCCATCAACATCCTGCTCAGCTTATGCATATATGTATACAGTATGCCACCAGAGGCCATACAGTCCAATTATAGCGCAGAAAAAGAGTGTGCATTTAAAAAGAGCCAAGGGCAAAAAAGACAACAGCATGCACCTGCAGGCAGTTTAAACATTATATTATCGTGTATAGTTAGATAACAAGCTTAATCCATGTTGGCACAGTACAACATCACTGTTTTCATCAGGCTGATAAATGCTTTTTTTGTCATCCACGAAATACAATAAGTTCAGCTAACCAGTGTGTCTAAATTTTCCGATCCGAAGCAGGGATTCAAACAACCAGGTGACTTCCTGGTTGTCAGTCCGCACTTCAGATTTCTCCTCTCCAATTATTTAGGTCACTTTCAACTGTATTCGGTGTTTTTGTCATATTAGATTACTCCTCGGTGACAACAAGTGTAGTTTATCTGGGTATGAATCGATTTTAATAACTCAAATAGTTTTTAATCAGTGAGAAAAAGAAGTACGCGTACCATTTTCAAAAGAACAAACACTAAAGTTAAAAAACTTCCCATCATTTTTGTCTCTTCCACATTCAGGTGTCTGTGGAGATGGATGTGAGTAAACCAGACCTGACTGCCGCCCTGAAGGACATCCGGGCTCAGTATGAGAACCTGTCAGCCAGGAACCAGGCCCAGGCGGAGGAGTGGTACCGCTCCAAGTTTGCCAGCGTGACTGAGGCAGCAGCTCGCAACCAGGATGCCATCAAGGTCTCGAAGGAGGAGCTGAGCGAGTACCGTAGGCAGGTGCAGGCCCGCACCCTTGAGATTGAGGCCCTCAGGGGCCACAACGAGGCTCTGGAAAGGCAGATTGCAGAGATGGAAGATCGCCATAACAATGAAATTGGAGAGATGCAGGTAAGCAAATGACTAAGCATAGAGAAATTATGGTTTCATTTTATTATTTAAGATTTAATCAACCTTTATTTAATCAAGCCCAAGTAAGGTTTGAAACCTTGTTGCCAGAAAGAGACCTGGCCAGAAGTTGCAGACAACAGACAACAGATAAAATAATACTTATATCATTAAAAATATTACAAGTAAAAGTATTTCTTATATTATTTAAAAATATAAGCCATGTGTCTCAAGGCTAAAGTGGACCTTTGAAGACAGTTAACGACAAGGTCATTTACCACAGAAATTACAAGTCCTGAATTCTTCCAGAGACATCAGACTTATGACCCAGAGGGCTGATTTTTTAGTTTCTGGAGTTTCCTGTGTCACCATTGACAGATGAAATAAAAACAAACAAACTGTAATTTTAGCAATTCATTACTAAAAATTGACTAACTCCATGTTTAGTGTGATGAGACCTATATGTAATTGTTCACAAGTGCATCTCCAATCTCTTTACAAGAGCATAACAAAACCAGTAGTATTTCCTGATATGGCTTTGTGTGTATATGTGTTTGTGTGTATAGGACACCATTCAGCAGCTGGAGGCAGCCCTGCGCAGCACCAAAGGAGAAATGTCCCGTCACCTGCGTGAATACCAGGACCTGCTTAACGTCAAGATGGCACTGGACATTGAGATCGCTGCCTACAGGTGGGCTGCATTACAAACAATATAGCACTCTTCAGTTTGGGAGATTGAACTAATTGTAATTTAAGTATTAGACCCTACATTTTTTAAATACACGGCCCCATATAATCTGTATTTTTAGTCATTTATCTAGAGACAAAAATTTAAATGTATTTTGCATTTTGTTTCTCCCACCTTCATATTTCTGATGTTTGGTGTCTACATTAAAAGAAATATCTAATCGTCTCAGCTTACAGGAACCTTTTCAAAATCTAACTTTTTTGTTGTCAACAATTTGAATTGAAAGCTTTTTAAATTTCATTGATGTATATATCATGTACAAGTTTTTTAAGCTTAACTAAGTTTTACAAGTTTTTTGAAAAATTTCATCAATACAACAATGAGCTTCCATTTCAGTGTTTATTTAAAGTATGTTTTAAATAAAATCCTCTGGGCTTTTGGTGGCCTAGTTTTTAAGGTCTTGTGTGTAATCCTCTGTTTGATTAGGGCCGGTTTCCACCGCCTCGTGTCACAACACCCTCTGTTTTGCCACTGCAATATAGTAGATGAGTGGAAGTGATGCAATGTGAAACCGTACAATAATCTCGCTCAGCTACTGTGATAATCTGGGCAAATACACTAAAACAGACAGCAGAGTTGTTGGCACTGATACTTCAGTGACATTAGATCCCTCAGAAGAGATACACTGGGATATTAATAGTAATGAAACCAGACTAAAGGCGACGTCATCATTTTTCCCTTGTCTGCCTCTCTCTCTGTCTCTGCAGGAAATTGCTAGAAGGTGAGGAGTGCCGCCTCAGCTCTGTTGGCGGAGCTATGGTCCAGTCCGGCTACCCAGGCTTCTCCTATGCATCTGCCCGCACCTATACTCTCGGAGCCTACAGGAAGTCCAGTGCCAAGCCTGAGGAAGAAGAGGAGGAGGCAGAAGAGGAGGAAGAGGAAGAGGAGGGAGAGGAGAATGAGGAGGAGGGCGAGGAGGGAGAAGAGGGAGAGGAGGGAGATGACCAGGAGGAAGGCGAGGGCGAGGGTGAGGGTGAGGGTGATGAGGAGGAAGAAGTGGAGGAGGAGAAGCCGAAAGAGAAGGATGAGAAGGAGAAGAAGAAGGAGAGCCCCACCAGCAAGAACAGCAAGAGCTAAACAGCTTGTGTCAATATCATCATCTCCATCACCATCAATGACATGTTCCTCATCCCACCAGGCACTTAAATGGATCTGGTCCCTGTTCACATCATTGCTGTTACACACAAACACACACTATTCTGCACATTCCAGATGCCTCACACCTTCTGTGTTTTTCTGTCTATGTTAGCTCTGTGTTTCAGAAGTGATTAGTAAAAACTTTATTAGATAGAGAAAGAATTGCAGACTGGAATATATAGACTACAATGGCAGTTTAAACATTCACACACTCAACAGTGGTTGTCATTATCTTACATCAAGCGCAGAGAGACATGCAGAAAGCTAGCATGATGTCACTAAATTTCCTTAGTTTGTAATGAGAGATGTTTTTTTCTCATGTGAGCAACGGTAAATGTGCCATTAATGATCAATAGTCACAGTAAGAGCCAACAAAACCTTGAAAGTTACAATACTGTCAGCACATAGACTTAAAGATAAACGCACAGATCTCAGAGCATGAGAAACAGCCAGTCCAACTTTTACGGTGCTATTTGATTTTTACATATAAAAAGTTGGGGAGTACTGTAAGATTGATTATATCACAGACTGAAGCTCTACCAGCGTATTCCTGAATGTCAGCTTGTTGCAAAGAGAACATTTATGGAAAAGTTTCTTCTATTTAAACTGTGAGTGGGACCCCACAGTTTGCACAGCAGGTGAATGCTTTCCACTCCCCTCTTTCATCCACTCTTTCTCATCATTCTCCACTTAGTTCTGCATCTCATCCCACCATGACAAAATGAAATGTACCACTAATCAGTCAAGCCCTTCCATTCTCTTTAAGTCACTGCAGTGTCATAGCACGGCAATAATTGCAACTTGGAACTCAGAAAAACTGTAAATAGAAAATGTATTGTGAGAGTGGGTGGTATTTTCAGATGCTGGAAAGAAGTGCTGCAGCTTCACCGTGAGGAAGTGCATCCTTGGAAATGAAAAATTTAGAGTTTAAATTGCTTATATATATGAATATATATATTTTTTGGGGAATATGAATCACCCCCCTCCCTCGATTGATTCATTTGTCAAGAGATTTATCAGCCATCTCATCTGTCAGAGTTTAGTAATTATCTGCAAGTCTATAGCTTTCATTTCTTCCAACTTCTCATAAAGAAAACACGTTTTTCTTCCTCCTCATACAAATGTAGTGGTGCTTTTGTTTAATTTTGCTGGATAAAAGAAACAAGGTGAGGATGAGCGTGGCTGTTGGTGTCAGGCAGCTGCAGATGACACTGACAGCTCTCAGCTCAGACTGGAAGTGTCAGGTGTGGCAGATGCTGTAGGGGTCATGGCTGGATTGTATAGAGTCACACATAAGGGCTAATTTCACCGTAACCCCCCTATCACTTTGCCCTGAGTAGTTTACTCCACTGTTGGTTATCATTTCATCCCCTGGACTCTTCTTTTTGACAAATGAATCAACCTGTGGGCATGAATGCATGGCCTGACTCTTGGAGCTTGAATATCTGCTGGATGGGATAGATTTTTGCTTGTTGCGTGTTCAATTTAAAAAAAAAAAACCTGCCTTAACCATGACTGAAAGTTAAAATACAACATTGTCACCTGCATCCCGTTTGTTTCTGGGGAGGCTGAGGAGTGCTGACATTTTCCAGACGTCTGCTATACAACTGTGACTGTGTGTGCTGCTATCTCATGCAGTGATGTTCCTCTCAAAGCCAAATAAAGACATTTATTAACCAAACATTCAATATATCTCTGTGTCTTCAGTGATGCGATGGAATGTGCCTATAATACAGCTATTAAAATATGTAAAATAACTGCTATTATCTGATGATATTCTAAG
The DNA here is from genome assembly GCA_029814665.1 of Acanthurus lineatus. Lineage (NCBI taxonomy): Eukaryota > Metazoa > Chordata > Actinopteri > Acanthuriformes > Acanthuridae > Acanthurus > Acanthurus lineatus. The sequence continues at coordinate 4,536,455 of JAPZDV010000022.1, forward strand.
AAAGGCCCAGGAGACATTGTTCTTCAAAATATTCAAATAAAAATTGTGGTGAATATTAATATGTAATGATTTCTGAATGTTCATGATTGGCATGACATTAAAAAAATAGTTTGAAGTGAATGACATTTTACTCCCTATAGCTGTGAGTGCTTGCAACAGAAGTTTGAAAAACTAAACATTTCATTTATATTATAATCATTTTTTCAGAGTGTTGAGCTAGTATAATATGCCTTGGTGAAGAGTTTATATATAAAATGAATGAACTGGAAGAGAAAAAGTTTGTAGGCATGGAATCTATTTATATGCACAAATGTTAGGTTGTAAAGATATGTGTATGATAACATATTGTAGCTCATAAATTGAAAGCCTGTATTTGCTCATTAAGAGAAATGTTCCAGAAGTATATTTTCATAACTGCAGCTGCATGTTACTGTTAAGTCTTAGTAACCTTCCATTTTCTCAAGCCACTTATTCATATACAAGGCCAAGAAGCAGTATCTATCCCAGCATGCCTTTGGCTATGCCTAACCCATTAAGGCTATCATCAAGGCCACCACACACAAACTTATTAATGAATTCAGGCAAATGAAAGCCTCCTGTATGGCTGTTTTAAATGTTTTTACTTCAGAATCATTTCAACTCCTCTGAGTTTTAACACAATAACTGACATTTCACAAACTTTTCTATTTTTTCACCTGAATTAGTATATTGAACCTGTCGGTGAAAGAAAACAGCCTGATCTGTTCTTGAAATACAATCACAGTCTCTGGTTGACTTGCGTGATAAGTTTCTTCAGTATGGGAAGCTTGATAGAACAGAACCCAGCAACATTTTTAAATTTTCATTTTTGTTTACTTGCAGCTCTCAACAAAAATTCAGGAAAGCCCCCTCACCTTTTTGCTGTAGTTTTCATGATTTAACCCAAGTGTAGCTTCTTCTTAACTTTTCTCCTCTGCTTCTTACTTCCAAGAGCTGATTACACAAATGTCATCTGGAACTATGTATCAGACAACTTAATTAAAAGCAGCTTACCAGATATTACTAAACCATTTTACTTATGGAAAGGAGTGGTGTGACAATGATCAGCAAAAAAGCTCTGTTATCAATAGTTTTATTTCACATTCCTAGTTCTTAAGTTTCCTTTTTCAGTGATGAATGAAACTTTTTAGCTCAGAAACAGTGAGGGATGCACCAATTGGACTTCATTGCTGCTAGTTCTCTGACGTCAGCTTGCTGTTTCTGGGCCTGTAATGCTCAAATGAAACTGAAGCTTTCAGGGATTACATCTTTGCAACAGCTTCTGAGAAATTAATATCAACTACTTTCAGTGCATCCATTTTATTTTGACTGGTCAGCTGCATTGATTTCTGATGTTTCATTGGACAATTGTTAAACCCACTCTTGAAAGGCATCACTTGACCTACATGAGTCATTTGTAGAAGGCAACACACTGGCTGCATTTTGATGTGCATTGTTGTGAGATAATGCATCAACGGCGCAACTCAGTGCATCAAGATTTTGTTCCATCTTTGTGCATTAATGCAACAAAAAGCATCAAATTTGGTCTGTTCAGTGTGTGGACCACAGTTGACACATAAAATGAAGCCTGCTGTCACAGTACAGAGTTTGTCTGTATATTTTGTTTGTGGAGGGAACCTCAATAGGCAGGGTTGGAACATCACTGGAGACAGCCGAGGCACCACAAGACTGGATTTTGCTTCCCATTCATTTCTACATGTAATTAGACAAGAAACAAACATTTCTCATTTTATACTGCAGGCCATGAGGGCTGGTAAGTTATCATTGGGTTTGGGGCCACTGCAGAAGCTACTAGACCTGAAACTGAGCTAAATTCAATTATTGCACCTTCGCTTAATGTGGCTGTCAAAGTGAAGGAAAACCTCCTACTTATACTGGTCTGGAACATTCGAGGATTACTTGCCTTGCTCAAAGGCACTTTGACAGCATTTGCTATTGGAGAAGTGCACCAATTTACATCCACGCACACATACAAGCAAGTCATAGAAACGGTCTCGTAGTCACTAGCCCACGTCTCAGCCTATCTGATACCTTTTCAATAATAGGCGGAGCTGTTTAATGCTAGCTGGGTGTTACTATCAGCTCATCACAGCGCTGTCTGCACCAAGAGGTGAAAGATGGGGCGACCAGCTAAGATGGATGGCAGCTGCCAAGCGGCCCACCGGCACAGCTGTCACCAGCAAGAACTTCATCACAGCTGAGACTGTGTTTGTTTCCCTGCTCACATCTATTTCTCTGTGTGTGTCTGTACCTATGTGTGTGTGTGTGTGTGTGTGTAGCATCAGCACAGTAGCAGAAACATTATCAGCATTAACAGACAATCAATAAACTCTCAGAAAAGAAGGAGGGGAAGCAGCAAGGGCAAATGTTTCTGACTAAAGTATTGGATGAAAAGGAACAGACTTGGGTTTTAGGGGAGAAACTGCAATGTGATACAAGTAAAGAACAGGAGCTGCAAACAAATCTCTGGACATGCCTGGGACAATCAATAAAAACTGCAACACCATACTCTGTATCTGCAGAGAGTGTAGGTTACTTTCCAAATGTCATAACTTGCATGGCAAAGTATACCTGCATACAGAAGGGACCACAGAGCCATAATTCAGTTCCTTTCTCACCAAACTTCCCAAAACTAACTCCAGCACATTTCAACTGAATTAACCCCAATCTGTAATCTTTACATTCTGGGTTTTAAGTTAATAATAATAAAAAAAAAAACAAGGCACAACATATTAAATTGTGAACTAAGAGATTCTTGTAGGTGCATTTTTTAACTCTGAACAGAGCCAGCTGGCTGGTTTCTTGTTTACAGTTTGTTTTGCTCCACAACACTTTATGACAAAAGTTATAAACTTCTCATTAAATCTGGGTAAGAAGGTAAATTAGCAACATAAAATTGAAAGCTTTCACTTAAATGAAGGATTTATGCTGCACACAGCTTTGTTGTTAGCATCTATAGCATTCGTTATGATGTTTAAGTACTCATAAATGACACAGTTACATTTCAAAATGATCTATTAAGCCTATTTCACTACATAATTTATCCAAAACTGAAAATCAATGCAGTAAAAGTTTCCTGACTCATGCTCCCTGCATGCTGGACAGCGTGATTGATGCTCTATACCTCAGCAGTGACATAAGGAAAGTTATGAGTTGGCATGGATCTTTCTGTGATGGAAAGTGAGACAGGGAGCATGTCAAAGGGCAGATTTAGAGTGCGATCCATCCCTCAGCTCTGCAGGCTTGTGGCCCATTGCTCGCTGGTCCGGTCAGTGGAGTTGTCCTTGATTTAGCCGTGCTGCTGCTGCTGTGTGCGTGCTGAGCTCTTCTGTCAGCAGATTCTGGTGCTGTGGAGGTGCATACATAATTGAACTGCTTCCTTTCTCTTCCACTGCCCTCCCGAGACCCTTTCGGATAAAGCAATAAATACTCAACCTCAGCATTTAACAACCACCCTTCCCTGTTCCTGTTACTGGGAGTCCACAAGCATGTAATTAGATTTTCTCTGTAAGTGAGTTAAACAGAGAGAGCTGGCAAACACACTTCCGTATGACCTTGCTATTTGAAGTGTATGTGCTCGCAGCCTGAGCAAACAGGCTGTGTTTCGTGGTTCTGTGTTGTTTTTTTGGACTTAAGTAAACTGAATGTTTCATAGCTTTAAATTTGCATAAACTGGCAATTTACTTTTCATAAGTCATAAAAGTTAACTCATAAAAGGACAAAAATTAGAGTTTACAAAGCTGCACTCTGTATTCCCTCTAATCTCCAGCTCATTTTCAGTTCAAGACTCTCTCCTTTCATTCATTGTTTCACTCTGTTTCATCCATCCCCCTCTCCGTCTCCACTCATCTTTCTGTCTGTCTCTTTGTCTGTCTGTGTCTCTCTGTCTCTCTGTCTCTCTCTCTCTCTCTCTCCCTCCCTGTAACTCCATGGCTATATATAGACTTCTGCATTGCAGATGTCCCAGAGCCCTGCAGTTCTGGAGGAGCTGCTGAGGAGACACAGCCAAAATTTTGACTGCCTGAAACACAGAGAGCTCAGGCAAGCAAAACTAAAGACTGACTTACAGCGTGACAGGACTCCAAAAAGTGGCAGTGTGCATGTGCAGTCTGCTGAGCAGCACGGCCGAACAACGTCCGAGTCATAACACTGCAGCAAGGATGAAGTGCCCCCCCACAAAACAGAGTCAGAACCACTGCAGTCATAATCTTTGCGTGGGTTGGTGTGAGTGTGTTGGGGAGTTCTTGTTGTCATGCCAGTGTTTCTGAAAAAGCCCCCCTGTGTTTTTGCATTCTCGCCTTACAAGAACTGCTGCATCATGGCTCATTATTTGGGATGCTTTAAGACGTTGCAAAACAGAGGATAGAATGTGTGAAAACACCTGATGCCTGTATGCTTATTGCACTAAAAATATTTCTGAAGTCTTATGAAACGAGTATAATTAATCATTCAGATGTCAGTCATGCTACAGATAACTTCATAAAAGTTGGGGAAGAAATGTATATTTAAATTGATTTAAGTCAATTTAACTTAATGGGAGACTCATAGGTCCACAATAATATGCAGATTAAACATCACTAGATGAAAAAAACAAAATAAAATAGCAACAGATCAAATTATTCAAATTTAAACATAGTACGTAAATAATGTGTGCCAACATAGTTGGTACAAATACATCAAATCCATGTTAAACAATATAATACTGTTAGAATAGGAAGAAAATTTAATGTCTCTTTTAACACATTAATATCAAAATTCAGTTACAGTTACAACTTATTTTGTAATGTCATACGTTCTTGTGTTGATTGTCAAATTTATTGTCAAATTGCTATCAAAATTTAAAAAATGTACGAAAAAAGGAAACTGAAGTCTTTCTATGACAGCTTTTCTTTGCTTTGTATCTTCTTGGTTTTCAAAGATGGGCATTTTGTTATTTGAATTGACTGACATCAGGGCAACAAAATACTTCCTGATATGGAAGGCATTAAGACAAAATTTTAAAAAGGTAGATTAAAATGAAATTTGAAATGATTTGAAAAGATTAAAGTAGAATAAGAGAAAAGAATAAGATGGCGTATGAAGAAAGTGAACAGAAGCAGAGTATAATGACAGCTTTGTGTGCTCTGTTTAGTAAGAAATCAGCATTTTGTAAGGTTTGGAACATAACCTGCACAGGTTGATTTCATCTATTCTCTATGATGCTGCCAAGCCCTGGTGAGTAATGAGTCAGCGTGCACCAGCTGTGCTTTATTTGAAAAAAACAGAGAAGTAGAAATCCCAGAGAAACAGGCAATCAGTGGAACATCTCAATAAAATATTGATCAACTATTGATGTGACCTCAAAATTAGTCTCAGATTTTACAGACAGTTGTCTTGTGATGTAAAAAAACATCATCCTCATCACTCTGATTCTGATCCTAAATAACTACATTCCCTTTCATGGTGCTTGTTCCAATTATCCAGTTCTCTTAATAGCTTTCATCAGTGACTGTAGAGACAGTGAACACATCACAGTAGGATGTCAGATCCTATTGAACTGTTGTATTTAGTCTGCTACACTCACCTCCTTCCACGTCTGCTGCAACAGTGGTAGGCCATTAAGTATTTATAAGTGCTGACTGCTGTCAGGCCACAGAGAAGACGTACATACACACACACACACACACTCATACATACGCACACTCATATACAATTATGGTGAGCTTTTGCTGCCACTTGGTGTTAGAGGTGCATACTACACATGGATTTTCAAGCAGTGCTTTAGATTTACCATCTTGTCTTCATCATCAGAGAAGATTCTATGAACATGGGCATAAAACAAACTAGATGGCCGTCATTCATCAGATCCCACAAAACTTGGCATACATGGTTCTGCAGGGCTTACACTTTTTTTTAACCATTTGAAAGATCTGCACATGTGCTCCCTCTGCTGGGGAACAGCTTGCCTGCCATTCTCTGATCTTTCATTTTACAAATACCTCAAGCATCAAAGATAGTCCTCAAGGCCTACATACTGCTTGGACCCTGATGAGTGCTGCTTGTTGTTCCATGATCATCTTCTCTAAAACAGTGATTTTTTTTCTCCAATGTATTTAAAAACACAACAATTAAAGTAAAGCTCTAAGGACAGAGCTTTTACCTTGCATGAAAAAGTGGCAAATGAGTGCAGCAGTGCAAACAGTTTCCACTATGTTATGTATTTCAATTAAAAGTTTTAAATCTGCTGGGACCTGAAGTGACAAACTGCTTATGTTGTCAACTAAAGGTTCTCAATACAAGCACAGATGTGTACAATGTGTAACATCTCAGTCTCTGAATCTCACTTTCAAAGTATTAAAATGCTAACATATAAAAGGTCTAAGGCTTGGAGGTGCTTTTGTCACTGTCTCAAATAATTCCACTCACAAAGTCGGGGTTCCTGATGGTAACCTACAAAGGCAGGGACCTGCTGATGTAACTATGCCTAACATTCCCTAATGCCTCATCTTACAAATACTTTACGTGCCAATCATCAGGGTCCTTAAGGCCTAAATACTGATTGGACCCTGATAGTTGCTGCTTGTGGCTATATTATATATTATTATTATCACTATTATTATAAGTGTTGTTATTGTTAGTGATGCTTGGTTACTTCAAGTTTTTAGGGGAAGGGAAAAAAATTGTTGATTAAAGATTTTAATGAATGTAACGTGTTGAAGTTGGGGACA
>JAPZDV010000022.1:4543390-4605728 GCA_029814665.1 Acanthurus lineatus
TTTACTATATTTTCTAAAAGCCCATCATATTCACATTGTGAATGGGTGTAAAACGTAATGCATGACAAAATTTATCTTTAGATCGATGATAGAACTTACAAAAAGCCTTATTTAAGCAAGGCTATCTCAAATGGGATCCACAGTTATAGGCTACAAATAGTTATAGCTATTGCTGTTTATGTTTTGTATTATCGAGACTGAAATGCTCCAAACACACACTATTTGTCTTGAATATAACCCACACCTCTCATGACATCAGAGGACTCTGATAGCAACGTGAAGTTAGCCAGAATGCAGCTAAACATGGGCAACAATACCTCCAGCATATAATACTTTCCTCTTAATATCGATTTTTGGACCCATAAACTTAAGAGTTGCACATTTCAGTGCCAGCCTTGATCTGATGGCTGGTAGCTGCGTTACTGCGCCTTTTTGTTTCTCTTGCTCTGAATCATGACAATATATCTATATTGTTTAAGAGTAACTCTTCATGTAGCTATAGCTGTTTGTATAAAATTAGAATATGGCAAAGAGATGCGTCCTGTTTTATTTTGTTTATTTATTTATTTTTGAAGAAAAATATGAATGATTCCCTTGCAACAGATTCAGTCTGATGTATGGTTTCTTCACCAATCATTTGCTGTCTAATGGCAGCAGCATCGTAAACACGCGTTATTACTTTATTTTGAAAACCGGAAGATGTCTCTCTGCTATCCAAGCTCACTTGACAGCAATTTGGTTCTTCGACCGAAAAGTGTTACTGTAAAGCCTAACAGGAGATTTATCAGTTCAAATAACGAGTGTCCCGGAGCCATAGGACCTTCGCTGTTGTCGTTAGGCTAGGATCTGCTAAGATGACAGAGCTAAGGCACCGTGGAGCCAGAGACACAGACACAACGTTACAACAGCAGCCGTCAGAGGACAAGGTAACGTTAGTCAGGACTCAGTACCACCATTTGTAGCGATGCTAACGCTTGCTAGCCAGCTGGCTATTCGAGGGTCTCAACGCAGTATCCCTTGGCTTGTTTAGCTACCGAGAAGTACTGACAGATTTAATTAAAATTCAGCATTCAAACGTAGCTTGTTTTTTAGGTACAGTTTTTTTCTTACTGGGATAACAGTTTTATCGTGAAAACTCTTAAATGCAACTGAAATGCGCCATACAAATAATCCGCCAAACTGCTCATATTTTAGACTTGATTGGCTGATGCTACTTACGGTCTTCCTGGGTGTGCTTTCGTTGTGAAAACAACAGGCAAACCATATGTAGAAGTGACAATTTTATCGTAATTATTTCTGTTTTTTCTATCAGGTACAAGCCGATGGATAGAATATCTTTCCCTGTTTAGTAAAAACTTTATGTTGTCGTGGAGCATATGTGTTTATTTTATGTTAATAGAAGAAAAAAATAATTTGTGCAACATTTGATTGATGTTTGGCAAAACGTTCTGTAGCTGGTCGGATACACAGCCTTGCATCAGAGGTATGCATGCGTTTTAAAAGCGTCAGGCGAAACCCTCACGTCGTGGCCTTTAATAATCACTGGGGACTCTTGTGTTGCTCTCTATGATTTGTTTTTCCGACAGCGTTAGCTAAAGGCAGTTGTTTACTTGAGTGTGTTTAATGCTGAACGACAGTGGTTGGTTCATTATTATCAGTTTGACTGGTCTGACTGCTACAGTATAACAATAAAAACAGCTGCTTCTGGCATTGCCTATTTATGTTCTGTTAGCGAGGTATCCTTATTAGTCTGGTGTCATGACGGGAAATATGCAACATCTGTGTTGTCAAGATGAAACTCAAAGTTGCTTCCAAGTGAATAGTTGGAGGCAAAAAAGGGGCGTGGTGATGGACCTCGGGGTGGGGGACTCCCTAAAAACTTGGCATGTTACCCGGATGGGCATGGTTTCGAGCACGTAGTGCGCGCCTTATTTCTCAGTTTGTACATCCTCAGTTACTTTCCTCTTCCCTCCTCACTTAGTCTCTCTCTTTCACCTTCGATGCTGGTGGAGGAGGCAAATAAGGAGAAAATAAAGAGAGGAAATAAAGAGTGAAAGAAATATTTATGTACACATTCACTAATGTGTATCTTTCTGTACAAAATTTATTCTGTTTTTTCCTCACACTCGGTGCCTCAGAAGTCACTACACAAACGGTGAAGGGCTGAGAGTTTGATAGTGCATTTAATCATTTTAATGCAGCATATGAATTTAAAAGGAAGAGATGAGAAGGAAAAACATCCGCAAAGGATACACCCGTGCTTCCTCACTCGTAGCTTCTTCCCTTGCAAGCTCCCTCTATTCTTAGGCCTGCTTCTCTCTCCTCAAGATGTATTGTGGGAATTGAGTCTGGGTCACAGGCATGAGGAAGGGGAAGACAGGTAAGGTGGAGAAACAAAATGGAGAAATTGTAGGAGCCCTGTCTCAGCCCATTGTCTGAGTGCATGTTGTTTACCTATAATTTGAATATTTGGAAATTTAAATTGATAGCCTGTGTGTCTGTCCGTCTCATTGGCAATCTTATAAAAATAAACTTGTCAGTAGCATTTCAAGAATTTGATATAGCAAAATTTGGCCTTGTGGGAGAAAAAGATTCTCTCTGAAGTCCTTAGAGAATAGCAAGAACAGTTGGGAAAGTAGTTAAGATATGAGCTGCATCCCACAAACCTCATAGGGGTTTATCAGGGAAAAGACAATCTACCGAAGACTCTTGTTGAGTGCTGTGACTTTTTTAAACACGTCATTTATTATTTTGTATCTTTTAATTGCAATATGTTTCAGGTGACGTGTATTGGACTAAGTTACATGTGTGGTACTTCATGAGAAGTTTTTGTCAGGTTATTATTTGACCTGGTTAAGAAGAGTAATATTTATGTACCATTTTGACAATTTCAAGGAGGAGTTGGGTGTTGAACAGATTTTATGTCTAATGTCCTCTGTTCAGTGTTAAATAAGAAAAGGCAAACACTGACATTTTTTCTTCAGATTAAATTGATTTTTTAAATGGGTAGTGCCTACCAATACAGACTACAAATCCAGTGTTTTTATATTTAATTCTTTATTTGTCAGTAGTCTGTGAAGTAAAACCCAAAATGCAGATATCTGTGCCTTACATGTTAAGATATAATATGTCTATGAAGTAATTTAAAACATTTTTTCATGTAGAATTAAAACCAGTGTAGAAGCAGAATTTGCCTGACCAGCTAAAGACAATGGAATGATTGTAAGAAAATACCAGGGTAGCTAGAAAAGACCCACCCCTCATAGTATACATATTAGAGCAGAAATGTGATTTAGTTAGTAAAGGGTATGCTAAGTGCATATATGGACAGCATTAACTCTGTGGCACAATACGTGTCCACTGTGGATGTGGAAAATCCAGGCAAGTAATACATTTAAATGTGGTTTGGGCGAGGGATCACCACAAGTGATGACATTCAACAGTCATCTATTTTTACAAAGCATGCATAAAGCAGTTGTAGTTGTTCCCTTTGTATCAACGTGACAACCATACCAAAAAAGGTTAAATAATCAAATCTGTTCTGGGCCTTTTCATCTGTATGTACTCTGTGAGAACAGCTCTAAAGAAAATGACATTTGTTTATGAAATGAGGATGAGGACATTTGTTTAATCAAGGCATGAGGGCAATAAGTAAAGTGAAATTCAGTTCACAAAACAAATTAATTAGTCACACTTTGATCCAGCCACAAACATGAAAGATGCCTTGAAATCCAGCTGCAACACCATTTCTTAATAACTGCGTGGTGCCTTTTATTGTGTATGGTGTGTATATTTCTTATCAAACATTCTTTCTATTGATGTTGGGAAGTGTCCTGACTAATGGCCTTCTGAATGCATGTGTGGTCTCCAGCTATTTGAGGCATTTTAAAACAGTCGCTCTAAAATATATTTGTGGCTAACTCACAATGTGACATGGCTCCCTTTCACCTCGGGCCCCCTCACTCCTCAGCATTTTAGATGTCATGGTCAAGAGGCTGAAAAATCCCAGTAAAAATAAACCTGAATGAGCTCATCCTTTCACAACTTGCAGATTTAGCTGTTTCTGTTGCTGCTGGTTTACCAGATAGCATGAAAGGGGAGGAGTGCTTGTGTGAAATGAGCGCCTATTTTTAACTCAAGCATCCTGAGTGACGGATACCATCTCCATGGAAACCAGCAGGCAGAGAATGGGCCTGTCTGTGTGTGTTTACTTGTATATGCTTCTGCTTTTAGTAAGATGGTTTGACAACCTTTGACTGTGCATACTATTGCACAAAGTGTTGATACAATTACTAGGGAAGTCAATTAAATTTTACAAGCAGTGGAAAATGTACAGTTTCATCTCTTTTAGCTGGGTTTATTCAGAAAGGACATAGAAACAAAGATTGAAAATGATCCTCAGTCATAAGCCCCAGACACACCGAACTGATGGTAAAGAACTAGCAGCATTGGTCGTCTCTTGTGTCACTTCAAGTCAACTGTGTCTACACAACTTAGGTTATACACATAAGGGAATGATCCTGATGGACAGGTTAGAGCCAACACAGTGTGAAGACTTCAGCCGTTTGCTAAGTAGCAAGTTTGTTCTACGTCTGTGTAAAAGAACAAAACTCTCCATACCAGCAGGTGGCAGTGGTATTTATTTGTCTAACAAAATAGAAAAGTCAAAAGACCATGGACCACTGATATGCAAAAATTTGTTATGATAGAGCACCATTTCCCTTCTGTTCCATGCTAATTTTTGGGCTATTGAATTTTTGTGTAATGGAGTGATTGCTAAAATGAGAAGAGCCTTCTCTGTGTTACTTATTGACTTTACTCATTGGCTTAATTTCCTCACTTCAGTTTTTCTTCTTGCTCACGGACTCACTAAGCTGAACAGCCAATCAGCTTGATTTTTATATTGTTAGCCCTCACTGCCAAGTTAACATGCTTGTTTTAGTAAAACTTGTAACTTTTTTAGTAAAAAAGTAAACTCCCATTTACTAGTAATGCTGCAGCTTGTTATTTAGTTGTAACATTAAAAGAATGTTTCCAGTGTTTCTCTTTGTAAACAGAAACTGAAAAAAAACACCTCAGTAGACACAAACTCAGAGAACATACACACTATAAACAGTAAATGTTATTTACTGTTTACAGTAACTAATCCATAGTTATCTTTAAAATGCCTTTCACATTTCTAAATTGCAGTGTTATGGATACAGATGTTATTTTCAGTCATGGATTTAGCTTCTCCTGTTAATGCAGGTAATGTAGAACTTCTTTATTTAAGAAGAATTTTTTCAGACACTTTTGCCCTTGGATAGGCACAGAGTCAGAGAGGAAACAGGGGAAATGGAGGGGTATGACATGCAACAAAGGAATGCTACAGTCAAACAGATGACAAATGCAACCATGTGAAGGTCTATCAAGAAGACTACTTTTGTCAGATTATGTTATCCCAAAAGTTACTGTAATAAATAAAATTATCGTCACTTTAAGACCATTTTATAGTACTAATATAATGATACTATAATTGATAATAACAATTTGATGTATGTTTACTGTCACCATCATCAAAGGTAAATATGTGTAAAGGGGCACAAAATAACTGGCATGACATTTAGATAAAAAGAAGCAAGGGTATGTCATTGTTTTGGAAAATATTTAGCTGCAGTAATGCAGTGCTGTCTAACGATTAAAGCCTGAGTGTGAGACTGAGTGGGCGTCACAAAACAGCAAGCTAACCATCTGCTGTCTGAGAGTGAGGTGAGAACTAATGTGGTCACCTGCAGCAGAGAGGTCAGTGGGGGGTGAAGAGTGAAAGGACAAACTGACCTGTAAAAAGTTCTCTGCTTTCCCTCAACAAGTTGATACAGTATGTAATTGCTACTGTCTGATGACATTCATCCTTTGAATGTGGGGAGGCAGAGTTCTATGTGTTTTAAACAGGCCCCCATAACCTTTTAATCCTGATCAATCTGGTTCAATAGGACATAATGTGAAAAAAAATGCATTTAAGTTTCCTAAAATTAGATGCCTTGTATCAGGATCTCTAATTTAAATAATATCTATTACCTTTTGGTAGTTCTGGGTGTGAGATTTATTTCATTTGTTTTGTTTAGTAAAAATATATAATAGTTGATTGCCTATATAGAAGTTGTGGAAATATGGTACTCAAGGATACTACTGTATGTCAAAGCACTATAAAACAAATTGACAAGTAATAATTTGAAAAGCAATCTTTCATAATATTTGGTCAATTTGTTTTATATTGCATACAGTAGTATCCTTGAGAACCATATTTCCACAACTTTGATACAAGCAAAGCAGAATATTAAACCCTGATTGTAGACTAAGGAAATAATGATAAAATACTTTGATAAAATTCTTGCAGTGTAAGATTGTAGTGTAAAATGAGGTAATTGCTGAGATTGTATCATTAGAAAAACTAAAATGCTCTAAATACCATTTAAGTTTTAATTTTTATTGCAACAGTTTAGACCTGAGTGGCTGTTTCTTTCTGTGCTAATCCTTATTTCTTCTTTTAAAGTGAGACTGCTCAATTAAAATGTTGAAGTTCATGATAAATATATGTATCCAGCTCAGAAAGTTCAGTGACTCTTTGTCTCAGTTCATGTTAGGTGAAATGATGTCATCTGTGAACTGTTAAATTTTTCAAGCTAGAGTAGCTGACACTTTCTCTGTGGGGAACCGTTTTTGCAAATAGTACTGAGGAAATTGGTGCAACTTTTTAAATTTTATTTATTTATTTTCAATTTTATTTTGTTTGAGGCTGTTCCTGTGGCAGATGTGGTATTTACTTTAAATAGATTTTTTTAAACACCGTGACATAGGTTAAGAGCTACATTTTCATCCGTTCAGCTGCACATACCCCATCTGGGTGAAAATGTGAATACATACTGGTGCACTATTCTTTGTTAGTTGCAAAAAGAAAAAGATAAAGAACATTTGCACACAATTATAATATAGATGTCTAAATAATACCTTAATAATATTAATAAAGCTTAAACTAGAATCTAAAATGGAACAAAATACAATGTGGTTAAGTTTCAGAGTCTGTGGTTGCACCACTCATCCTATTGACACAGCGCTGTTTTTTTTTTAATAAGAGTTGGTGTCTCACTTTACTGTCTGTTTTGTCATCAGGGCTCAGACGGTGAGTTGAAGGCAGAGAAAGATGGGGTGTCAGACAGCGAGACAAAAGTGGACTCAGGGATCCCGGAGGTGCCGGTCCCTGCTGATGACACCCCTGAGGTCCTGAACAAAGCCCTGTCTGGACTCTCCTCAAGGTACCATCACTGTTGAAGGAAACTCAATATTAAATCATCTCTGCTGTTACAAAAGCTGTCCGTACTGAGTGCGTTCAACATCACTATAATTCATGTTGCGCATGCTCAGTGAATTTCTCCTCAATAGATAATGGTCAGCATAAAATATCCAAACATTTCTAAAGGTCTGACACCTTTTATTAAAGGAACCATCTTGTATTGTGTATTCTAAGAATGAGTCACATCATTGTTCTTAATAGAGCTACATACTTAAATGAGATTCACATAAAATGTGGAGGTGTCATGATTTATACAATAAGCCCTTCTCTTATGTATTTTTTCTGTAAACAACAGATATGAGTCACTGTTAAATTGTTAAGCCTGTATTCCAGACACACACGTAAGTAACATCAAACGCAGGGTGTCCCTGTCACACTCTGCAATATGGATGACTATTATTTTTTACTGCACATGTAATTTATGATGTACATCAAGGTTTTGAAGGTGACCAACTTGGCAGACAAAACATTGTAACTGCTCTCTAGTCATCCTGTCAGGCATCCTTCAAATAAAAATGCACACAAATTTTAATTTGATTTTCATTAAGCCCTATGGTCTGTATTTTTATTAAACTTAGAGTTTTTGTACTTTATGGAAATAATTTTGAACTCAGGAGTGTGTGCATGTGCATGTTTTCCTTAGATGGAAGAACTGGTGGGTACGAGGGATCCTCACCCTGGCAATGATCTCTTTCTTCTTCTTCATCATCTACCTGGGCCCCATGGTGCTTATGATGATTGTGAGTATAAATAACATTGATGCTGCTGTAATAAAGCTTGGATGCCTCTTGAGTTTGTTGCCCTGCTGAGTTTTTTTACTTTTATTTATTTTAATTTTATTAAATTTATGTTTTTGTAACATCATTGGTGTGAAAATACCAGTGGAATCAGTTAGGTGTAACAGTTATCAACATTCATGGTTTAAAAAGTAATGCTAGGTATGGTGTGTTCATCCATACATGAACATATTTATATTTAAAGTTTAATTTTCTCAATTTATAATCAGTATTTTGTATTGAGGTTTATAATTGCTCTCATCAATTCAGTTGAACTTAAGTGCATAAATGGAAACCTCTAACCTCGTGGTAGAGCTATAACAAAGCAGTTAAATCTTTACAGCTTTATTCACAGAGTTGATATTCAAATTCTTAATCAACATTTAAATGTCCAGACTTTCAAAAGGAATGAACACCAGATTCATGGGATCCATGCTCTCTAAGAACATGTAGGATTTCTGCTTCTGTTTTGGGAATTCCCTGAAAAGAGGCCTGTCAGCCATTTTGTGTCACTAGGACACACAGAATGGTGATGCTCCAGTAGTTTCGTCCCCAGTGACACAGTGTTTCTCCGTGCAGGTCCTCTGTGTTCAGATCAAGTGCTTCCAGGAAATCATCACCATTGGTTACAGTGTGTACCACTCGTACCACCTGCCCTGGTTCAGGACGTTGAGCTGGTGAGGGCACAAGCAAACTCAATCACATTCACACACGCACACACACACACCACATCACACCACATCACAGCACATCACACCACATCACACCACATCACATCACATCACATGTTTTATAGAGGTGTCATTGACACAGCAAATCCCTTTGCCTGCTTCTTTCTTACTGTCTTTTCTCATATTTTATTTTGTTGCAGCGTTCCTGAGGTTTGTTTTCTAACCTGTTTTTTTTCTTGAGTAGACTGTAGATTATTAAGCCAATCAGTAAAAAGAGCAAAAATCTCCGTGAATCAATAGTGCTGTTTGATTTTAGCAGTAGTGGTGTACAGTGCAGTGTAATAGATAGCAAGGAAGTGAATCAGTGAGCAAAGTTTGGTCTTAACCCCACTGTTCTTCCTGAATACACAGTCTGACTAGCTGCTGTCACGAAGCTGTGAGATGTGTACATTTGTTCCACCCTTTGCCTCACAGGTACTTCCTGCTTTGTGTGAACTACTTCTTCTATGGTGAGACCGTGACAGATTACTTCTTCACACTGGTACAAAGAGAGGAGCCGCTCCGCATCCTCAGCAAATACCACCGCTTCATCTCCTTTGCCCTCTACCTCACAGGTACAAACACAAAGAGTAAACTGAAAAAACAGCCCTGAAAGTCCTCATGTCAGTGTGTGTGTGGAGGTTTTAAATGCACAGGCATAACTTCCTGTAATATATAATGAGTTTTCACTTATTTTTTTATTTTTTTGAATATGTCACGTTATCATACCAGTGGTCCAAAAAGCACTCATCCATATGATTCAGTTCTGACTCATGCTGTAACACATTTTGTTTGTGTGTTTTACATTCCACTGCACTGACAGTTTTATGAGCTTAGCAGAGAAGCTGTCACATGTGGGGAACCACAGAACAGTAACACTCTCAGCACTATTGCCCAACTGCAGCCATATTGAAGAAATAATTTTCACTAGAGGGTGACTTTAATTTCTACTGGGGCCTAATCCACAGTGCACAGAGGGTCAGTGTAATACTATTAGGTTAGATAGCTTACAGCTGGTTATTTCAGGCTCTGTGCTAAGTGGAGAAGTCCCACTTCCTGTGCTGCAGGTTGTCAGTTGGTATTTTGGTGCTGCTCAGGCTGCCGTCTGGTGCCAAACAGGATGTGGAGAGAAAGGAAGCACCCTGTCTGTGTCTGTTGCTTGACTGCAAAGCTCAAGGTGAAACTGAATGATTAAATGTTCTCATGCTGTCTTTGAGAAGAGTGGGTTTGAAGATAATTGTCTCATAACTTGAAGTGCCAGAAAAAGCTCAAATCTGCAGTGTTGTAGCTTCAGATATTTTTATTTAACAGAGTAAATGTAAAACTAAAACCTTTAAGTTACCAGCCTTGTAGTGTTTACAGTATTATTACATTCACATTGCAGGCACAAGTGACCAAAATCTTATTTAAAAAAAATAATTATTTTGCTTGTGTGTGGTTCAGATAAATAGATCTGATAGATTGCTAATAAGGCGTACGTCTGAACAGTCATATCAGAATTCAGTGATTCTTACTGCACTTAACTGCTTGAACTAAGTGACTTGCTGTGAGACTCTTGTGGAAAGAGGCACTGATAGATGGAGTTAAAGGTATCCTGGAATTTTGGATGAAATCTTTGTCTCTGAAGCCGCTCACGTCACCATCCCACCACTTCTTAATTCAAACGTACCTCCATACAAAAGTGGCGGCCACTGCTCCACAAAATGCCATTATTATTCTGTTGCCTCCCAGGTAACTGAGTATGACGTGTTACTGTTCTTTTGTGCACATGGGTTAAATAAGTTTGGCACTAGAATTAGCACTAGAATCTGATACAATGTTGACATAATGTGAACAGCAAACCAAAAAATTCTGATCCAGGTAATAAATTTGAACTGAGCACTGAGGCTTGCAGTGTGAATGCAGCATTAGTTTGTCTGGCTTCTATTCTCTCAGTTAAATCCCCCTTTAATTGACATATTCTCTGCTTTGCAACATCTCCTCCTCACCGTCTTGTACTCAGCATAAAAAAAAAAGGTTCCAGTGGTTTTGAGCTACTCATGGCACATCAGCTCTGGACTTTGTCTGAACTAGGTTAAGGTAAATTTAGTTGTGTTTGGCTAAAGAAGAGCTGGATTCTGTTTTAATTAATCTCTCTCTTTTGTCCTTATTAAAAATTTCACATGGTATTTCTTATGTTGCAGGTTTCTGCATGTTTGTACTGAGTTTGGTGAAGAAACACTACCGTCTTCAGTTCTACATGGTAAGTGGCCCCAGGCCTCCTTTTGGCCTCCAGCCTCAAGGCTACTGGGTTATTGATGAGGCTAGCTAAAACACAGGCAAGTGTATGGAGAGAAGTGGGCCTGAGAATTGCTCTAATGGAAATGACTAACACAAAATAAATTGAAAAGTTGATTGTGTTAACTAAAAAAACAGTGGTACATTAAAATTGTTGCTTGGTGACTTGAATTAGCCTCAAATCATCAACACAACATCTGTTCTCTGGATGAGGTCCACTGAGACTTACCAAAGCAACAGCCTCATGTTTTGGCCACTGACCCAGACCCAGACCCAGACAGAGCAAAATGTCTTTGTTCCCATAGTGGAAGACAACCTTTGCTCTTGTGTCAATAGAATTTATAAGAATATTTATCCTGGGAGGGTTAGCACAGCTCTGTTTTACAGCTACACATACACACCTGTCAGTTAAATATGCCCACAATCTTCTGCTGTCTGTAAGTGAGAAGACACTTCCTCCACCATATCACAACATTGATTTCATAAAGCTATCACCTGGTCATCAACTTTGTCCTGGTGAAACCGCCATCTCTGTACAGTCATTGATGACAGCAATCTTAGGGTTGTGTCTTTTTTGTTGGTTCTACAAGTCCAGACTGTCAAGAATTCTTTGGAATAAAGGCTCACAATCACAATGAGAGGACTGAATGGCAAGCAAATACAAAGTTCCCTTTGTGTAAACATACTTGCTTGATCTTGTACTGTCTCCACAGTTTGGTTGGACCCATGTGACTCTGCTGATTGTGGTGACTCAGTCTCACCTCATCATTCACAACCTGTTTGAGGGGATGATCTGGTAAGTAAACAGTCCTTTGTCTCTTTGAACAGTTAAACTAAAAAATGATCAGGTTGTCTCTCTGTGTCTGATCACAAGTAAAATCTAATTATATTAAAATCAAGTTCTGCTCAGTTGTGTCTTGAGTACGTACAGACTATTTGCTAGAGCAATTTTTAACAACTTTATCAAAATACCTGCCACACTTGCACTGTTCTAATATTTACTCATCTGTGGCTCTTGTGTAAATCCTCTTTGCCTGAATAGGTTCATTGTGCCAATTTCCTGTGTGATCTGTAATGACATTATGGCCTACATGTTTGGTTTCTTCTTCGGCCGCACCCCTCTCATCAAGGTTGGTCATGTCACTGTCATTCTAAGCTTTACAAATCACAAACGCAAGCAACAGATGTTTAGACTGTTTTACAGCATTTTAACACCCTATAAGTTACTGCAAATGGTTCAAAGTTTATTCTCCTCTTCAGTTGTAGTTGTAATATCAGGGTAAGTCAGTACAGCGTGACAAACATAATCAGAGTCTAAGAGATTTGGGTATTTACCTTTTTTATTGACACATTAAAAATATTGCCTGGTAAATGGTGACATATTAACCTGGTATCCTGTTCTGACTCTGCAGCTGTCTCCTAAGAAGACATGGGAGGGATTCATTGGTGGATTCTTCTCCACCATCGTTTTTGGCATCATGGTGAGACGGGAATTTTTATCTCAAGTCTTTAAAGAAAAGTCCTTAATTTGTTTGTTATGATCCCCACCATGAAGTTAACATTTTACTCAAGTTTTGGAAAATTTGGAGAAATTGCACTTGCAGGGCTAAGACATAGTAATTATCCATATCCTTAAATTTCAAATTTATTACCATAAAAGAAGTTAGTAGCATCCTTAGTCACTAATCTCTAAGTCTGTTTTTCTTGTATTAAGTTGCCTGTTTTTAGGGATTTACACACACACACACACAATGCAATCCAACATTTACCAAATTACATCTACACAAGGCTCCAAATGTGAGGGGGTTTCCATATAGAGTACTATGTTATATATGTTCATCTCAGCTGCTATTTCTGTGAGGTATGCAATATATAGATAAAACATCAGCTTTTCTTTTTCTTTAGTATGTCATTTGGCTGTGAAGGCTTCATACAATACAAGAGCCACAGGCCAGTGATGTGACTGCAGAGTAACAGAACTAAGTACCTGCTCTCCTTTCAGCTTTCCTATGTGATGGCCGGCTGTCGCTACTTCGTGTGTCCAGTGGAATTCAACAATGACTCTAATAGTTTCCAGGTGGACTGTGAGCCGTCGGAGCTTTTCCAGCTCCAGGAATACGCCCTGCCCAGCATCCTGGAGTCTGTCACTGGATGGGTAAGACTCATCTGCACTTCTCCTGCTATTTCTGTCAGCCTTTTGGTTTTACCAGGTCCTTTTGCATTATGGCTCCAAAAGTAACATCTAAACTAATGTGAATACGTAGAACTGTTGGGTACATCCAACCCAACAATTTGGGCAATGCCTAACTGACATAATAGCACATCTGTAAAGGTGTAGAAAAATATGCTGTAATATATCATTTGCATAGAATGAATTTTTTTTTTTACTGTAGGACCTAGTTGGTAGTTTCAACTTAAACATGGACAATGGTTTTCCTAAATTTTGTCAAGAACTACTGAACTAAATTAAGAGAGGATGATAAATATGTGCAGAAATGTGGAGGAAACCCTTATCAGGCAGTCTGACTAAAACATGCTGGTCTCTGTTCTGGTCTGATATTCCTTCTTGTCTCCACAGACCACAGTGCGCCTCTATCCGTTCCAGATCCACAGCATTGCTCTCTCCTCCTTTGCCTCCATTGTTGGACCCTTCGGGGGCTTCTTTGCCAGTGGCTTCAAGAGGGCCTTCAAGATTAAGGTATGGATAAAACACACCTGTGCTTGCACTGTTTGTTTTCATGTCTGTGGGGTCAGCTGAAGATAGTTTTAGGTATGCAAGATATGCAATATGGGACACTTAGTATCATGCATTATGAATAATATAATATTATGCATTTACAAAGCTTATTTTTATTGCATCTGTTAATATTTGTCATCCTTGCTGTGTTTATAGTAGATCATGTTTAGAGGAGGTAGTCCAAGTACCTGTTCTGTCTTTTGCCCTTTCAGGATTTTGCCAACACTATCCCTGGTCACGGTGGCATTATGGACAGGTTTGACTGCCAGTACCTCATGGCAACATTTGTAAATGTCTACATTGCCAGCTTCATCAGGTAAACACATATCTAATGAAGTCATGACATGTTAAATATTACTATTTGACCTGATGTCAGAATTTTTCTCTACACTGCATGTTCATTGCATAGACTTAATTTTTCTTTTGAAACACCAATTATGGATCCTTGTTTTCAGAGAGATAGACAAAACATGCTAATGACCATCAACTCTGTGAGTTGTGTGAAAAGTAATGTTTTTTTAGCATCTTAATCTGATGCATATGAAAATATAACCCCTGCAGAAGTTCTTAAATGTGCATTTGATCCGTATATACATGACATCCTGTTGAGATCTGTGATTTTTATGGGAAATCTCAAAACTTGATTTGATCTCAGTACCTTGGATCACAGTTGTATCCAAAACAATTACTGATTTCAACAGAAATGGGGACACTATCTTCAATCTGCTGCATGCTATCTGCAAAGCCATTCACTCAAGTCCTTAGTCCACTAAAGTGCAATAGAGAACATAAATGGTAATTAGATAAATGAGCCACAGCAGTAATGGCTTCAATGATAGTGTTCCAAGGAAATGTTGTGCAATGATACAGCTAAAGCTTACAGGCCCAAGGCATTGGAGGGTGGCAAGTTAGCTTTACTATTACAACACTTTATTATGAGTAAAAGTATTTCTTTATAAAAAGAAAAGCTTTACTTTAGATCGCTAACATTATCCCTAACTCTGTTACTGTAGCATCAATGGCCGTGCTCACACAGTTGGTGAATTTTACACAGAAGCTACATCAGACCTGAACAGAACTAATGTAGACTGGAGCCTTAAAATATAATAATGCCAGTTGATGACATGTTAAGTTTTAGCTTTGAAAATGGCTGCTTCTGTAGGTAGTTAGCTAGCATGCTAAAGGTTGCAGCTTATGATAAAGCAGACAAATACTCTGTTCAATCGATTCTACAGAAGCTGTGTTATATTTGCTAAGCCATAATTGTAAATTCACCGATGTTAAAGGTAAAATCTGAGTTCATTTTTCTGAGATAAAAGATGTTCATTTTATCATCTTCTCTGTCCTCTCAGGGGCCCTAACCCCAGCAAGGTGATCCAGCAGCTCCTGGCCCTCCGTGCTGACCAGCAGCTCCACATCTTCAACTCTCTGAAGGCTCACCTGACAGAGAAGGGCCTGCTGCCAGCGCTGGAGGGGGCAGCCGCCTAGAGCCCCCCAAACCAACTCACCCTAAGAGGAAGAACAGAGAGGAGAGCAGCACCCAAGAGCCCTGTGCAGCCCCAGAGCTCTGGGAGACTTGCTATACGATTGAGAACACATCTTAGGGAAAACAAAAAAAGAAAACAAACAACAAGAAACTAAAGCCTTGGGCCATTCCATTTCATTTTGGGTGTGAGAGTTGAGCATGTTTTGTGTTCATATAGTCTGTGAATCACGTTTCTGACACCAGTGTTTTCAGGTTGAGTTAGTGAATTACTGTACTGTTACACATCTTTTCATACTGTTGAACAAAACGTTGGTCAGCTGTACATTTCTGCCTGTATACAGGAGAACCTCTATATCTATTAATGTATGTGAATATTTTATTGTACTTCTTTGTTTTTGTTTAAATGCACTGCTCTCAACCCAGTTACTCACTGTATTGTTTTCCCAGCTAGGCCCCCTCGCCAAATTTAAGTTTTAATTTTCTTAATTGTGATTGTTTCTATTTATACATAGATGGTTTTTATATTTGGTATGTTCTATTATATCTTAATGTTGTGTTTGTTTTATTCAGACTTAATTCACCTTCTCCATTAGCCACACAAATTTATTTGTTTTTTTTCCCTGTGTGTTTGCCATCAGTCACGTGCATTTATGTGTATTTTTTTCCATGTGTGTTTGCATCATTTCAAAGCCTGTCTTGCTTAGCCAAATCACTGACATCTTAATATAATGTATTATGGAGCAGTTATATCCTAACATATACAATTATGTTACTCTGCAGTATCTGACAGGATCAGTGTATCTCACAAATCAAGAACATTTTCACTGAGTTGGTTGTTTTTGTTGGATTTGAGCAGTACAGAGCAGTTAAGGGAGCTCCATAAATGGCTTTGTTTTATTATGAATCAAAAGATCAGATACATTTCAAAATAAACCACCCCTCATTTTAAAAGAACTGAAAACTGAGCTGTTGTCAGAGATGAAGCACAATCCTTTTTGGTTTATTGCCAAAAGATCCGTTAGGTGTTGATATTCTTTGAACAGCAAGCTGTTGTAGATTTTATGCATGATCAGTTAGCTGGTGGGATTGTTGCATCATGGCTCCTCTTTGTGACCTTGATGGAATGAAACAGTGCAAATAAGGCACAATGATGGTTTGCCAGTATCTGCTTCTTCAATATGTTGCAACCACGCCATGTTCACAGCTTCAGAGCAGACAGAATATATGACTAATTGGTCTGTCTGAAATGTTTGTGTGTGTGATAACATTTGTGTGCAATATGTTTTTATCCATCTGAATTTCAGATGTTGATGATGGTAAAAGCTAAAAGCAGAAGATCCTCCGGTGTTGACCTCATGTCTGTTAATTTTAGCATCATAAATTGATTTAGTTGACATTTTACAGGGGTCTACTTTTACATTTGGAGATGAGCTTACTTTGCGGTGCTTCTCAGCTAGTCAGCCCAGCTGTATAATGTCCTTTGTGGCAGCGGGTGGAGCTTCAAGTCAAGGAAAAAGAAAATAACCATGATGATATCATAGTAAAGGATGTAATCATAGAGGTTTGAACTTTGATATTTAACTGCCAGGAAAAATAATGATTGATGTAATCAGGTTAGATCATGGGAAATATAAGCTCTAATGATAGAAGAGTAGAAGTCATAATATATTTGTCTTTGACGCACCAATTTGAAAGATTCTTATTGTTTGTTACCATTCAATATCAGGACTGACTGAATTATCAGTAACTTACAGGAAATAATGTGGACAGCTGCTGTACTTGCAATGAAAGACTAGGAAGATTTTTGAGTCTTTTTGTTGGAATTTTTCAGGAAAGGTAAAGTGAATTTGTGTTGTGCTTGAATTTTCAGAAAGATCCTGAGATTTTTAAAATTGATTTTCAGTGAAACATGCAAAGGATTGCAGTTTCTGGCTTGTTGTGCTATAAGGTGATCAGGCGTTACAGCAAACACAGCAATATATTCAGTTTATCTGGGTCCAATTCTGTTTAGAGGGACAATCTGCCGGATGTAATTAGCTGTACATTCTCAATAACAACCAATCACCTCAGGCTTTCCATCATGTTTGTGCACATTTATCATGTTGTTTCCATCCAATCAGTGAAAAGAAGTGATCTCTTGTCAATGAAAGCCAAATGAACTCTGTGCAGGTTAAGTAGACTATTTCAGGTGTTAACATGCGGTATGAATAGTATACAGGTGTAAACTTTGTACAATTATTTCTGTTCATGAAAACAGCAATGTTACCATTCAAGCAGTAGTCAGTGTAGAAGGGATGTGAAAGTCAGTATCCAGCTGTCTGATAGGTAAAAATACATTGTAAACATATTATTAATCAGGATCAGTTTGTGGATTGTTTGGCTTCCTTAAATTTTCCCCCATTATTCTCTTTCAAAAACTTGCGTATTATTTAAAGGACTCAAATCTTTTTGATATCCCCCCAAATTTGCTTTTGCTTGTGTGGCAATCATTTCCTAGAAGCTGACTTTAACAAAACTTTGTAAGGACCAGTGATCTTGGAAAAAATGTTCAGTCAAATAAGTTGGATCAATAAGATTCAAGTAGGAAAATAAACAAAACCTGTTTTTTAGTTAAATTAAACTTGACATTGGAGAATTTAAACTGTTTTTTTAAGTTGCCTTCTCTGTTATCATTAAATATCGATCAGAACTGCTGGGTCGTGTGGCTTCTGCCAGAAAGAGTTAGAGAACCACTGATATAAACCAAGCATGATATTAGGCTTTCATGTTCTCCCCATAGTTTAGTGTCTCTGCATTTTATTGACGTCTTTTCATTTCACGCGTGTTTGGTTCCACCTGTGTGATGCTCAACCAGTCTTACATTATCTTTATGAAAGTATTTATTTTATTTTCTGTAAGCAAATCAAACCTTTTTAAAGTTACTATATAAGAAGATGTTTAGAATCATGTACAGTGCTCTTTAGTATTTTTGTTTGGAAGATTATTTAAAGTTCTATTGCTGCCATATATGGGAGAGATGAGATAGCAGTGAGGTATTTTCTCTCCATTCTTGCTGATTTGTTAGTGCAGTTGGCTGTTTTCTAGGCTCTTCCCTGCTAGCTGTCATGTGTCAACCTCTGTGTCACAGTGCAAGTTGAAGCAATGCAGATACTTGTAGCATTGCATTGCATCGTCTAGTTATTTGAATAGACAGGAAGTTTGTCAGAAAGAAGACTGGGTGTCTCAGCATTCATAGATATTGTGCATTTCTCCAGCTTCACTGCCTCTGTGGTGGTTTGATTCTTGAGGTTTTTAGCCCCTGCAGCTCTGTACTGCCATTTCTCTGTCTGGTGTTACTGACGGCCACTAGAGAGAGCTGGAGCTCCTGTGGTCGGCTACTCGAGTGTAACACTGATGCTGCATCTGAGCAGAAAGGTTTGACCCTTTGTTACTGCTGTCTGATACATTCCAGTATCCCTAAAGTTAGGATTTGCTCACAGGGAGGCAGAATATAAGTAATAAAAAGTATGTATTGTTATTAAAATAAACCTGATTGATTTTCTTGTGTTTCATGGCACCCAGGAAACACCTCTGTGCCATTTTTAATCCACACAGTGCCACTTTGCTGTAGTGAATCCTGCCCAGCCGGGGCCTCTTAAAGGAATGTATGGGAGTTGAGACTGGCCCCCACATAGTATAGACTCTCCTTTGTGGATATTTTATTTTGTAGTTATAGATTCTCTTCTAAAGCTGTATGATTTCAGTATATTATTCTTAAACTGTGCAATGGTTTGTGTTAAGTTGTACATTTGTCTAGAGTTGCAGTTGTACTCTTTGTTGCTGATATGTGCTTTGCCTCGGTTCAAAGATAATTAAAGGTATTGAAAAAAATTTATGTAGTTTGTTTGTGTGACCTGCTTTCTTCCTTCTTGGTCTTCTTCCTCATATTAAAATACAGTTGGTTTCCGTTTTATAGAAGTGGCTTATTTCTGTAAGGATGATGAAACACTGGTATGACTGTAAATGACGGTCAGCAGATGAAACTTAATGCTTTGACCGCTGACAAACACTGATGCTCTGCTGCAGTCTTCATTGTGTCATCTCTGCCTGAGCTCTGAAGCGACATGTTTGCTGAAGGATTCAAAGTAGAAGATGAAAACCATTTCCTTTATGAATACACTGTTGGGTTTTTTTTTTTTGTGACACCACTCAACGTTAGTCATTTGAAAACCTCCCTCTCTGTGAAGCTGTGTAACGGTGCTGCCTGCAGTGAATCAACGTAGAAGCCATTTTTACAACAGTATCAGAACAAGTATGAACATGGAAGAAACGGCAACATGAGGGTACGCGTTTTGAAGGGCTGAAAAAAAGAAGAGAGATTAACACACAGGAAGTAGGAAGTGTGATCTGCGATATCAACACTTTGTGTGTGTTTGAGTGTGTAGCGTTTGTGTGTGTACGTGCTCCTGTGAGTGCGTGTGTAATGAAACACTGACCTGTGCTGTAAATAAAGGACAATGTCTCTGAAACTACCTCGCAACTGGGACTTCAGCACCTTCAAGGCTGAGACAGCTCGCATAGGTAAGTGGCTGTGCTGCGTTCACTGTCTGTGCGGGCGTAGTGCGTTCACTCTTCTCGTTTTTGGCACTTTACAGCCTGAGCATTTAGCAAATGTTCTCTGAGGGCATTTAAACTGACCAACAGTAAAATAAGATACAATTCCTTATTTTTTTCAACAAAACTTCAGATAATATGGAGCAAAAAATGTGTGTCCATGTAGCACACATTGCATTTCTTAAATTTAGTTTGAAATTTCTCTTTTTATTTAGAATATTTTTTGCCTATATATATATTAATGGCACGCACAGTATAATTGAGGTACCATCATATTGAGGAATTCAAATGATGATAAATTGTAGTAAAAAGGAAATCTCTTAGTAACCTGTGAATGATTGTGCAGTTTCTGCTTGTGTGGGTTATTCAGCACATGGTGGGTGCTTCCTACGTGGTGATGGTAACCAACATTTTAGACTTTTTTTTTTACACAAATCACTGCAGTCAAATGTAGTAGGAATTGTTTCTACATAAAAAATGACCACTTTAAATTATCTACCAGTTGTTGCATGAAGACATAGACCAACCAGTGCATGTCTATATATGAGCATGCAAAAATATGTGCAGTCATGTATGTTCACATTACTGTTGAGCAGTCTAGACTTCCTAATACCAGACTAACCACCGTATTTTGCATATGGTGGAATCATCGCAGTAACATACCTTGTTCCCTCTTAGGCTTGAGTGGCACAACAGTTGCAACATAAAGATAAAAGAGATTAGAATACAAGCAGAGACTGGAGAAATTCTCTACAATCCTCTTGCGCACACCCAACATGCATCAGTTTGCTCTGGCTCTTATCACTTTTACAATCAGTGGTACTGACTGTTCAGCACTGTGGAAGGAAGTTACTGCCTTTAGTGCATTCATTTTCTCTGCTTCATGTGGACTGATTATCAGTCAGTTACTATTACTATCGTTCTCTTGCTTCTGTGTGAAATTATAACTTCCTGAAAGTTGCCAAGCCCCTTATGATCCATTTAGCATGAGATATTTGTTCACCATGACAGATGACAAAGTTTGCTTCAGAGCTGGAGTGACGGAGGCTTTCAGCAGGAAACTGATGCAAGAGCTCAGTTACAGCTCTGAATTCAAAGCTGTCTGTATGCAACTGTGGCAAAAAAAACTGTGCATGTGTGTCTGACCGGTGTGCAATACATGCATGTACAGAGTCACACTGCAGCTGACGCTCCATACTTTCAAAATGGTTAGAAAGGACAACAAACCACAGATCTTGTCAGTGCACCAGAGTGAATGTTGGTTGTTCAGATGACAAGCTAACTGACACCAACTCTTCTAGATCCAGAAAACTCCACTCATCTGCGGCTTCATGCAGGATTAAAGGAATAGATGGATATTTTGGGAAATATGCTGGTTTGCTTTTGTTCAGGAGTTGGATGAGAACTGATACCATGGTTACCTTAGCATGGACACTGAGGTAACAGGATCTATCTAACAGCAACTTTAAAACTCACTATGTGACATATTCCTCCTCATTTGTTTAATCCAAACAAAGAGTAAAAATGACAAGTTGTGCAGATTAATATTAGGTTATGTGCTGAAGCATTTATTACAACATGTTAACTAGGAACTGGAATTGGAAATGCTTGGTCCCTCATAGTTTGTTTCAACCTTCATACAGTCAGAATGTGATCTGAATATTGTGCTCCTCTGTATCCTTACTGGCATGTTAGTATTAAGTTTTTTCACTTGATGTAAATTGCTTTTGATCATTAGTACTGAACGCATCTTTAAGGTGCTGTGGGACTGTAGACTCATCTCAAAATGAGGCCAGATTAAGAGGATGTGTGTCTGCCAGCTGAGGGTGTGGTGTGTCAGCTGCCTCTGTGTGTGGCCTTGCAGCTCAGCAGCAGCAGCATTTTAACTTACCACCGATCAAGGGAGGGTGACGTTATTAAAATTAGACCAAAGGCCTGTCAGACCTCTAGGTGGAGACCCTCAAAGTGTCGCCAGCCCTCTGGCAATGATGGGGCAGCTTCCTGTTTACCCAAATGCTGCCCTTCTTCTTCTTCTCTTCTCCTCTATCATCTTGCTTGACAGGACACGATAAATTTAAGAACTGAGCTAGTGAGCTCAATCTCAATCCAGCAATCACTGCAGTCTTACCACCCTGCATGTTACTCAGACTGTCTCCATCTGACTGCGTCTCCTGTGGGCCACGTAGACTTCTGTCATTTTTCTTTCATCCACCCATAAACCACAACATCTTGGCCTCTCACAGGCACACAGCTCTTCTACACTACAGCTCTTTGACACTCTCAGTCAAGGGTGAAACTCTTAAAAAAAATCGAAAATAGAACGTGTCAGTTTCAGTTCCAGTTAAATCTACAAGAACTTCATATCTGACCTTTCTTTCTTTTTATGATGATCAGTCTCATGCAGACCACACTGCTATTTGTGTAGAACAATCACAGCAGCATTCATTCATCCTCCAAAGGAAACTGGTCACCTCAGACCGGCAGTTTCCTCTCAGCCTGCAATTCTATTGGTCATAAACAAAAATAGGCAACACTGAGCAAGCCCCTCAACATTGATAGGCTGTTGCATATTCATGTGAAAAAGAGGAAGTGCTTTGTGAACTATAGCCCAGATGTTTTCATCGTTCTTGTCAATATCACTAACTGCTATCTCTGGTGTTTGGCAGCGCGATCAAAGAGTGTGATACCTGGAGAGGGAGCCCCCAACCAAGGCTCACCACGCTCTTCAAGGTCCATGGAGAGGCCTCTGAAGGCCGGCTGGCTCAAGAAACAGCAGAGGTCTTTAGTCAAGAACTGGCAGCAGCGTTACTTTGTGCTGAGGGGAAGCACTCTGACCTACCATAAAGATGACAAGGAGACCACTGTCCAGGTGGGACACCAGAATTTTTGTTGATTTTGGCTGATATTATACTTCTATTTTATTTACATTTTTTATTCTTTTTTCATCGTTTGTTTCCATTGATCACATGTGCACATTATTTTAAATGCAATTTGTACAAATATCACATATAATGCCAATTAAAAGGCAGTAATAATTTTAAATTAAGCACATGCAATTAATTATATATGAGGACAAAACTGTTATTAGTATAGTGTCTCTATTTTCACAAATGTTTTACTTCCACAACTTGTTCAACAACTTGTTAGAGATGTTTAGTATTAAGGCATACCGGCTTATTTAATGATATCTAGTCAAAGAAAGTAGTGTTTTTGTTCTAAGCGTTTTGTACATTTATAGATTTGTTTACGAGTTAATAGGAAATGTGGCCATTATAATTTCCAATCAGCACCACAAACACTCTATGTGGCTAGTCTTGCACACTTCCTGTCAAAACAAATGTTGCTTGAAGCTTTAAAAAAGAGACCTTCAACTATTGAAAGTCTGTTATGCTTACATTTTTTATTTCTGATTTCTAATCTACTTATTTATGCTCGTATCTTTACCAGTAAACAACCAGCAGCTGAACTGTGACACACAAAATGTTAATTCCCTCCTGACATGCAGTGAAAATTTGATATATAAACTTGATGTCTTACATTAATTATCTATGCAGGAGGACAATATTATTGTGCAAAACATCAAAAACAAACAAAAAACAAACATAAGAAACTCTGGTCTTTATTTCTTTACAGTATGCAAAAGGCTCACTTGCTGCAGAGTTTGGCCTCTGTTCATTTCTCCTCTTACGCATTTTTTTCTTCCCTTTTCATATTTACCTCTTGTTTTGAATAGAGTGCTTAGGGACACACGAAGGAGGAGGAGTATTCAAGTAAATATAAAAACTTATGTGCATGCCATGCACATAATGATGGACAGGCTTTAAAAGCCAAAGAAGGAATCACACATGTTTTAAAATAGAAATAACGGAGCGGGACTGTGGGTGGAGAACAGGAGACAGAGGAAGTGGGCGAGTGAACTGGGAATACACTGTGCTAAATGCTGTCACGTAAACAGTAAACCTTTAGCAAACATGTAATCTATGATGGTTAAACAGTAAGCGTTTTCTTTCATATCAGCCTTTGTAATACAAATTTTGCCTGAATAAGTGTTTTATGTGCTGTGTGTAATACTGTGAGGCCTTTGAACAAAACGCACAATATATGACACACTTTGGATTTAACACTAATATGCTTTTTATTGTGCTTTTGTGGTCTGCAGGGGGTCATCCAATTGCGGTTCAGTAAAGTTAATGAACTCCCCATGAGCTCAGATGACCCTGGAAAGTACCTCTTTGAGATCATACCACGTAAGCACATAATCGAACCTTTAAACAGAGCAAAACTGACTCTAGATGGTGCATGTTTATTGCAACATCTAAAGACAGTTTTGTGTAATTCTTGAGTGTTACCTTCCTTTTATTTCCTTGTGTCATCTTTGTCTTGTCTTAAACCTTCTTCTTTGGCAAGTGTGCCAGTTATTTCTGAGTTACATGTAACCTACTGGTATCTGTTTGAATAAGTCAGTGTTTACCAGCAAAGTGTGAAGTCAGAAAGTACCAAGCGCTGACAGCATCTACACGGGAAAGGAAATCTTTATATAGATTCATGACATTTTCTGAAGGTTTTACTTTACTTAACTATGATGCATTTTTTCCAAACAATATCCATCATTGGACAGGTCCAACGGGAGACAGAGAGCGATGTCCCTATGTGTTCATGGCTAACTCCCAGAGTGACATGGAGGAGTGGGTCCGCACTCTGCGCAGGGTCATTGGAGTACCGACAAGTGGAGGTTCAGTATAAGCTCTTTGTGTAATGGAAACTGAGGTTATGTTTGAGACTGCAGCTATCCCGTTAACTAGACCTGTCTAAAAGTTTAAGGGGTAGTTGGACATTTTTGGGCAATACATATGTTCTCTTTTTATTCAACAGTGAGATAAAAAGATTGATAGCACTCTTATGGTTGTAAACTAAATATGCAGTCGGTTAGCTTTGCATTATAAAGATTTGAAACAGGAGGAAACGCAGACGCAGGCCTGATAAAAAATGCATGAAATAAAAAAACTGCCTCACTCCTTTTAAAAATGTGTTTTTTATACAGACAAAACAAATGGACTATAACACCCACTATAACACCTCTGTGGGCTTTAGAGGTGGTGTTACATTAGAAAAAAACTGGCTAACTATTGCCACTTTTGCTTTGCCACTGTAAGCTAACCAGCTGCTGGCTGTAGCTTCATATTTAGTGTACAGACCTTAAAGTTCTGTGATATAACTTCCTTCAAAGTAAATAAAGATATCTTCACTCAAGGCACAGGCACCACTTGTCAATTTCTTAAAAAACACAGAACAAGAGACAATGATGGTGTTTATTTGAATGTGATAGTGATCCCTGATTATACTGTAAGGACATTCTTGGTCCAACATGTTATGTCTCATTTGTCTGTCTCTCTGCAGTGTTTGGAAAGGGTCTCATGGACACAGTTACATATGAGCAACGGTTTGGGCCTCACATGGTACCGATCCTGGTGCAGAAGTGTGTGGAGTTCATCAAAGAACATGGCCTGAATGAGGAGGGCATCTTCCGCCTCCCGGGTCAGGACAATGCCGTCAAACAGTTCAGAGACGCCTTCGATGCAGGAGAGAGACCCTCCTTCCCCAGGTAATGCAGTCATGGTGCCTTCTGTTTAGACTGGAGCCATGTGAACCATTCAGTGAAAAGGAGGTGTGACTGCAATATTTGTCTACCTCAGTGTTACAATGGTTGTTTATTTAAGGCCTTGAGAGCTGAGAACTGGAACTATGTTTTGATCTCCTCCCACACAAGCCTGTTCTATTAGTTGTAGTGCTGTTGTGCATGTGTATTTTATATGTTACATCTGAAAAGTGAGTTCCTCTGGTTAATGACATACAAAGGAAATATTCAATATAAAGTGGTTATATAGTAATTCATTTGTCAAATCAGCAGTCATTCATGATGTAGCAAAATGTCCTGTCAGTCATTGTAAACCCTGTAAACCTGGTTCGTATATGCATGAGCTCATGAAGGCCATAGCTATATAAGGTGAAAAATGTCCTAACCAGTATCAATCAAAAGCACCATCAGCTTTTTTCTTCTGAGAAAGCAAGGAGAGATGAAAGAGATGCAGAGTGGCTGATAGATTTCTCTCTGCTGAGAGCCGAGGGCGATACCACATCCTGCTCTGGCAGGAACTCAGGAGGAAACCTGTATTACTCAACATCACAAGCTCCTCTGACTGCACTGAAAAAAAAGCTCTGTTGATTAAAACATTCACTTAATCTTACTTGTTTTTGCTTGATCCAGCGTTAGCAGAGTCATGAGCAGCTAGCAAAGACTGCTGGGAGATACTTTGTGTCAAATTTCAGGCCAAAAATAAAACAAGAAAAACATTTGTGAGTTAGTGTATTCCCCTAAGACTGTATTCTTGGCAGAGTCGAAACAACAAAACAGAATTAAAGCTTGCTTCACTAGTTAAAAACACAGAAAAGGCCACAACTGTCCAAGACCAGTAAAATCCTAAAGGACCTTGCAGAGAAACAAACCGTGTTTATCCTATTTCTCACTACATAAATGTTTTTATTAGTCCAGTAAAACATTTACGCAGATCTCTTCAAAATGGAAAAACCTCAGATAAGGCATGAAGCTCTTTGACACTTAAACAGCTAAAGCCCACAAATAATAAAAAAATAACTGTTGAAACTGATATCACTTTATTTGTTAACATATGTAAAGAATATGGTAAACTTAATGTATTGCCTCTGAGCCAAGACAAAATTTTCCTTATACAGCATGTTAGCAAGCAAACCGCATGACTGTAATGTATTGGATAGATTTGTATTGGATAGATTTTTTTATACATACCAACAAATACATTCAACATTTAATAGCATAATTTTACATAACATTATATATTTGTTATATAAAATTGTCTTCTTTGTTCACTGAGTATTAAAAGTTTAAATGCAGTAAGTATTGGTCATTGTCCACAGTGATACAGATGTCCACACGGTGGCGTCACTGCTCAAACTGTACCTCCGTGAGCTGCCTGAGCCGGTGGTGCCCTGGATTCAGTACCAAGACTTTCTAGACTGCACCAACATGTTGGACCCCAACTGCACAGAGGTACGATTTATTTAAAAAAGTATGTCTGTGAGGGTTTGCATACAGTGTGTGTGTGTTTGTGTGTGTGTGTGTGTGTGTACATGGAGAGCTCCTGTGATAGTTTGGGTGTGTGACCTATTACATCTTGCTCATTTGCTATCCAGGGTTTGGAGAAGTTGGAGAAACAAATTGCCCTTCTCCCCAGAATCAACTACCACCTTCTCAGTTATGTCTGCCGGTGAGTAGTCAATGCAGCACAAAGCATTATGGGACATTCAAAAGACAAAAAAAGTTGTCTCTGTGGTTTGAGATGACACCTCATATCTGGAAGTTACTTGTTTACCAACATGTATCTAAGCAATACACTTACTGCACATAAACCAGCCCCTTATGAGGCCCTTTCTGGTAAAAAAAAAAAAAAACATTAGCCAAATGCTGTTCTGAGATCAGTTTGACAATGATGAACTTGTCTTTTTTTTCTCACAGGTTTTTGTTTGAGGTGCAGCTCCACTCCAAGGTGAATAAGATGAATGTGGAGAACCTGGCTACAGTGATGGGGATCAACCTGCTCAAGCCTCAGATAGAAGACCCTATCACTGTGATGAAGGGTAAGAACGTGTTACTGACGTGTCTTCAATCAACACACAGTGAGATACGTGTTCTCTCATCATGCTGAAATACTGCTGTGAAACTTTGCTCCGCATTGGGAAAACACCCTGAAACGTATAAAGATGTTAGGCAATGCAGCGACATGACTTCATCCTTCTCTATTTAGACACTGTATTTATTGACATAACAGCATTTTACAAAAGTACCTCACAACTTGGAAAGGTGTGTCTCATTTAGATACCCTTGTAATATGTGGTAGAAGAAGAAGAAGATGCAAAACCACAGCCTACGTCATAAAGCTCCAAAAACTTCACCTATCTGTGCTGCTGCTGCTACTATTCCTTTCAACTACATATGGGTTGTCTGTGCAGATGTATCTAAACTTCAAACAACAATTGAAAAATAACAATAAAAAATGCAATAAAAACCTAACACTAATATAGCCAAAATTAATTTTCAAAATGTTGAAATGTTGAAATGAAAATAAATCAAGTAGTTGAACAAGAACCTAAAGATAAGAAGTTTTTGATCACAATCTTTTCACATTAGTGTTTGTTTTTCTTCGCAGCGACTCCTCAGATCCAAAAGCTGATGACAGTGATGATCAGACAACATGAGACTCTGTTTCCTCTCTCCAAAGACGTGCCTCCCTCCCCTCCCTCAAACAAGGCTGAAAGCCAGAAAAACGCTCCCCGGAGCTTTGTGGGCTGGGAGTCTGCAGAGGTATGAGAAACTGGCCGCACAGTAAAGGAGAAAAATGTGTCATATGGCCAGAATTTAAGTTTCAAAATGAACACTACCAAAAAAAAAACTACAAGTTACAGTTCTGAAGTTAGGCCATGGCAATGATGTCTTTGTGTTGCAGAGATATCTACTACTGTAAAGTTAGCGTGTCAACCAGGTCCTGGTTCTGTTACAGGTTGAACTCAGTGTAAAACACATTTAATCAAAACTTGACTGAGACAGAAGAAAATAAAACTCACTTCTAAAACTTTTCTTTCAACTTTTTAAATTATCACAAAAAAAAAAATCTTATTTAATGAAGAAGTTGTGAAAATCCCTGCTGGTGACGCCTTGTTGTTTCACTATAAATCTCATCACTATTGTGATCCTGCTATCAAACTGGTCTCAGCCATTCTTGAAAGCTGTGCTCAGTCCTGGATCAGCTGTATCCAATAGGATACATGGCTGGGATGTAAACACCAGTACTCATCTGATGCTCCAGGTTACTTATCCAGGCAGACTGATCAGCTAATAGGTCCACTAGCACCTCATAACCTCACTAACTTCTCATCTAACTTTATATATAGTCTACTGTAGTTTTGTTAAATATCCGGCATAGATTCTGATACTTTTAGTGCTTGGTTGTCTTTGCAACATAAATTCATGATTTGGTAAATATTCTGACATTAAATTTTCATGTTTTGGTTCTTTTGCACTTTTTGGATTCAGCTTATACATTTTTAAGTATACAGTTGTCCTCTTACCGTTATATTAATCAAAAGTTTTGTGATGCATTTTCTTTAGCACTTACTCACCAACACTCTGTCCATTAATTTAATATGTTACACATGTTCTGTTATTAATCTTCAGTTGTGTATTTGTATTAGATGGGTGATGCATCTCTGTCTGAGTCTCCAGAAGAGGAAGACGACAATGACAGTCCAGATCGAGAAATCTGCAGCCCCCAAAACTCACTTCAGGAGCCTCTGTCTCCTACTGCAGATGACTGGACTGGGAGCCCCCGCAAACGCACTCAGACCCTGCCAGTCTTCAACTGCCCCCTCATGGGAATGGCAGCGAAGACGGATGCCCTCAACCGGTGGAGTCGGATCAATGAGGGCCCAGAGGAGAAATGTGGGACATTGTCAGAGGATATTTTTAAGATCCTGGATCTCCGGAGTTCGGGTTCATTTTTTGGGGGAACTCAGAGTACTAACAAAGAAGGAGAGGATAGGTTAACAACTCGGAGAGGAAGTGACAACACAACTTCTTCCACTGCTAGCTTTCAAAAACCTGCGAGTCAGAGCAGTGACCCCAAGCCTGCACCTGTGCTGCTTCATCAAAAAAGTGCAGGGAACCTTACAGCAACTGGCTCAGGTCAGCAGGTCAACAGCAAGTCTGAGCAGCAGATTGACAGCCAGCAGCTTATAAACAGGTGAGAAATCCAACTGACACCCACATTGCCTTAATGGTGTTTTTAGATGAGACCATGACAAACATTTTATTATATCCTTATGGTAATGATTTTGTACTTGCAACCCGATAAAGAACATGAAGACATTCAATTCAGACACTGAAACCAAGAAGGAAACACTTTAAAAATACAAAGAAAATGACGCTGCAAAAAGCATCCATTCTGACAACTAATTTGTTTCATTGTTTGTTGCCGCACCAAAAAACATGCTGAAGATTTTTAGCAATGAAGATCATGAGCATTGTTTTTGGACTTTTTAATCTTAAATCTTAATCCTCTGTGTGTGTCACTTTCTCATGCAGTCTGCAGCAAGAGAACAAGGAGTTGAAGTCCAAAGTTGCAGAGCTCCAGTCTGCTTTGGATGCAGATCGCCGCCGTGTGGCTGCTCTAGAGATCTGCCTCAGAAACGCAGAGCGCAGTCGAGACGAGGCCAAGACACGCAACGAAGAGCTGCAAAGAGACATTCAGCAGTTCGTCACCAGACAGTCACAAGCCCCCACCTAACACTCATTTCCAGACTCACTAGTATATGAATTTAAGACTTGGTTAACCTCAACAGAGCTAATTTCACACAAAGGGGTTATGGGAAATACTTCCGTCCTCTGGTGGGACACTGGATTGTTTCCTCTTGCGCCCTGTTTGGCCCTCAAGATAATTTATTGGCTCATTTGTTTGTGCCTGTGAGGAGAGTCTGTTAAGAAGAGATCTAAACGGGCTATAATACCACTATTAACAATTAAAGGCTTTAAACACAACACAAGTATGTTTCCCAATGCTGCGCAAGTCTTGGTGCTGCAGTGGACTGCCTCCATCTCTTGAGCTTTTAAACGAGACATGCAGTAAAAGAGCCTTTGATCAGATATCAGCTGGACTGAATATTGTCTGTGTTGGACAGTACAAATACTATGTGTCATATATAGAAAATAAAGTTTAATTTTAGTGGAAATTAATAAAATGTGTGCTAATTGAGTAAATTTTTTGATGTGTCTTTTACCTTATTCACATTCATTTACCTCATCAGTGCTAATAAGCAATGACTGCCTTTTAGATACAAGTGAACTGATTTTCCCCTAAGAGGCAATGTCCTGTGAGGGACATGAATAAAACGAGTCAGAGCTCAGAAGAGTGGACATTGTGCTTTTGTGGTATAAACTTTTTGCTGGATTAAACTATTAAATCAGACCTTTATTAATATCTGGATAGTCATGCAGCCCTGTGAGTGTGTGCTTAAGCA
The DNA here is from genome assembly GCA_029814665.1 of Acanthurus lineatus. Classification (NCBI taxonomy): domain Eukaryota; kingdom Metazoa; phylum Chordata; class Actinopteri; order Acanthuriformes; family Acanthuridae; genus Acanthurus; species Acanthurus lineatus. Next base: position 4,574,403 of record JAPZDV010000022.1, read on the forward strand.
CAGCAGTGATTTCTGTAACATGTTAATATTAGCATGCTAACATGCTCAAAGCTAGGGCTGATGGGAGCATCAACACGATTCCACATATGCAGTCATAAATCAAAGTGTTTTCAGCTCATTGTTTTACTGCCGGTAACTTTATTGTTTCGTTTCTCTTTCAAAAAAATGTTCCCTGTTGCAACATGTAGCAAAAAACTGCACTACTATTGAGTTTCAGCCAAAATAATGTGAGTTGGAAGGCTAAATCTTAAAATAGCAACTCTGGCCCTCATAAATCCACATAAGTTGCATACTGAGTTTCATAATTTTGGCCATATGGATAGAATTGACTGTGTGAATGTGTGTGTGTTCATGTGGACATTGCCATTATCAAGCCTTGTTACAGCCATCAGGAAGATGTGATAGTGTGTTGAGGCAGCAGTGTAATAGTGTAGGAGATAACAGCATGTCTGTCAACTGTCAGCCTGGCAGACGAGGCAGGAAAAGCTCATTCTTTCCCTTCTCTGTAACGCGCCACAATCAGGAGTGTATCTGCAGGTCACACAAAGAAGCTCAGGAATGACAGTTGTGTAGTGGAATGAGGGTTTAGGTGATGAATGTAATAATAATTCATATCTGTTGAGGAGCCATTGTGAGCCTCTTGACCCCATTTTGGCGACAAAACCAGTCTCCTTTAACATGTACAGTATATCCATAAATTCACTGATGATGGAAACCTCTCTTCATGAGTCAGATTTGGCTCAATGCTGTATCCCTAATCTGGAGTAATGTATTTCAAAACTCTGATAAAAAAAAAACTCGGTAAATTTTGAGAATCTGCCTCATTTAGACTTGTTTTGTCCATCTTTGCTTTAGCAATTTTTTAAAGATCCTCTTGTGCCAAGATAACTCGTTTCAGATACAGTGTCCACTTACCAGAAGAGGAAGTACGCACTGTAGATTACAGCAAGTACAACAGGGGGGTTGATTGTTACTGTTGTTACTGTTTTATCATCTTCGTGAGCAACTTGAAATGTTCTCCAGAGTCAGTTCAGTATCTTCCATCCATGATCATTAAGCCTCACACCTCATTGCATTTCAATTTCATTTGAACAAGTGTTGTCTAATAGATATATCCTGTTACATTCAGTGATCTCAATAGACCCTTGGTGTATTTTGTCAAAAAGAAATGGTCAATGGAGCCTAAACAGCAGCTTGCAGACCTCCACCATTTACAAAGAAAATAAACAAATGAAGAATATCAACCCTGGAGCACCCACCCAAACAAAATAGCGCTTCCACAAGGAAGAGGCTACAGGACAGTGTTTACAAAATCCTCATTAAGGAAGTTGTGAGATAACACACGCTCATGTGCATCACACAAAGTTGAAGGCTTGCAAGCACGCACGCACACACACCAACAAAGAGACATAAGGACTGAGCAATGCAGAGCCCACCATATCATAGATAAGAGCCAGAAAGAAAGAGCTGGAAAGAAGAGAGCAGAGCACAAACAGAGACTGACAGAGAAGAGGACACAACAGAGATGACTCAGATGGACAAAGCCAAGCCTTGGCCACCCTGTAATCGGAACTGCAGCCCTGCCGCGAAGGACATCAAAAGGTGTGCATGAGAATAAAAGCTGTGAGACCTGGAAGAGAGCGGGAGAAATATACAATCCTGTGGAGGGGCTCTCATTAGTCAGTGCAAGGGTCAACACACAACTGTCTACTGCCAGGAAACCAGAACTTTCTTTGTCTTCAGATGAATTGATCATTTTTGAATGAAGCTTTGGGCTAAATTTTGTAGAGCTCTCAATAAATTTATCTTATTTTTGAATTAGCCCATCTATAGAAAACCCAAGAGGGTATAAAGAAAAGGTGCAGATCGTTTCCCATGGCGAGCATTTGGATTTCTCAACCGGGAACCATCTGCAGCTCCAAGACTGTGTTCTTGCTGTTTTCCATCTTGTTGCTCCAGCAACCTCTCTGCGGACACAGCAGTCCGATCTCCAACACCCATCAGAGGCATCGCCCTGCCCCGGGGCTGGGAGACGGGCATGGGGGAGTTGTTGATCCATCACTGCTGGAGCAGGACAGCAACATGAGCATGCACAGCCTGCTGGAGAGCCTAAAGGAACAGTTCCTGCGGACATTCAACCTGTCTGGCTTGGGTCCCCCTCCTCTGCCTGCTGGAAGTGCTCGAGAAGAGCCCCCTGAGTACATGATGGAGCTTTACAACCGTTTTGCTAATGACCGGACTGCCATGCCCACTGCCAACATTATCCGCAGCTTCAAAAATGAAGGTAAAGATCCTTTGCTCAATATGAAGATGCCCTGTTGATTAATTAGACTGATTAAAAATTAGAACTATTTTTTACTTTGTAAGTCACTGACTTTATGAACTTATGTCTTTTTGAACTTTTGTTTTTCATTAAAATAATATTTGCAGTTTCCTTATTATTCATTGGTCTAAGGAACCAAAAAATGTAAAAGTGAATCTGAAAACAAGGGTCTAACTGCAAGTAGCTGACATTTTAAGTTGACTGAAACTCAAAGTATGTGTGAATAAAGAGTTAGTCAACTAAATTCAACCCTTAATCATGACCTTTTTACTTGTTCCCTCTCCTTGCAAAACAATGATCATATCAAAATGCTACTTTTATTCTGAAATAGAAAGTTGAGATAATAGTAAAGTACTTAGAAATAAATGACTCTTAGGTTTTAAATCCTCATGAGTGTCACCCAATTAAAGAGATTTAAGAATATGTACAGAAGTTAAACTTTGACCATTTATCTCTATTTGCAGATTCATCTCCCAGTGTTTTGGGTGTTGGAGGAGTGAGGCGTCACCCACTCCTCTTCAATGTGTCAGTCCCACATCATGAACGCATCGCAGCAGCAGAGCTTCGCCTCTACACCCTTGTCCAGACTGACCGCCATCTCTATGCCGGTGTCGACCGCAAGGTCACTATCTACGAACTGGAATCGCATGACAGAGATGACAATGTGACTGATGAGGACACTGTGAGAGGTGATGGATTCAGAGAGGAAGGAGAGCGGATAGAGCTGGTAGCATTGGCTTCACGCCAGGTTTACGGCACCGATAACGGCTGGGAGGCCTTTGACCTCACCTCTGCTGTTCAACGTTGGCGTAAATCTGAAAGCAGCACTACGCACCAGTTGGAAGTGCACATTTCCAGCATGGTTAATGAAGATGCAGTTCAAGGTATGACAGAAGACAACAAAGGGGGTGATCCACCTGAAGGGGACATGAAGATTGATACAAGTCCAGAGGAAAAACACAAACCCCTGCTGATTGTTTTCTCCGATGACCAAAGCAGTGATCACCGTGATGACAAGCGTGAGCTGAACGAAATGATTGACCATGAAACTTCTGATATGGTTCTCCAGAACGACTTGGGGACAGACCTGAATGAGCTGTGGGGTGAGCTTGGGAGGGATAGGGAGGACAATGAAGAAGTTGAGCCAGATGAAGAGGATCTTATCCAAATGCGCTCTAATATGATCTATGACACGGCATCTCGCATTCGTCGCAATGCCAGGGTAAACCACTGCAAGAAGCAATCTCTGTACGTAGAGTTCAAAGATATTGGATGGGACAGTTGGATCCTCGCACCAAGTGGTTATGATGCCTTTGAGTGCTCCGGCATTTGTTCCTTCCCACTGACGAAGCATGTCACACCTACCAAGCATGCCATTGTCCAGACTTTGGTAAATATCAACAGTCCTCAGAAGGCGGCACGAGCTTGTTGTGTGCCCACTAAGCTTGATCCCATCTCTCTGCTGTACCTGGACGACACAGGCGTGGTCACCTATAAATACAAGTTTGAAGGCATGGTGGTAGCTGAGTGTGGTTGCAGATAGTCCATGCTTTGAAGGAGTGTAACTCTTTGTAAAGTCTTAAAGTATGATTAAAGATACAGGATTTGCAATAAGCTGAAAAAGGAGATAAGCCAAAACTGCCTTAACAAAAGGACAATTGATGGAATCTCTGTAAAGGTTACTCAGTGAGACTGGAATGAAAGTTCAGTATTCATCCAACTGTGTGTGCTCAAAATGAATGAGTATTGACAAATATTGGTTTTTAACTGCAAAACATAAACAAGTGCTTCATCTTACATGGTCAAGGGCATGAATATCAGCTGCCATCAGTCAAAGCGAGACAGTGTGGCGCAGATCTACTGCAAGATATTGCCAGTAATGATGTCAAGGTGTGTCGTCATATCCAGAAAAATAAAAAGGCTAAAGATATCCCAAAGGATTTAACTGAGAACATCCCTCAGTGTGTGCCGCCTGGTGGGAACTAGTGGGCCGGTTTTCCCCCTCCCTCTCCTTCCCCCTGACATCTGTCTTCCTCTCCACTTATCTCTGGCCTTCCCACTCGATGCAAACACTAATCAGCACTTCGTGTGTCCTGGCGCAGAGAAATGACCTCCCAGAGGCAACCTGACAAGGCATGAACTCTTCAGGCCCTTCTCCTGCCTCCTGCAGCCTCCTGATACGTAGGCACTGCGCAGGGGTCGTAGTGGCAGGGTTATCAATCCCAACCTTGTTTCCCACTTCACATGCCTCTTTTCCACTCCCCCGAGCTACAGCGATAGCAAGGTGTGTGGGGTTGAGAAACATGTATGCCACCACTCAGGCTTGGAGGACTGGATGCCATTCTGGGCTACATTTGAGGTGGAGGGATGGGGGAGAAGGACAGGACAAGAGGGCAGGGGTTGTCCACATTCCTAGGCAAAAAACAATCTTAAATGGCTCAACTCACTGACCTAGTACCATGTGCCGCTTGCATATCTACAGCTTCTCAGTTGAGTCATTCATCACTCATGATGAAAAAGGCCTTTTTGGACATTTATTTTATGAAGGTCTAAATCAAGAGTGAAAAATGGGACACCTCGCAATTCCTTTAAGTATATCTAAAGGAAATGCGGTTACAGATATACAATTTCTTTTGTTGGAAGCCTTTTGATACCTCTGCTGCTTGTGTCAAAGAAAATACTATTTATTGTTCTAATTTATTAATTTTTACAACAGAGTAGATAACTATATATGTACATTTGTTACTTATTGTAGCAGGTTTTGTATCCACGACAATGCATTTTGCAGCACATGAATAATTCTGTTGGGAAAAGAAACTGTAACACTGTCTAAAACAATAAAGAACAATTACTTAATAAATCCAAAATGAAAAGTCCTCTTAACTATGAATTAACCGATGATCCTTACAGTTTCAGAAAGTCTTGCCATGTTATTCAAACTATCATGAGAAGTATCTCATGATAAGATGAATGTGAGCATTTGCAGTTACAATGCAACACTGATGTTTCTTTTAAACTCAGTTGATCAACTTTATTCATTTGTTATTAATTATCAATCAGAGCATATTGATCCATCAACTTCCCTTTCTGTAATTGTAAGAAGAAGCTATTACACCGATGATATGACACATTTCTGACATTTAGATGATTAATTTAAACAGTATCAGTTCATGGGTCATAGTTCATACATGACACACAAACAAAGAACCCTGGGAAACTGAGTGGTAGGCCCACTAATGAACAAAATGAATGGCCTACTGCTTACACTGACAGCCAGCAGATGCAAACAGCTGTGATGGAAGACCTGTTGGTGAAGAGAAATGTAACCAAACAAAGATCTGAGCTCAAGTATCTCTTTCTCATCCCACTCAAATTTCTTTGAATGTTAAACCACATCTCAAGAGCATTGTGTTGTTTTTGTACATGAAGATAAATAAAGGATACAAATCAGAATCATGTTTTGAAATGTGTAAAACTTTGTGTCTCTTTCAACTAGTTGCACTTTTTTAATCTTCAAATTCAAGGCAAATTCAAGGCAAATTCAAATGCCACCACTACAGCAGCAGGTTATTGAAAATACAAATCTGAGTTAATATCTGCTGTGAGACTACTGAACAACCAGTTGAGTTAGCTTAGCTTAGCATGAAGACTGGGACAAGAGGAAACTGCCAAGCTAGCTTGGCTCAAAGGTAAAAAAAAAAAAAAACTGTCTACTGGCACCTCTAAAGCTCACTTATTAATTAACATTTTAATATTGTGTGATTCATTTGTAAACACAATAAACTGAGAAATGACCCAACAATTTGTAGCTCTATGGGAGGTAACTTGTTCAGAGTAGCAAGTAGATGTAATTTTTTTAATCTTTGGACCTAGCTAGGCAAGCTTTTCACTCCTGTTTCAAGCCTTTAAGCTAAGTTAATTGTCTTCTGGTTGTATATTCATATTTAATGGACAGATATGAGTGTTGGGTCAATCATTTCATTGAACCCTCATCAAAAGAGCATGTAAGCAATTTCCTTTATGAGGCTTTTTGACCAAAAAGGTAATGTTAATGCAGTTATTGCAAAGGGTGATTTAGTGGCAGTTGTGAAATGAACACTTATAAGATCTGTCTGGGGTAGGTCTGTCACCATCTTACAAAATAATGATTACGTAATACCTATGACACCTCCTATTGTCAGAGGGTTAGTGTCAGGTTCAGGTTACCCCCTACTGTCCTGTGAAAATGTCTGTCTCATTGTTGTAGATCACCTTATTGTAAAATTCATTTGAACAGTGTATCACTTCCTCAAACAAGTCTTTGGCAACAGCCCACAAATAACAAGTGCACTAGGATGTTTCACAAAGCAAACAAGTCGGCCATCCTCATGTAAGAAAAGAGCAGAGGTTGTCTAAAAATGGTTGCAGACCAGAGGGCAAGAACCCCCAGCCAGTTAGTGGGACAACAGTCCGTCTCAGCTATGTTAAGCTCACTAATTGAATATTTACAGAACGGGAAGAAATATGAATCTGGCCTTTGTCACTGAATGGCAAACTTTGTGGAAATTTGATGAACTGGGAAGTTTTTAGCAGTGAGTGCGATGATAAGGACTGGTAGTGAGTGCTCTGTGCTTTTTCTCTCTCTCTTGTTTTGACACCGCTCCACTTTTTTTTAAAGAATTTGCATCTGACTTCTTCTTGTCATGCTGGAGTTTAGCGTACGTGATTAACTTCGGAGCACACCTATCAACATATAAACAAACAGAACAAGTCCTGCTGTACAGACGGTTCAAACTGCTTCAAATCCTGTAATGATCCAGTGCCTGAAATATTGACGTCGACTGCAGGATGTTGACTGTGTGAACGTGTGTTTTGGTGTGTGTCATCCAAAGCTGCATGACTCGCCCAGATTCTGACGTGGGGTCTGTAATAGAGCCTGATTGTTTCCGGTTTGGGTCACATGCTTATCATTCCATCTCTTGGAATCACCACCACCCAGTACTCATCCCTTACTCTTCCCTCCAATCTCTTCATTTTACAGGAAAAGAATATAAATATATACATATATAAGTGCCGCTTTATGTATAAACACCTTATAAAAACTTAATTGGACTCTGATGTTGCGAAATTTCAAAAAGCCCATTGAAATAGTCAGAAATGAAAAACAGATGTGCACTGTAAGTCACATGCTAATGCAGGCCAAGAAAAATGTTCCTTTGGACTATATTCTCACGACGGGAAATAAAGAACTATTAAACTGTCAGTCTTCACTGAAAGAAATTACTGTCACTCACTAGAGATCCTCAAAAAATATTTAATTAGTTGTTACATAGTAAGCTTCTGTGTGAGAAAAATCAAACCTCTAAGTGTTGTTTAAATCATGCACAATCACCAGACATCCCTCAAGCAAAGCAATTAAATCAACTTTTTATCTACAACGATTCTGTTGAGCTCCCCATGGTTAGTCATTAGATGTTGGACCCCTTTTGTTTTGGTGCATTTCATGGTCCAGAAAACAATCTCAAGCTCTTCACCATACTTTTCCCATGTGTAGCTGAGCACAAAGGGCTTTTTTTTAAAAAAAAATCTTCTGGCATGATCCCAGCTGAACTCTGAAGAAAATAAATCCTGGTTAGGTAAGGTTACGACTGCAAATACTTACTGAAAGTTCCCATCTTGAAAAACATGTGGTTTTAATTGCTTTTTGTCAGATCCCTATGGAACCAGTAACAGAGAACACAGACAGCTGAGACACTCAGTGGGTACAAATCATCAACCACAGCAGTAAAACAGAAACCTTCACCTAAGAGAGAGCAGCAAAACACCAAGTCTTGTACCTTATATGCTTATTAAGCTTAAGGATTTGTGGAGACTTTATGCAGAAGTGGTCATTCATGAAAAATGCTCATCAAGAAATCACTTTAGACATTATGCAACATTTCTTTGGCTTAAAGAGGAATGTTTATTTTCAATATTTACATCATTCTAACTTTGTGAACAGTTTCACCAGAACACTGAGGTTTCACAGAAAATGAAGGACTTCATGCCAAGAGTTACATAAGAAGATCAATGAGAATGGTATCATTGTATTCAACAAGTTCTGATTTAGAAAACAAACCAGCTGTGCATCCCAAAATGTTGAACTCTAAAGGGGTAGTTCAGATTATTTGAAGCTGGGTTGCATGAAGTTGTTATTCATTGTAACAACTACACTAGGTGGTGGTCAGCAGATTGAAGAAGCAGCAAGAGTAGGACGCTAAGCACTGCAGTTCTGTGGTTCATCTGTGCCATTGTGTGAATTTAGTGCTTTAAAGTGTTAGTTTGTTAAGTCACACAAAGGCACAAACTGATGAACTGAGGCAGGGAAACACCAGCAACTTGTGTTCTGTGAGGTAAAGTTGCTGTTGTAGTTAGAGGTCGAAGTTTTGACCATGGTTTTGGAGAAAGGGATATTAATTAGTGATATCACTATTAACTTATCATTGAGAAGAGCTGTTTGATTTTTTTTTTTTGCACAATGATCATCATCTATACTGAAAGTAATACAGTGACTATAGATAAGTACTTCTTATAACCCAACTTCCAGCATCCAAACTATCCCTCTGGGAACTCTGCAAAGTAGGTTGGCATTACTGAATAACATCTCACTGTGGACATTCACTAAAATGTTGCAGTTACCTTTTGAACTTCATATATATCAAGCAGTTGCAGAAATAAATCTGCCACATATTATCTGCCTTATGCCTACATTGTAAATGTGTTGAAATCAATCCAGAGACAAATCCATGTCATGAGAGGAAATCAGTTCCACATTAGTTCAGAGATTTGTGAACTGTAACATTCCTGCGCTCATCGTTTGCTGCATTCAGCTGCTTCACAGCTGTATTTATGGCACTGAAGGTTTTTGTATGAAAACTGTATATATGTGCTTATGATATTTGTCCATGAAACAGTCATATCAGTCATTAAGAGTGTGTATTAAAATCTGTAACAAAAATCTTCAGGAAACATCCATCATTGCATCTAAATGGCTATGCAACAACTTGGGCAATCCCAGCTTAAGCAGTCTTTTTCAGTATGTAAAAGTCCACCCTTAGTGTGAATACACTTATGCATGGTACGTGCCAAAGAGGTGGTCCCAGTGGGTGAAGTAGGGGGCATAGTTTCCACTGTGGAACCTATGGTGGGCTTGGTGGTAGGGAGCACCTCCTAGAAAGGGCAGCAGTCTGTGCAGAGCCCAGGGCAGGTCGTAGCCACAGTGGTCCTCCACTGCCAGCCAGCTGTTGAGAAGGTGAAAGAGGGCTTCACTCAGAGGGTGGCAGCCCAACAACCAGGTGCTGCTCAGGGCCAGCAGCATCAGGGACAGGAGCTCAACCGCACTGGCATCCTGAGCTGCCAGAGCAAAGGGAATGTGTTGCTGGTGGTGTGGCTGGTGGATGTTGCGGTAGAGCCATGGAACTCTGATAGAAAGAGACAAAAAAAAACTGTCTTTGCTCAAACTTCAACTGTGCTGAAAAATACAATATTTCCAGGATGGTAATATGTCAGTGGTTGCTTCTATTGCAATAACTAGTACAACTGCTGCGACCAGTACTTATATCACTTTAGCTAACAATTTAACTAGCAATTTGCATCTTATCAAAAACAACTGTACATACACCTGTGGTCACCTTCCAAGTTCAGGTTAAAGGAGAACCACACTGATAATAGACATGAAGATCAGTTCAATGATCCCTGACAAAGTTCATAGTGATGTCAGAGGAGTTATCTCAGATTGGACATGACTAAACATTTTGAACAGAAAGTCTTAAAGTATGAGAGTGTCATCTAAAATATGTAAACATTGCTTGGTACAAAGGAGCTAAAGAAAGATACAAATGAGTGGCATTGTGGGAAATGTTGGATTCAGGATTTTTGGAGGTTGACAAACGTCAAGGTATCTTGAGCTTTTCAGCCTTAATTTTGATCTGAATTTTGATTTTTTTTGGGGTCATATTTACTTTCACAATTGATGAATAAGACCTTGATAACAAGGGCAAAAGGGTAATACTAGTAATATTATTTTATCAGCATTTAAAGACTTAAGCTGCCAACAGCTAATTGGCTCTAGCACACTTCTAGTTATTTTCTATTCTTTGTGCTGTTAAGAAGACTTAAAGTTCACTGAAAACAAAAACTTTGGGCAACAAATGTGACTGACAAACTAACAGTTAGTTAGTAGGTTATAAGTAATTATTAGCATTAACTAACTGTAATTTGAATAATATAGGAGTGACTGAGGAGCAGTAATGATAAATTTAATTAAAGGTGAGTGAGGAATGACTTTATTATTGATTATTTGTTAATACATTTTTTCCTAATAATTCTTAATGAGAGACTATAAGGTAGATAATGAGGAATAGAGCACAGACTATACTATATCAATAAACACTTTAACAGTCGTCTCATGATAATCGCATTCATACTTGTCACTTTACTCATGAGGGTTTATTGATAAAATCTGAACCAGCAGTAAATGACACAAAACTCGTGACAACTCAATATTACTCATAACTTTACCCTTTGTTACTTTTTCTTTTACCACATATAGTGATACATAATACTGATTAGTTACCAAATATCCCTCATTACCTCATCATTATCTTATCACTACTTACTCTTTTCATTTCCCAGCAAGTAAAATGATGCATCACACTGAGTGCTATTTGAATATTGAATCTGCCCACAAATCACATTACAGCTACTACCTAGATTTATTGTATCATCTAAATATCAAAACTAGAGCAGAGAGAAATTTGAAATGTATACTTGGTCATCATCATAATTAATAGAAAGTAATTATGACACAATTCTTAGTGTGATACATCCCTTTATATGAGAGGAAACACAAAGTATAGGTAATAATAGGACAATGATAAAGTAATTAGGGATTACTTGGTAGCTGTTAGAAGGGATATTGTATTGACCATTGTAGACACACAAACAGTCTCTAATGTTTAGGTAATTAGTAATACATGAGTCGTCACTAGTTTTGTACCATGTTTACAGGCGGCTCAAAGTTATCAAAAACCACTCCTGAATAAAGTGGTCAGTATTACCAATTGACAGATATTCATAAACCAAATATCAACTAATAATTCACTGATATAGTATAGTTACTAAAACACAATCTGATTTAATAACTTTTCATTACCTTATTTGTGGTACTTAATTAGGAATTAGAGAGAAATATTTAATAATCGTCTATCAGTTGAAAAGTCGTTCCTGATTCATAACTCGCTCGTTTCCTAACTAATCATTAACTAATTAAAAGCTTCTCTTACGTAGTTTGTTTTGAGTAACTCATTAACCAATGGTTATCTGGCGACTAGTTCCTTGTTAGTCTATCACTTGTTCCCTGGTGATTACTCCAACTTTTGTGGCCCTTATTATGAAGTGTAACTTGATGAATAAATAGTTTCCAAAATGTAACATAAAAAACATCAAAATGCCCAAGATCAGGTACAATCATATCAGAATCAAGTGGGTTATTACGCAGCTGCCATAGGTGCATACTGCTCACCTGTGCATGGAGAAGTGCCATATGAAGAAGAACATGTCAAAAAGCAGAAAACACGCGAAGACTTCCACAAAGAGCTGCCAGCAGGACGGAGCCAGCTCCGGTAACGCGGGGCTCCTCAGTTTCTGCAGCAGCGCGGTGGCGGGGAGGACCACTGTCAGGTATTTGTACACCACCCTCCAAAAACAATCAAACCATCGCTGGAGAGACGGCGGCGGACCGGAGTCCGCAGCGATCCTCCACAGCTGGACCCGCGGACAGACGCTGCTCAGCGCGTCCAGCACGAGGAAAGGTGTGCAGAAGAGGACGTGCGTGAGGAAGGCGTAGAACGCCGGCAGGTAAGGAGAGAGCAGGATCTCCTCCTGCTCGGTTCTCACATACTCCCATAACTCCTGGAGAACAGCCGCGTGTGCCGTTGCATTCCCTGAAGAGGCTGCATTCATCACGGCTTTCACCTCTTTTGCACGCTCTCACACATCAAGTTCCTTAAAAGTTAGAAATTCTCAGAAAGAAAACAAAAGTTTTCCCCTTAAAACAGTAAGTTATATGTGTCTGCTTTATATAGTCTCCATCCTTCATAAACTCTGTCTCTTGAATTTTGAGAGAAATCTTAGGTGATTTTCCTCCGCCCTCCTTTTACGAGGGGGCGAAAACTTCTCCCAATGCTGTTGAAGGAGGGGCCCCACATCCGCATAAAAAAAATTATATTAGGATACAAGTGCCTTTTCTGGAAGTTAAGTAATCCCACGCTCGCATGTGAGCCACCTACATCAAGCTTGTTTCTGGAAATGTAGGGGATTTCTAGGAAAAGAATCGTCCTCCCAGAGGTCCGGTGACACTGAGGCAACACGCTGCAATCAAAGTAACACCGCAAATGTCGGTGAGTTATCACTGAATAATGTGCCAATAAAATCATCTATAAATCAAAGGTAAACTCAACAATTTACCAAATTCACACTGGGGTATCATTCATAGTTATGATTTCAGTCAGTGCTGCATTACCAGCCATGCTAAGTGGCTAAACTAGGAAATTATTCATTTTGGCTTAACCATGTATACAATTTAAATAATCTGATACCAAACTGTTGTTTAGACGCTATATATTTTATTTGGTCTGATACACATTTTTATTGATAACAAACATCCTATACATCACATTGAACTTGCAATGTACATATAAAATCATGATTATAACAGTGATTTTTCAAAGAGTAGCCCACAGTACTTCATTGTCATATGACAACATCTTGATTGCACATTCACAATTGAAATCAGTGCAAAAAATTAACTTTTCAAGTCATATGTCCCACTCTGAAAGAGAAATTCATATAATAGTGACAGCTGGAAGTCATTTTAGAGGTCAACTAGATGACTTTTAGACGACATCAGAGTCCAGCGCCAGTGATACATGATGTAGTCACTGTTACTTAGAAGTTAAAAGTCATTTTGCTTTAAATGAAGGTAAAAATTCTCAAAAATCCATGACTAAACTTGCCTGTTCCCTCTTTATTACATGATGAAATGAGCGGTTTCTGGAAACCACATGATTTGGTCGCTTACTCCTCCTTCCCATATATTCTATATATATAACTTCACATTCCTCTGTTGACGTAACTGTGTCCGGAATTATTGAATGCTGGGAAACAAACATAACATTTTAGTCAGCAGTTAGACTAAAAATCGGTTACAGCCAAAGACAGAGAATACATGGCATTACTTATCAAATCAATTTTAATGTCAAGCTGCAATGCCACTTACAGTACTACTTAATGTGCTAAATTAGTTAGCCAGACATGCTAACAATTGTAGCTTACATTAGCATGGATAAGCTCAAAGTTTGATTCATTCCCTACAACTCTGCTCACACACTTTTGGAGTTTCAAAAAGTGTATAAGAAGACGCTGTCTTACAAACTATTTAAGTGCAGAGTGTTATTCTTTCTGAAACATAATGCTGCTAATCATGGAGGTCTTAAGTAAATGGTCAGCTGTTGCTAAAACACTCAATCGAAGGACTTTTTTTGTTCAGAAAATCTCTTTGAAGAAATTGTGTAGTTTTCTTCAGTCACACGGTCTGCACTCCCATAAGTCCAGAGCAGTAAAGCTCTACTAAATCCTAGAGGATCTAAAATAACTTTATAGGAATAAGAAAGTAATTGGAATGCTGATACTCTTATGCTGAAAAGGAGGACCAAAGATGTCACTCTAAGAATGGTGGGCTGTGATTTCTTACTCTGAACTACTTGAAAAAAGTATGGGCCCTGAGCAGACATGTCACTGTCAACAAAACACAGGGATGACAAATTTACCGTCTGTGGTAGCTGCTGGCTGCCAGTTGCATCATCCAGGCTCTGCTTGTGTTTTTGCAAAACTGGTTTTAAACAAAGGGGATCCACTGAATATTAATTAGGTGTGTGCAACTTTATAATGATGTACCAAATATTGATTTAAATGAATGTAACACTTTGTTTTTCCTAATATACATTTGGTGGACACTCTGTATCTGTGTAACTAGGAGTATTTGTTTCGCATTAGGTGATTTGTTTGAAACAGTTCCCACACTGGAAAAAAAAAAAAATTTGGATTGTGACAAAAAAACAGCTTATGAACTTGAAGTTTTCATAACCAAACAGACATTGACGCCATGATTTTAAAATGGACCATTTTTAGCTATTTTCAACTGTTTTTGAGACAATTAGTTAGCATTTCACTAACTTTGTGAGGTTGCTACAATTAAAAATGCCCCATTCACAATTCTCACATCCATTGTGAAGTTTTCCTCACTGTGTGCAGAACAGCACTAGATACCACAAGAGTTTAGGCTACCATTAGCGGCTGTGCATTAGTTTAAGGAAGTTTACACTTTCGCAACTAGTTGCCAAAGACATCATAATTGCTAAATTGGCTTAGGCTAAAATAAAAACAGTTAAATACAATTTTCAATTTACCCTTTTACATATAGCCAAGCGCTGCAATACAATGCTTTTGCAATTTTCATATCTTCCATTGATCATCTGATGAGGATGCTAAGTTGTTGCATTGGACATGCACTGTTAACCTTAGTCTTCAAGCACAGAATCATATGTAACCATCAAATACATTTTTGATTTCCCTTTACAGAATTCTTGTCTTAAAACAATTTGGCTGGAAACATTAAAAGGTAGCTGGAGGACTTATTTTTAACCCCCCCGAAGCCAACATTCACTCAATTAGCTAACTAGCTAGAGCTGATAAAAAAAATTCGAACACCAGCTGTCATTTCAGATATGAGAGCCTGCATTGGTCTAGCTGTGTCTGAAATTAAGGATCTATTGTTTGAAGAAATACTAACAATTTTGGTCATTTCACAGTGGTATGTGAACCGTTCAAAAATGGAAAGTCTGAAAGGCATAGCAACAGTTACTAAAAGGGACAGGGGCTAGCAAATGGTCAAGCCGTGTAACATGAACGATGAAGCTAAAATAAATATGGTTGATTCAATTCATTGCAAAAGTAAAACTGGTAATTCTCCAACAAAAAAAACAAACAATTCCCAAACAATTCTACCTCTTCTTGTTCAGCATCAAGAAGCTGCAAATTTCATGGCTTCAAATGTTCAATGAGGACAAATGCAAGTGATACATACATAGAAATGAATGAGTAATCCTTGATGTCAGAGCTAAATCACCAGAGCACTCTCAATGCACAGACCATAAGAGTTGAAGAGCAGCAGGGCCAATGCTTTCACACTATTGTTTTAGCTAAATGACAGTTTAGCTAAATGACAGCAGTTCATCATACACCCATGGGTGATGCTATTTTGTCTAGTTTTTTCTTTCAACTAATTTACCAAATCTAAACTATCTCAGTCTCTCCACATAAATAACTTACGTCCTCTGCTGTGAGGTAGGACAATTTTACAGTCAAACTTTCAATGGGATTTCTAGCAGTGATTCAGAGATGTTTGAGAAATACAGGCATCTGGCTAGCAGAGTTTCTCTGGGCCAGAGGAAGAACCTGCCAGTCAGTCTGTGGGCCCAGCTCCTGCCCTCCACCAGACAGTTCCTCCACCCCTGGGTGGTCCTCTAAGTTCCAACAAGTTCCTTGCTAATCCAGATCCAAGATTTGCTCACCAACAATGTCCATGGCTGCAGAGGCCTTGATTGAGCTCCCTGCAGAGCCAGAGTCCACAAACATCTGGGGTATGTCATTCCCAAAATAGATTTTGCTGTTGGCTGCGATGGCTTTGTACTTCATTAGCTGCAGGTACTCTGGTGTTAACTTCAGCTGCAAGAGGGGCAACAGTATTGAAATTACACATGCGTTTAGACTTTCAGGTCCATTTTTGCCCCGGCTATGGTGGCTTATGAATCTGTGTCATCTCTCTGTACCTTATTGGCCTCGGCAGCTCTCTGTGATGTGTAGAACTCTGCGTCTGCCTTGGCTTTCTGCCGGGCCAAGAAAGCACTATCTGTGAATCAAAAACAAACATTGTCACAGTAAACTGCCATAAATACTGGGAGCGCCAAAATCTAAGTTCCATCGTGACAGCTGGTTTCCACACTTGAACAGCAAATATGTTTTGAAGTGACTATCTTTTTTTGTTGTGTTCAGAAAAATACAGTACATTTGCATTTTTCTTGGGAGTACTCACACATTTTGACTCATTATAGCAAGAGACTCACACATGGAGCTGACGTTATATAACCACAAGTCCTTATCAGTAAGTCAGCATGCACTCCCTCACAGCATGCAACGATTATTCATGCAGATACATGCCTAAGAGTTTTTCCATGAAAGAGAATTTTTAAGAAAAAAAACTCTTTAACAAAAGACGCATTACGAAAAAAAAAGACCTTGGAACCTTTTATAAAATACAGGACTTGATTTATTATGGATATACACTGTTGTATCTTTTCTCATTGAAGCCGCAGGTGAGGAACAAGCACTATATGGTCTGCATGGAATTTCAGAAATCCAAACATTTTTTCTAACAGCAATTAAATTTAAAAAAAAAATAAGTAAATAAATAAATAAAACTTAGATTAAAATTTAAAAAACACAAAAATTGTAGACCATCCTCACAAACATTAAATAGTGGACATCCTTCCGGTTTCTGAACGCAACCCATGTGTTATGGTAAGGGTTAGGGGGTTTTTTTGGCGGGGGGGGGGGCTTTGCACTTTACAAGAGAAAAAGACTATTTTCTGGCTGAAGTAAAATCAAGCCAGAGTGACTAAGTTAGTTGGTGGGAATGAGTTTGTGATGACGAAAAAGGCCAACTTATAGCAACATTACAGCGTGATAGTTGCTTATTCACATGAGCTGCAGGGAAATATGCCCTTGAAAAGGCTGACATTCTTTGGAAGTGTTTGTATTACCCAAAAGCAGCTTTCAAAAGAATGGATTCTGACCAAGACATTATTACACAGACATGCTTTGTGGGTGAGTGAGCAAATAGATAACAAGCTGAAACCTCAGTCATGAGGAGAGTTTCTGTAGGACTGCCTTGATGCCATTGCAGAGCTGCAAGCACCAGACGGACTCAAAGTTTTGTCATGGAGCTAAGTGATAACAAGCAGCTGCTTCATTTAAAGTGGACATTTTACAAGTATGTCTCAGAGCTGAACCTAAAGCTTATCAGCTCTCTGCTTTTAAAGGTGAGTGTTTCCTTCACTGGAATAACTAAAAAGCCTGCTGTGACACCTGAATACGAGTCCAAAGGTCCATCTGACAGTTAGTGAGATGTTTAATGACATGAAAAGCAAACAAAAGGAATCAAATATATTTGCTGAGAAGTTTAATGTGAAACCAGCTGATGTGCCTGACAAACTAACATCTACTGACTGGTTCGACCCTGGAAAACCAGCCGCAAGTAGAATCATCACTACCATCAGATATCAGCATAAATCTCAACACAGAAAAGCAGCTCCAGTCATTAGAGCGTTAGGGGTTATTTTAATCTGTGTTCAGTCATTTGGTATGGCCCTTTAAGCATGACAAAGACACTTAAATGAAAATGTTTCCCACTCTTGCTTTGAGCCAAAGATATGAGGATCCCTTCAAGCACTTTGTACAAACCTTCAATTTCAGAGATCTTTTTTTCTGTCTCCTTCTCCATGACTTTCTGTCCAAACTTGATCTCTGCCACTTGGGCCACTTTCTCAGCCTCTATAAAACAAAAAGAACAAATTTAAATGTTCAACCTGTCATGTGTACAATGTCCCTGATCAACAAACTCTAACCATGACTGCGTTCTTTCATCTTTCTCACCTATCACAGCTTTGATTCTTTCCGTCTCTGCCTCCTTCTCCACAACTTTCTGTGTTTGTTGAGAGATCAGCAGCTTCGTCTTCTCGCTCTCCCTGCAGACACAAACACACGCTTTATTAAAGGCTCAACACACCCACACATTCTTCAACTATTTTCACTGATTAGACCTCTCCTCAGAACTGTGCTGTCCTAAATGACATGTACCCCCTTCTCCTATTGATACTGTTAAGCTGGCACAGCTTACACATTGTCCATACATCCATCAGACCTGTTTTTGGAGTTGAGTGAATGCGTTTCATTAAAATTCAGTTGTTTACCATAAACACTGAACTTCGACATGAGACATCTGTGTTTGTTTGCCTTTTGAGGCCCTTTGGTATTAAAGCACCAAGTCAGCTTTATTAAAGCTTCCAGATGTATCATAGCAGCTGTAATCGTATGTTATTATGACTTGGTGGCATGATTGGGACTGATTTACGGTATGATATAAAAACTGCTAATTAGAGCAAGGCCCATATGAAATAAGGGCAGAATAAACTCTACACATACCCTCACAGATTTTAAATGATATCCCCTAATCTGGTCTGAGGCATTTTTGTTGTTGATGCTCACAACTACATATAATTAAGTGCTCGACATGGTGTTTACAGCAGCACACAGGTAGACTTGTTCTTTATGTTCTCTTGTTTTTCTGAGCATTTTTACCATTGAAGTCCCTGAATGGTAAATGGTCTGCATTTTTGTTGTGTTTTTCAAGTCTCTTTTACCCAGAGGGCTCTAAACACAAGTAAGCATTCACTTATTTATTCATAAACTAACACAACTCATACACTCTGATGGAGCAACCATCTGGAGCAATTTGGGGCTAAATATCTTGCCCAAGGACACTTGTGCTTGAAGACTGGAGGAGAGGAGGAACAAACCAGAACTTCTGATAAGTAGGGGGACTCGTTTAACCTCCTAAGCTACAGCAGCTCAAGAATTTCTACAACTGCAGAATTAGATAAAAATGTGCAGGAGAAAAAAGCTGCACAAAAAAAACCATGAAACAGACTTCAAGCATTTTGTGAGGCAGCCTGGTAAACTTGTAGGAAAAAGCCAATATCCTAGTCTATGAGACAGAACACCAGGACTTGGTCAAAAACCTCAGGACTTCCAGCTCTTAATACCCAATTCAGCATATTAAACAAGAGCTGTTATAGTAACCAAAATGCTCTGCCAACATACTAAGTCTTGAATTTGCAACTTTACTGGAAAACATCCTATTACTAAATGAACCACATCCACCATGGATGGGTCTACTAGCTGTTCATCTCTCTCACAATGTCTCTAAATTAAAACAACACAACTGCAGATTTTATTCTTTTTCTTACACACCCCGGGGCCTTTTTTCATCATCCCTCTGTGATCCCATTTTAATTGATGACACTTGTTTCCATCACTGGAGTCCAGTTGAGTGAGCAACGACGCATCCCAGATTGTCTCAAAGTATGCAAACACAACAGTGAGTATAAACATTCTCTAAACCACTTAGTGGGAAGAAAGCTCAGGCAGTAGGGTTACGTAATTTACTGTTGTTTTGCAGGATAAAAATGTAAAAAAAGTAAAAATATAAACGTGGGAAACTGGTAACAGCTTCTGTCCCTGTCTGTCTGCTCATGTTGCTGCATGCTGGACTCCGTTCATAGTAAGTGATGTCAACGCCTCCCGAGATCTCACCAGTTGATAAGTAAATGTTACTCTAACCCACAGAAAGCAAGGACGGTAAAATCTACCAATGTAAGACAAGGCTGCAAACAAACAAAACCTCTGAGTAAGCACTCCCCCAGCGCACGAACACCAACAAAAGCAAGTCCTTCCAAATGCAGAAGGAGACAAATTGTAATTATGCAAAATTATATTTGGTAGCTTAACATTTAATATACAAAAGCCATGAGGAAGAAGCAGGAGAGTTAAGCTTTTAGTGGGAAGCGAGATCATTCTCTTCTATGCAACACAATGCTGAGTTATTAATAAATACATCTGTGGGTGACAAAGTAGAGCAGCTAAAACTTGAATGTTTTGTGGGTTTTGGGCCAGAGGCCGTAGTTAAACAATATCAGTATTCTGTTCTTAATGTGATAATACATGAGCCAGACTTGATTACAAAGACTTTCCACAGTGGATGATGGCTCAAGGTGCTTTCATAAGCCTTTGAAAAAATGACTGTAAGTCCTCAGTCTTTGCCTCCCTACAGCGTTGTTGTAACAGCTCGTGCTGATTCACAAAGCCAGAATTAGACGCTCACAGACAGACATAAAAACAGCAGTGTCTCTCCCCTTTACAGAACTTGGCAGAGGAAGAAGAATGAACTCAAAGTTCATCCATCAGAGAGTGAAAAAAATACAAACACAGCACAGGCTTCTGGGATCAGTGAACATTCCTTGTTTGGCCAAAATAAAAGGAAACTTACATGAGCTCGTAGTTCCTCCGAATGCTTTCTGGGATGTTGGGTTTAGTGACACGGACCGCCTGTGGACAAGCGAGACGGACAAACAATGACAGAGGGCAAAGAGGCGACTCTGCTAAAGGTTTAATACGCAGGATTTTCCAAAAAAACCATGTACAGACTCATAAAAAGGCAGTCTCTCTCAATCATTTTTAATGACCCACTGGAAGTGTGTGGTGGTGTGATTTTCTGCAGAGACACTGTCCTCTGGGTGTGTTTCTCATTTTCATGTTATTTTGCTGTGTTCAGGACGTTTTTGGGTGGCAGCCTTTGGGTAGAGTGGTGCAGCCCCCCCTCCCCCTCCCCCAGCCAATGGCAGCGTGCAGGACTTTATAAATAAGTAATTTCCTGCTACGTAGCAGAAGATACAATGATGGCAAACACTGCAGAGAAGAAGCGTAAATATAGCGAGCTGAAACACGGAGCGAACCAAAGTCGTTTTAAAACCAGAGTGAATCTAGAGTTTGCCTGTTTTCTGTTGGATGCATAGCTCATAGCTTCCCCCATAGCTTACAGTCTACGTAAAGCACACACATACTTTCTACGTTCAAATAATGCTACTAATTTGACATTTAATGACCCTTGTGATCTGTAGTGCTGACTAGCTTTGAATCATTTTCTGTCTAACACATGAGCCACTCCGGTCAACACAAGCTACTGCATTTAGGCCGAAAATTGATTGTCTGAGACAAAATTTATACTCCTCTGTAGACCTTTGGTAGGATGCTGCAGGTGGTATTATCTAACACTGGAATGAGGTGTGTGGTTTGCTGTCGCTGGGCTGGGCGGGTGGGGCCAATTTTGAATTGTGTTTTAACAAACTCTGACTGGAAGATGTTGCATATTCAACCTGCAAGTCAGCTGATGAAGACAGAAGGAATTTGACAGGAAATGGGACTTTAAAAATAGGAGAGAGAGCAGAGGAGAGGAGCCCTGAGACAAAGACAGTCCAGCTGAAAGACCCTCTGAACTTAATGTTGTGGTTCTCAGAAAGAACTGCATCATTATTACAACTGTTTCCAAAGATTTACTGGAAACATGAGGCCACAGTATTAAAGCCCAGTGGAGTGTGTAACACTCACAAATGAAATAGGTGTATGTGGGGGGGAGTTGGGCATCAGGCTTCTTTTATCATCAACCATAATATTGTCCTTCATTTTGATGATAAACCCTCTATTGTAGAAAGTCAATATAAGGCTACAAACTGAAAAGAGCTTTTTGTTCTCACGGACTTTGTATGCAGCTGTGTTTTATTAGGCTGACGTTTCTCTTTACAACACCAATTGGCTCTGTAATGTAGGCCTGTTTAAGATTAGATTGTAAGAGGTTATTTTAGTCTGTAATAAGGTTACTCTAAACTTTTCAGCTTTCAAAAGCTACAGAGGAAACTTTGCAGCTTAGAGCTGTTGTTACATATCCGTGAGCCTACATGGGTAAAATCACTCAAAAATCCCTGCGTACGTTTCACATCAGTCAGTTTTGCAAGAATATGAATCTGCCTCAATTGTGAAAAAAAAAAAAAAAAGTCCAAGGCCCCCTGGTGGCAAGTGTTTAAATGCCATGTCCTAAGTTCCAATTCTGGTGGGATGCTGTTTTCTTTTTTTTCTTTTTTTTACATCCATCTCAATTTCTTGCTCCCCTCATTTCCTATTATCTCAATATACAAAACATAAAACATATAAAAATACATTCAAAAGTACAAAATATACTAAAATGATTTTATAAATACAAAGTACATGATCACCAACTGTTTTAAATTAACTAAAGGATTTAAGGTAGGTCTTTCCTTAATTGAATTGCACCAGGCACATGATCCTAACAACTTGACTTTATCAGCTCTAGTTTTGACCCAACAGGACCTGAGAGAGTCTCTGCTAAACAGGATGCAGGATGCTTAAGTTCAACTTTTCTGTACCTGTATGATAAGTCCAGGTGCCATGGTTGTTAGATCTTTCTGAAGTGTCAGCTTGAGGTTTTCATCGATTTGGTCTGTGGGGATAAAGTATGAGAGGCTGGTGGGTGAACTGATGAGAATAAAACAGAAAAATCAGTGGAAATATTTTAATTTAGTTCATGGAGAGAACAATGCTATTAACACAACGAATCAGTTAACCTACTGGTTTCAACCAATCAAATACTTTAAAATAAAGACTTTTATCAGTACTAGGAACAGTATCAGAAACAATCTCTCAAAGAAGTGGTCTGTTGTTATCCAAATGCAAACAAATTAAACATATAATAGCATTCCACAGTGGTATTTCTCTGTAGTGCTGTTCATATACTGAGAGCTGAGCCCAAGCCTCCTGGGTAATACAGAAGAAACTATGAGACCATGCAGGATCTGATGCTCCAGATTAAATTAATTAAAGTGTTATGATTAAGGATTAAAATTTAAGAAAAAAAAAGGAAAAGACCGACCGACAGCATGTCCTTGTTGGACAGCACTAAAAGCACAGAGGGATCGAGGGCAGCCACTTTGTAAAATATCTAAGCCAGCCTAATACTTGCCATCAGTGCTGTGCTTTCTCTCAATTCCAGAAGGGGGAGACAACAGGAATTACAGCTCAAATGTCATATAGAGCAACTTTAAAGAATGGTAAAGAGTAAAAAATGCTGTATGAACTGTTAATTCCTTTTTGTAAATAAATGTTTACTCTTCTTAAAATGATGATGCATGTTGATACTGTGAGTGCCCCGTCTTTATCCCATGGTTGTGTTTATGTTCTGTGGACTTTACTTGGGCGAAGAGGTTGTAACATTCACAAATGTGAGGCCATTTTAGCAAAGTGAATTAAAAGACAGCTGAAACCAAGTCCATATGCATGGCAGATGTTGCGTTAGGGGTTTCTGGGCACTTAGTAAGACAAGTAATACATTTAGGAGGGTATAAAGCCTTAGCGGTTTTCTGAATACATGCTGTTTACGTAGCTGGAGAGAGGACATGTTTTACATTAGTAGTTTGTTATGTCCCATGTGCAACCCAGCATGCTCACCAAACAAGCCGATGTACACTTCCTGCAGTGAGTGAACGCTGCAGAACTGGTTGAGCTCATGGTGGACCTTGTTGAATATCAAAGCCTTGTCGTAGTCTGCTGTGAAGTTCCTCACTATGTCGTATACTGCAGAGAGGGAAACCAAAGCTCAATCAAATCAGAAATGACGACAAACACAGAACACAAATATTTGGCTCTATTGAGCCAGTGGGGACAAACAAACATCAAACATTCATTTCAAAGAAAAAGTTCTCTCCAGATGTGAAAGGAACTAAACAGGAAGATGAGGATTAGTCCAGTGTTTGATGTTGCTGTAGAACACTGGTGAGTTTACCTGCTGATGGGATGAGGTAGTTCACCACTTCTATGCGGTCGAAGTAAATCATCACTCCTCCACTGAAAAAGACAAAAATATACATAACTAAACTATATAACAGAGAACAAGAGAAGTTCAGGCTGCGTTAATGATTCTGTGTAGCGTCTGTGTTAAACTCTTTCTACTGTGTTGTGTGTTAGTGTGTAGGGTAAAAGGTGAATGCTCGGTGTCTTTAATCTGATAGCACTCAAGCTAACAGCAGACCTACCTTGTGCCACATGGTACGTTCTTCACCTCATCTGTCTGCAGCGTTGTCTGCAAAACAAAAACAACTTTTCATGTTGCAGTTTTGGATGTCAGAAACACAAAAACGTACATCTGATATCACTGGAAAAATACCACCATTTTTTGTGAAATCTGACATTTTTATGTCACATAAAGGAGAATACAACATTAAGCGACACAGTTCGTGAGACATGTGGTGCTAAAAAAAATATGCACTGATGTATGGATGAATTTCTACTTAAACCTCACAGATAAGAAAACAGCAGATGAAATCAATAGCATTTACCATTATGTGCTTTACATGCTAAATAAGGCCCCAACCTGTAACCTGCTTGGTCTATTATGGTCTACTGAATCCAAAAAAAGTATAGATATGTTACAAGCTAAGCGGCAGCATTGGTAACACGTCCCACATTGTCCCTCACACTGACCAACTTCTTGTTCCACATTTGGTTTGTTGAGGTCTGGTCACCCTTATATCATCATATTATCATCTGTTTTGGTGTTTTACTGCATGAATCTCTGATGTGGGGAGTTTTCACTTTTATGGCTTGACAGTTTTGGCATGGGGGGTTTCATTTTGTCCAGTCTAGTAGTCATTTGAGATTTCAGGCTGACTTCACTCAACTCACCTGAACAGACTTGTAGGTGGTTATGAATGGAAGCATAAGATGGAAACCAGGGCTGCTGGTGGTGGTCAGGAGAGCCCCTCCCCTGTATTTCACACAAGCAAATACACAGCTGATCATGATGCACTAGGCTCATCATCAGACCAGAATCAAACTCCTTGGCTTAAGTTCGATAAGATAAGACTTAGTATTGCCTTTATTTAGGAGGTAAAGAGTAACAGTGATGATATTTTAGTCAATATCAGGACTGAGCTTTGATTTAACTTTTTGGCTGCTAATGGAAACAAAGACATCCCTCCCTTACAGCCTCTGAGACAAGGGAAACTCCTTTCTTATCAGTTTATTTTTACACCAAATGAGTCACAGAACACAGCTTTTTGGCAATCTTAGTGCCGAGGTATTTACAACAGCCTGTATTTATCAATTAATTTGCTTAAGGGAAATACCTTCAGAGCAGATGTTTCTTTCTTCATCATCTCATTTTTACAACACAGCAGTTTAACACAAATGTCTTTGGCACAAAATAAAACACAATAATCCATGCTGCTGTCTCACCTGTAGTACACTCCAGTGTGTCCCTCATCAATCTTGTGCACAGAGGCTAAGAGCGCTGCGCCTCCCAGAGCAGCAATTATTGAGAATATGGCACCCCACTGTGCCATCCTAGCAGGCAGACAGGCATGACAGCATGTGAGAAGGAGCAGATGAGAACAGAGTTTCTCTTTTTATGTTAACTACACATCCCTTCTTTGATTACAATCAAACACTCCCCACTCCCAGTACTAATAAAGTCTGTCTATCCATTCAGTGAGCATCACCTGCACTCAGTCAGCAGCTTGTTTAGTGCTGTAGTAATACTTAGAGCTGGCCTCTGGCTCACTGGTTTATCTCCTCTCAGCTCAGGCTTAGCCAGGCATCAGCTGGGACTCAGTGACCTTGCCACACTTTAAGAGGATTGAAGCTAAATTGTGAAAAACATTGTAACCACTTGTGATATATCAAATAAATCTGCCAGAACCATCTACAAAAACATTAACGTTCACTTATATTTGATGGATGAAGAGCTGTTACAAATGTGATTGAGGATTTGCAAAAAATCCGATGACATTACTGGCTCAACACCGGACTTGTCTCGATGTTTATACAGTTGTTGTATGTTAAAGCGTGATAAATATACTTTTTCCTGTCTTTAATTTGATACCGTTTGTATTCTAACTCTTTTCTTTCTTAAACACTGGTCTGCAACCCTTTGCGTTCGTGCTGATCACGTTTTTCCTTGCAAGCGATTCTTAACTTTAATTCTAACAAAAACTTTTTTTTTTAGTTAAATATTAACTTAAAATCAATTACTCCGTGGAGAGATCTCTCTATTCTCCGACAGGCACAAGCTAGATAACCTGCAATAAAGATGTGTTAATCTGTGTGGACATCCCGCTTGCACAGACCGGAAGAGGCTCATAAATCTGGTAATGACGTCGTGGCTGCGGCAGAAAACTGTTTTAACAATGTCTTTTTGTCAGAAAGCTTCTTCGTACACTTGCAGAATATAAATCGTCAACCACACGGAACCCGTCGGAATAAGAAAAGGTTCTCGAAAAAGTGGTGAACTCCTCTTCCACTGCTTCACTGAAATGACCACAGCCTTAAAGAAGTACACTACAAAGTTCAAAGCTAATGCTTTACAATAAATTATACAAGTTTCAGGTAACACGTGTAGGCCGAATGGAAGGGGTAAATCTAAAGATTGGCATGCAACCTTAAGAAATCTAATAATCGCGGGTATGTATGACTTACTAGAAAGTCGACCTAAAATATCGAAACATTTGAATTGAGTTTGGTGTCGAGAGATAGGGAGCTAAGAGCTACAACAAAACGTAAGTTACTATATTATTGATGCCTCAGAAAGAGGAACTCTCTCCAACAGCAGAGCAATACTACCAAAGGTCAGGACCCAAGGTTAATCACATGTAACTATTGGCATAAATGCACAAAATAAAGGCATATTGATAAAGCTGTGCTAATGTAACAAGTTAGCATCACAATCTCAGCTCGTTTTAATCTTCTATTAACCTGCGGTTATTGTATCAAACAATACCGAGAAGAGAGGACACCTTGTTTAAATAGTTGGTGATATCTTCTTGAGCGAAAGGTCTTACCTGTAATTTCTTGAGGAGGAAACGAGCAGCAGATCAAAATCAGGCACTTTAGGCACCTGCTACCTTCGTCTTCTTCGTGTAGAATTTTACTGTATCAGCGCCCCCCCGTGGGTCGTGAAGTAACAGTCTTTCGTTTCCATACACCGTTAAAATAGTTAAAGTAGGTTTCATAGGTTTTATTTTTACTCGTTTGGGGTTTGCTTCAAGAATGGACTTAGTTGTTGCTCGAGTAATTCAGTTCCAAATACGATTAATTTGTTTAACTGAAATATGAAAAAATATTTGCAGTTCCTACAAAACCAGAGGGACTTCCTGGTTAACTTGAACTGTTTGTCTCCATAGTGTGGGCAGAAGCCAGAGTTCCCTGAGGAAACCCCCAGCAACACAGGACTAGTGTGCAAATTTCACTTAGACATGCACTGCTTGATTTCCATGACTAGGTGCCCTGGCTAGTCTGCACTCAAATGTGGTGAGAAAACTATACCAGCTGCAGGGGAAATAGCAAAGGCTCCTTTAACGGTGACTCAGATTCAAATTTAAAAAAATTAAGTTGCATATTAAAAAACTACCAACCTGATTAGATCAGTCCTAAGGTATATGCAAACTCCAAACCATGTTTAGGAGTAGAGTACAATAGAGGTATTAAAAGTGTTGACTCTTCCATGGTTTCTCTGTCATTACTGAACTGTTGCATTTCATGTGTTTTCATGATACCAGTTTACTTTGTTCAAGAATACACACTCCCAGAGCTGATAATAAACAGCACTATCCCTGGTAGAAGACAAGCTGAGAATCTTCATTGCATCTCTCCCTATCTCCTTTATTTCCTGTCATCTCTCTGCGGTTATATCCAATAAAGGCTTTAAAAACCTTTCTCCCTTCCAAAGGACACAAACACACAGTGAAATTGTTAAATCACCCCATGACAACCTCAAAATTTCTTTAAGTCTTCTGTTAAATCATCAATACAATTTGTATGAACAACTTTTACTTCAGGTATCATCAATGCAAAACACGACAGTGGTTCCACTTTCATAATGTGAACAGCAGGTGGCGACAGAGACCAATTCAGATGCACTGCTTCATTTTCATGAGAAGCTGTGGAAAAGGCTGCATTATCCCATCGCCTCAGACTGCTATGTTTTAAAAACTGTAGCATATAACAGATTTTCACTACTATCATAAGCAAATGTTTTTTTAAACATTCATTTTTTTTGCACTGAAAGTGGTTGGCAAATTTAACAAAAACAAAGTTTGATATATTTTTTTAAAAAGACTACAATCTATAATTTAACAGTTCAAAAATTGAATTTATTCCAACTTTAAACTGTAACAAGCCACTGGAAGAGACACCCAAATAAGGGTCTTGACACTAAAATGGCCTTGGATCTTTATTTTTAGACACTGGCCTCTTGAGAAATTTACAAAGGACCAGAGCTAACCCCTAGGTGCTGCAGTGGCAGCTCTGTGCCGTGCATTTTAAACAGGGAGGGGCGGGGGCGGTGGAGGGGAGAGGGAACAACAGAGCAAGGGAAAAGAAGTTTGTCAGAGTTCATTAAGTATCAAGGGAACATCGCTGGAACTGGCAGCGTAAGCCGCGCCGGGGCCCTAGTGCCATTAATCACGACTGACAAGAAACCAGGGGCCGAGGGAGGAGGCAGTGGAGGTGGAGGGGAGGGGAGGCAGGGCAGCTCTGCCAGAGACTCTGGTACTGATTATAGAAAGGGGTCCAAAGCAGTCCGGGCCAGGGGTGTTGAAGGTAAAGCAACACTGCAGCCAAGGCTGTAAAGTTCAGGTACCTTTGCACAGATCACACTCACATAATCACAGATAGACTGAGAAGACATGTGACTCCAGGCTTTGGAAACATGATGGGGTAATTGCAGAAAGAGTGGAATATTTTGACAAGACATGTATAGTGCAGTGCAGAGGCTGGATTTCTCCCTTTGTTTGATCCCCCCCCCCCGCCTCAATTACATGAGCTGAGCCTCTGGCTTGCATGCAAGGAGGAAGAGAGTGGAAGTGCGGCAGTAACAGAGTGTCGCCCATATATCTTTGTCGGCCTGCCTTATTTTCTCTTCGCACCCCCAGAAATTTCGTGGTAGCTCGCCGCTCTGCTGCCACCCTGG
This sequence comes from Acanthurus lineatus, assembly GCA_029814665.1. Lineage (NCBI taxonomy): Eukaryota > Metazoa > Chordata > Actinopteri > Acanthuriformes > Acanthuridae > Acanthurus > Acanthurus lineatus. The sequence goes on from JAPZDV010000022.1 coordinate 4,603,511, forward strand.
AAGAAGAAATAAATGGGAGAGAGAAAAAGAGGGGAGAAAAAGAAAGAGGAGAGCTCGTGACTCGTGAAGATGGAGGCCTCTGTTAAGTGCTGTGCTTGAAAGCCCGTCCGGCCTCATTAGCTGTCAGTTGTAACAATACTGAGCTGGCAGCGAAGACTGCTCCCAGTCTCGGTGCCATAAATCACAGGCTGACAGGGCCCTGACAGGGCTGGGAACCAACACACATGCAAGACTTGCTTGCTTTCTGTCTCTCTGCTGTTCCCCTTTTCTTTCTCTTCTTTCTCTTGTTTTTCCACTGCTCATTCTTTTTCTGTCTTTATCTTCCATTCCCTCTCTCTCTCTCTCCTTCATTGTCAGTACCACTCCCTTTCTCTTTCTCTCTCTCTTTTATCTGTCTCTGCTTCTCTGTTACACACACTTACAGCACATTGCAGCATGTCAGCAGACAGTTCTGGACACATGTGCTCACACACTTGTGTCTTGCAGCACTTTTTTTTTTTGGCGTCCCATACATGAGTGTGTTTGACAGAGTGGGTTTGGAAAGGTCTGTGATTATTTGATGGATGAGATGTGTTCACTGGGTCTGTGTGTGCATGTGCAAATATAATTTGTGCTCCCTCCTTATTTCTAGTTTCATGAACATTTTTCAAGCTTATGTGGCCATAGTAGGGATATACTATTACATATTTAACTGTCCAGCAGGTCTGACCTTAGCTGTCTTATATTCTTTCATGGAAATCTAGGAACTATTGTTGAATGATCTTTGGGTAAGAGCTGGACTGGTAGAGATTTTATCAAAAGATTCTTTCCAAATCATCTCAAACTGTTAATTGGTGAAAACTTCTGGGGGTAAAGGAATAATAAATATTTCGGGAAATCATTATTCGATTTCTTGCCAGATGGAAGATGAGAAAATCAAAACCTTTCTCATTCCAAATATATACATGTATCTAGAGCAAGCAGGAAATTAGCTTAGCTTTTACAGAGCGACATGATCATTAAAATGGAGTTGATTTTCTGTCTATGTAGGTCCAAAAGCCACACTCCTTTTGTTTCATTTTTTGGTCTCCACCAACTCCTGAAGAAAATATATATCTTTTATTGCTGAATGTTCCTCTGTGTTCACCAGCAAGTCTGCTACTGTGCCAGTGTGTAGTTCGGTGCTGAGCAGGCAGTGTACAGTGCAGCATACTGGCTTTCACATTACAGTTTGATACATTGTTATTTTAAAAAAACATTCCCTTAATCTTACAATATGTAACTTTCCCCACTAAAATACCCATAAATTACTTTTTCTGTGTGATACATTTTGCAGAGCTGTGTACTTAAATTATTCCAGCAACGTCAAAACTCAGAGAAAAAAGTCATTTTATTTAAAGTAATGGTGCATTTCATTTTGTCCTCTGTTAATAACTTCTGTGTCAACACCGGTCAGAGAGTGAGGAAGGACGTTGTCAAACATAGCCTAACATGAATAAAACTTGTATACTTTACCTCATCTGTGAACTTTTCTGTCAGATAGCATTTTCATCGGCAAGTCCCATGATTCCATGCTATTTTACAAACTCATCAAACTATGACTATTTATTGTTTTGACTGAGAGACACCTAGTGGCAGAAATTGCATGTAAGGTGTATTTAAATAGCACCATAGCTTTGCTTCTTAACTTTAAAGGTCTCTAAAGACCTGTCCAAATGTGCACATCATGGAGCTGACCTTGACTTCAGGTCACAGGGAGACACAGTTTACTGATGTCATTTACGGAGCTACTGCCATGCAGACTCCCTCAGTGTATTTGCATGTGGAGGATGTTATGGTCTGTTTGTATCCATGAGGCCGAGCAGGAGCTGCTGCAGCCGCCTGCCGGCCTCCATTACAGTGACGCATGATGATGTGTGTGACACAACGGCTGAGGAAGGAAGTTGAAGAAAGCAGGGCTGTGGGTCATTAATCATTGCTCCTTGACACATGAACACATACTTCTGTACACACACACACACACACGCACACACGCACACGCATAGCTATGAGGTCTGGTGCTGAGCTTGCAGCTGGAATAAACGCAGCTGAACATGTCTGCAGACATTCAGTAAATAGATACAGTGTGTGTGTGTGTGTGTGTGTGTGTGTGTGTGTGTGTGTGTGTGTGTATATACATACACAGATAGTGAGCTCACAGCTGGGCTACATGACTCAGATTTTGTTGGACTCACTGAAC
>JAPZDV010000022.1:4615654-4629429 GCA_029814665.1 Acanthurus lineatus
CCTGAATAAAGGTCATTACCAATTCAACTCCTGTTTCAAGTGTGTTGCATTTGGGTCCATACACCCCACCGTTTCAGTTTCATATTGTCACTGTCGCTACTTCCAGGAGCACATGGAACCAGTGTTCTGGTTCACACAGCTGACTTTGACCTGTAAAAAGCATTTTAACTAAAAAAGTTGGTTCTGTACTCCAAAAGTGGGTTCCCAGCTAAAAAAACTAGTTGGTTTTCATTGGGAAAAGATGTGGGCTTATCAACTTCTAAATTTTGTTCAAGGTCCTTTGCTGATGAAATGTCCTTGATTATAATGGTAATGCTCAAAACTGGTAAAAACTCTAGCTGGTTTATTAAACAGCACCAAAGTTCCAAGAATCTGACTGAAACCAGTTTAAGCAGCAGAGCTAATTTGATGGAAAAACACCTTCAGAGCGAGGAAGGAAGTCGTGACTAATTGTAACTTGAATGAAGCTAAAGATTACATTACTGTGTCTGTGAACATTTCTGCCTGAGTCAGTCTCATAGATTTTCATCTGCAGTGCAGAATTATAAAATAAAACAAATCCCATGATCCCCTGCTACTTCAGGATGTCATCAAACCAAGTTTGTTATCATTGTTTTGATAGAAAGACCCCAAGCAGCAGAAACATATGGTGCCTTTAATTCCACATGATCCCCGTATTCCTTTGATCAAGAGAGTATCACTGTTTGGAAATGTGGGAGAAAGTTGTTCCAACAAACATACAACCTGCTAAACAACCTGGAAGTCTTTAATGCGGCTGTTATTGTTTTCCAAGCGAGCATTACAGCATGGCTGACTGCAGACGTGAATGAGAGGCAGGCATGTAAAATAGTCAGTCACAGAGTTTATGTGGAGAAATAAAGCAGAGATTGTGTGACAGGCCCTGATGAGGGATGTGTTCACGCCATCTGGGTTGCTTTAACACTGCGGTCACTGTTGGATGCCGAAGGCTCTGTATTATGTCCTGATGTTAAACACAGAGGTGGTAGTCATGGAGCTGAGGTTAATGTTTTGTTCTGGAGACACAGAGAGCGAGAGAGAGAAAAAGTGAGTACCCTCCTCTCTCTCTCTCTCTGTCCTGGCTGTCAGCGGGGATGGTGAGCCGGGTAGAGCTGGCGTCTAATTGAAGAGCAGCTCCACACCCTGTCGTCATTAATCACCAGGCCTGTCAGCCGGCTGCTCAGGACCTCACAGTGGCACTCTGCACCGTCTCACCACTGACGCACAGAGGGAAAAATATTAGTCCCCTCCATCACCATCACTATCTCTATTGAAACTACTTCTACCCGATTAGTACTATCATTTGTCTATTGTTAGTATTGCTAACTCCATTACCCTGTCTGACTACATGACTACGGACACCCATACGTCTGCATACTTATGGTGGGATTAATTTAGCATTTTGGGACTTATGTTTGATTTAATTCTTGATATGTCGACCTTTTTACATTTTATTTTTTACACTCTTTAAACAAAGCAGATTAATTAATATGTTTTAAAAGAGCTAGTGGGCCGATCTTGTTACCTCTGAAAGGAGCTGGGCGAGCTATTTTCCCGTTCTCTTAGCTTTTATGCTAAATCTGCTATGCTAATCCACAGCTGTTGGCTGTAGCTTCATATCAAACAAACTAATATGAGAGAAGTATCGATCTTTATATCTAGCACCCAGCAAAAAAGGGGAAAAAAAGGAAATAAATTATATGGAATATTATGCTATATTTTTTTTTCCTTTGTATTTATTGTCTTTATTTTATGAACTCTCTTGCATAAATGAGAAATTCAAAGAAAAGAAAAACAAGTGTAGAATAGTTCAGACATAAAACAGTTGTTGCTGTTTCCAACCTGAGACATTGTGTATACAAGAAGAAGGTAACATAAGGATCCATAAAAAATACTGAACTTTTTTTGGAGAGAAAATGCATGACGTGTTATGTCTGCCATTGAAGGCCTGTCTTTTAAAACAAAACTGTCTAAGAAAACAAAGACATAGTTTGATGATGTTGTGAAGTAGCTTGGGATCATGGGATTTTATTTCATTTCTGAACAGCCACCACTGCAAACGAAAATCTACCAGATAATCTTAGGCAGAAATGTTTACAGACGAAGTAAAGAACAAAGTTTTAATCCTGAAATGTTTAGTCATATTTGCTTGCTTCTTTCTTTCTATCTTACTAGGGTTACTCTGGAAGTGAAAGTGAAATGAAACACAGCTTTACTTAAAATTAATCACAGATTTCTCTCAGTCTGAACATTGTTAAAAACATTTGGGATAATGTGTGTAGACAGATTAAAAAAAATAATATTTATTTTATTTGGAAATGTTATGTACCAAATCTTTAATTAATTAGTAAATGAATTACTTTTATGCTATATTTCCTCCTTTGATCATTTAAAAATAACAAATAAGTGAAAGTAAATGTCTCTTTCTACTGTTTTTGGATACTGTCAGTAATTTGAAAAAAAATACGGTGAAGTGGCTTTGTTATCTCATGAGAAGAAAATATTCTCTATTTTTCCTTTACAAATTGATGACAATTTGAAAAAAATGTTCAATAGCTTTTGGCTGACTTAACTTAGATGTTAAAGCGGAAAGATTTCACACACTGAAAAACAACATCATCATTTTATGGACAAAATATCAACCTGTGATCTTCCTCTGGACCTTTCAGACAAAACTCACAGTCTCTGAATTCAGCCTAACATGTGTCACCCTACGTGGACAAAGGATTGGGGCTGAACACACATACTTACACACACACACACAGCCTCACACAGGCGACATAAATGGAGTGTGTGGGTGTTGACTCAGCTGCGAGAGTGTGAGGGGGAAGAAGATAGATGCAGGAGATTGATGAGCGTGGGGATAGGGAGAATAGTGAGGCATTTGATGAACGAGTGTAAACTGGCAACAGTGGAATTAATTCCACCTCCTTGACAAGATTGAAAGTCCTCCCCTCTGAATGACCTCTAGTGTGAATCATCTTCACATTCAAGCCAATGTAACCAATTTTCTATCTACAGTTTGTAAAAAGGAAACGCAAAATCTGCATTCAAACATATCAAAACTAGATAAGAATGTAAAAGTGCATTTAACCTTATGAATAAGAGAGCTGCCTTTCTTTCACCTGTACTTCTCCAACACAACTTTAGGGGGCAACACAACACAATCCAGTGTCTCTCTAGTGGCACAACTCTGCAACTCACAAAAGAAATATGCTGCACTAAATACATAAATGCAATACAGCAGTAAAATCAGAAAATCCTTGACCTATTTCGTCTAGACTACTTTAAAAACTCCATCAAAAAAAAAACAGGGACAAGAAAGTGAATCTGTCCTGTTCCAGAGAGGAGCACAGCCTCAGTTCCTAAAGAAGAAAAATAAGTGTAGCGTCCCAAAGAGCTACCCAGAGCGGTGATCAGGGCGCCGTGACCTTGCTGGTGTGGAAGGGGCTGGATGTGGTTTGGGAGGGTCATCCGTTTTGTTAATGGTCCTGTCAAGTGACACCTGTGCTCGCCTTTCCCCTGTCTGGAGTGCTAATGAACCGCGAGAGTAGAGGAGTCTGGGAGTCGGGGTCAATAGCTGCCTCAGAGACTACAGCCTCTTCATTCTGTGCCACCTACACCCTGTCAGCCAAATAGAGTGGAGACGCAGAGACATTATCAGGGCCGAAACACTCTAATGGCAGTGGTGCGGCTTTAAGATAGACCGACTCCTTCCCTACAAATTAGTACCTAACAGCTCTGAGCCGAGAACGCTGACTTCAGTTAAACCGCATGCACAAGCGGAGAGCAGCAAGAAGATGGCTCTTCACATCAGAGTGGAGGCCTCCGTGTTTGTGGTTCCTGTAAGAGAGCCCGCTCTCCTCAGGGGAGGTGTCAGGACTTTGATGAATATTTCTCTATTAACCGCCTCCCATTGTCAGCTCTGGCCTTTGTGTTGCAGGCCAATCCGTCAGACCGCGAGGAGAGCCTGGGTCGACACCTCCCTCAGGTCATTATTGAAGTCCCAGTGACCCAGCGGCCACTCCACGCCGCCATCCACTTTGCTGAGGAAGCTGTTTTTCAGGCTCCACAAACAGGAATCAGCAATTAAAAGCTGCACTCGCAAACAACAAAAGCAATGTGGGTGATGGAGAGAGGAGTGGGGTTGGAAGTCCTTAGAGACCAGCTAACAGAGCTAATGTGACCCGGCCTGCCCTCCTTAGGACAGCCCTGTCAACTGATATGAGCCATGAAATATTACACATAGCCACAAACAGCATGGCTGTAACAGCTGTAATGATAGATAGACTTAGATAAGTGCAGTGCAGCAGTCTGGCAAGATTTACTCCATCCTCTGACGCTAGTGACAAAAAGCTATCTCATGGTACTATATATAGTGATCAGGAAGGAAAAAAAACCAGTTCAAATGCAATCATGTATCATTTATTTAACAAAATAAGACCTTTTCCTGTTGGTTGGATAGCACAGCCATCATTAATTGTTTTTTATTTATGTCATCTTTTCTTATCTTTGAAAGATTTGCATCGGTGACTCCAACTTGCTGACCCCAAGTAAGCATGAAAAAATATTACATCTTTGCATATTTACAAATAAAAATAATGGCATTGTTCAAGATCATTCTCATGGACATGCAATTCTCCAGAGTCTGAATTAGATGAAGGAAAAAAAAACAATAGCAGAGAGGAAAGGAGATAAAAAGAGGTCCCCAGAATAAAGCCTCACAGTCCATCTTCGTCATGGTGCAAGATTTTTATTTTTAGAGTGTATGATAGGCATAATGGTACTATACTTAAATCATTCTTTTCAGTTAGAATACTTCAGGACAATTTATTTGGACAGCAAATTTTTCCCCCCAGAGTTGAATACCAAGCGCTTGAGTGAAAAATAAATACAGACTTTCAGTTCTGGGAGACAAATATAGAAGTAAAAACCAAAAAAACAAAAACCAAATCAAGACTGTTGTAATAATCCCACAACTCCATCATTTTCAAGCTCTGTTTCCCACCATCTTTAATCGCTAAAGTCTGTTGGTTCTGTGCTGCAGACCATCCATCACAGGGTCTTTCGCCTTTAGAGTGCCAGTCACAATCCTGAGGCTAACAGGTGGTATTCCTGGCAGGCAGGCCACCAGGCATGATGCCCTGTACTGGTGATGACCCAAGTCTCAAGAATCCATCAACAGGGCCGCGATGGAGAGTCCATGCTGGTGCCTGCAGTATGTCGGCGTCATCACTATTTCTGATATCACTGGTAGCCAAGGGCCGACGCTGAGCCCAGTCTCTGACTATAGAGGGCATAAGGGGAGTAATAGGCCGAGGAGGAGGGGAGGGATGGCATGGGAAGTCCTGGGGCTCCAGCCAGGTGGGATTTGCTGTAAGGGTGGTATCGAGCCAGGCCCAAGCCAGGGGAGCCTCTGAGGGAGAAGGAGCTGGGCAGGGTACCTGGGCTGCTGGGTGGGGGCAGGTGGAGGTGGCAGGAGGCTGTTGATGACACTGATGAAGGGTAGGCTGACAACAGCTTACTGTCCACCATCCCAGGCAGGGCTGTGTGGGTGCGCAGGTGGGCTAGTAGCTCCTCTGACGTGGCAAAACGCTTGTCACAAGGACCCCCAACAGACACCCAGTTGCAGGCGTGAGGCAGCGGTTCATTGGGGAGCATGAAACCGTAGGTGTACAGAGGGTGGGATAGGGAGGGGGTGGTGCTGGAAGACAAGGAGCTGGAGTGTAGGGAATGGAGGTGGTGGGAGGGGTAAACCAGGGGGAAACCAGACTTCAGGCTGGAGGGATCGTGGACACAGGTGGAGCAGTTACTTCCCCCTAGGTGGGGTGCATTGGGGTACGTCAGACAGTACGGGTCTCGACACAAGCCCTGCATCAGGGATGGAGGTGAAGCTCCAGTGAGAGGGCTGGAGCTGGGATGCTTCCCCGGAAGTCCTAAACCCAAACTAGACTTGGTGGGGTCCAAGCCCGGAACAAACTGGGAGGGGTAGCCAGCGTAGGCTCCCACAATGGAGCCGTGGTAGCCCATGGTAGCAGGAGGCAAGGGAAAGACAGAATGTCCTGGTTTAAAAGGGGAGACGGGGGCGATGTGCCCGGAGCCCAGGCTGGGCTGTGAGGAGGGCTGCAGGTCAGCCTTGCTCTCTGGCCGCGGGCTGCTGGCAGAGCTGGCGTTGCTGGAGTTTGCGCTGGCCCGTATGTGGCTGGAGTTGGCTAACTGAGCCCCATCCATCCCTGATTTAGCTGCATCTGAGTCCTTTTTGCCAGCGCTGTTGTTGTTACTGTCCGAGTTGGCCTGCTCTGAGTTCCCAGGTTTGTTGTCCATGTGCGGGGCCTGGGAGTGTGGCGGGGGCTGTGTGGAGGGGGAATGGCTTTGTCTGTGGGGCTGGCTCTGAGTGTGCAGGGGAGGAGAGCTGGAGCTGGGTGACTGGGAATGGGGAGGAAAGGATGGACATGAAGTGGTGCCACTGCTGGAGCTTCCATTTGGCATCCGGAACGCTGCTTTATCTGAAGGCCCCTTTGTCACTTGAACATCCTTACGACAGTCGCCTGGTGACTTCGAGTAAGGTTTGAAACTAGACTTGTCCTCCAGGGAGTGGTGCTGCTCTCCAGATTTGGAAGATCGGCTGGATGAATCCTTGTCTCCCAGACTGCCAGAGGAGAGGGAGGCCAGCTTGGAGGAGGAGGAAGGGTCTGGTTTGCCAATTTGAGAGCAGGTCTGGGCCAGCAGAGCCAGAGGACTCTTCTTGGCATCAAGCTGAATAAAAGAAAAGGGAGCAAGAAGGTGAGAAAACTGTTAATTTAAGCACACATTTCCACTCTATTAAAACTTTAAAATAATAATTATCATACAAAAATTTAAATAATACTCTGTTAGTACATTTCACTTGCCAAACAATGAACTCAGTATACAAACACAGCAAATTCACACATCAGCCCTGAAATGTGTACTAATTTCTGACATGGAAATATGTAAGTCAGAGGATTTGAGTCATAGTCAGAAATGAAAGAAAGAAAGAAAGAAAGAAATCTTTCAAATGGATAATTTTATAGTAAAAAAATGAACATATCTGTAAAACGAACAAATTATATAGCTTTTCACACTGTTTTATCCGCGCTGATTTTACAGTTCCAAACTGTTTACGGAACTTGCCAATAAATCGCTGTGCGTAAAATGGCGCATATGCTGGCATTTTTTAATAATACTCGTCACTGTACCCCACGACATTTAATGGAATAAAATATTTTCAAATAACTACTGATATTAGTGAAAATGTCATGTCTTTTATCCACTTACTTCAATGCTGACTGGCGCGGACGTGAGGGGTTGGAGATACTCCGGGTGCAGCAAGTGGCCGCTGTGCGCCGTCAACATCTTTATGATCCGGATGGGAAGCCTTTTAGCCTGGCGCGAGGGATTCGTGGGAGAAGGACAAGACGTTGGTATGGAAACGGACGGTTTTCCCGCTCCTGTGCGGTGTGGATCACCGCTGGTGTCGGCGGTGTTGCGCTCCGGGGACTGGCTGCGTAAAAGCGGTTCAGGTCCACCAGGGGGATCTCTCATCTGGATCAGGGCTCGAAATGGGACGGCGGCATGTAACGAGTGGACGCAGGGATAAAACTCATTTATCAGCACGCTTCATGATGTTAAATTCAACTGAAGGCAGCACGATAATCCAGAAGGGCATGTGCGTAGTGCGCGTCCACCGTGTTGGACCCGAGCTGTCTCTAAAGAGGAACAAATCGCCAAAATGTCATCCTCTACTGATTCCTAAATATTCCTTTATCCAGTGAGGAAAAAAGAGGAATCGAGATAATAAAAAACCCAAAACACCATAAGTCTCTGCTCATCAAAAGACGGGGCAAGTGGTAGGAATATCCCCGCAGAGGTTAGTTAGTGTGACAGTCCTCCGCTGTGTGTATCTCTCTCCCTCTGCTGCAGCCTCACAGTATCTCACTTCTTCCACATACTAACGATGTGAGGGGAGGGATTTCAAAGCGACGAGCCGCCGTCCAATCAAAAGTCCCCGCATTCATAAACGGAGGAGGGACAATGGGAGGGGGCGCGGTCTGTCTTCTGGCCTCACCCTCATATTAGGCTGGGTGGAAATCTGTGTCAGTGACCTCCAAAAAATAAATACTGAATCAGAGATTTGACATCATACACATTGTGACAAAACACAGACATTCCCAGTAAGGATCAAAATAAGGAGCACAGAATCTCTGTAAAGTTGTGTGGAATGTATCCACCCATTTTAGTTGTAAATAAGAGCATAAACTCCCAAATAATATCCTACTTTCCCTTGATATTTCTGCTATGTAAATGGATTTATTGTATTATAGTAATCAAACTGCAATAAATACAACTTTTTCTGGATAAAAACAAATGGACATAATTCAATTGTTATGTATTTTTGCTGCAACACTAAATGACATCTGCAGTTTTTTGCGTTTGCAGTCACACTCCACAGGCATTTTTTTTTTTTTACAAGCATTACAGATGCCCTGTTTATTATTTTTAAAGTTTCCTCCAGCTTGTACAGGAGCACAAAACAGAGAAAACTAAAGACAATGAAGTTTATTCACTACATTAGTAAATTCAGTAACTTAATTTTGTTCTCCATAAAGGACAAACTGTCTTGCCTTATGGGGATTTCCATTCTGGCCGAAACGCCTCCTCATCTAATCAGATGGTTTGGCCTCAGCTACCAGATCCATAATCCAACATATTACAAGGCTGTTGTATTCGGTCTGTTTAAAGTAGTGTCATGGTTCATTGATTACTGACTAAAGAAAAGCAGAACAAGCCTGTCTTTTGAGCTTTAATAGGTAAACTTGTTTGACATTTGACAACACAGGCCAGCCTTATCAAACTGTACCACCATCAGCCTGCTCCTCTATTATATGGGCTGCTGCCATTTATCTGCAGCTGAGAGGAAAAGCAGTGTGTGGAGGATGAAGTCACTTCAGCCTCACTCAACAGTGTCACTGTTTGACCTGTCATCATTAGGCTTAGCCCTCACTCATCACCCACACACTGCCACTCACGCTTCAATGGCCTGCAGAGATCCAAGAATATGTGAGTGCAAACGTGCATGCGGCTGGGCTAAGTGCAGTACAGTCCTCTTTTGAATCCGTCTGTTTGTTTAAAACTGTCTGTCACCACCTCTGGCCGAGACATGTAAACTGGTGACGTATAACAACCGCTTTCTCGCTGTGAGATTTAAAGGTAACGCTGAGAGCTTAGAGGGGATTTCAAACATTTCTTTACAGAGCAGACTGCTTGTTAAGTTTGAGGTTTCCGATTGTGCTCTTGTTTATCACACAGTCGTCCACTTGTTAAAAGGGTGAGTGGGTAAGTCTCTGCAGTGTGGGTGGAGTTGCATAAGGAAGGGGGGCGTTTAAAAGGAGACCAAAGAGGAGGGCATTGGGAAAAGCCAGACAAAGGCAGTGAGAGAATGAAACAAGGGAGGGCTCAAACAACAGGGAGCAACTCCTTTCATGTGTCCCCTTGATGTAGCTGGTAACAGCTGTTTTGGCGTGTCGATGACTGATGGCTGTTTCCTGTTGTGGATATTTTAAGGGGACAGCTTTCCCGTTAAAGAGGGTTCTCAGCATGTCCCGGGCCCGCTGGCCCTTGGGGCATTTTCATGCTTTCTCTGTGGCTGTAGCAAAGCAATGAGTTTGGCTGGAGCAGAGGCCAAACAAAACCCCCAGAATGAGGCTGATAGGGGGCTGAGGAAGAGTGAGGAGGCGCAGACCCCAAATGCCCCTGTGATCCCGTGATTTATAGAGCCACTGAGGCCTGTAATGGACGCCATAGCTCTGTGGCGGGGCTTAATTCATCCCTGTGTTGAAAAGCTGCTGTTTGCCTGACTCCAGAGTAAATATATAACGCTGACATTAGGCAGCTGAATTCTTCAAACCTGGCTCAAACAAATCCTCATCTGCTCATTTGTCTTACGCTCTGTGTTTGGAAGTGCCGAGGCGTTTTGTGGCGCTCACTGGGATTAGCGTTATGTAGATGCTCTGTGTGATTGTTTAATGAGGAGCTGACAGTGATGTGAGCTCATAAGAGTCTTGTTTCTCTCTCCCCTCCCTTTTTTTAAGTTATTATACTTCTACAGGCCTTCACTGGTGTCAGCCAGACTCTGACAAGGTCTGGCTGCATGTCGTACTGTACAAAGAGAAGGAGAGAGAAATGATAAAAGCGCCAGAGAGGCAAAAGAGGGAAAAGGATTGTAAATAACTCCTATTTAATTATCTGTGACTGACTTATGGGGTGTGTGGAATGGGAATAGAGGCCTGAGGCTGGGGCTCTGCTCTACCCCTATGTGTTTTCTCCAGCAGTAATAAAACCAAGGAAAAAAAGTGGATTAAGACAGTTTCATGGGGTGTAGCAGACATGGCATTTAGACCCAAACACTTAAAAAGAGCCTCACAGGCAACATTCCAGCCAGGACAGAATGTTGAAACAAGGATTTCCTTGAGCTGAAAGGTCCACAAACAATATCTACACAGTGTACTTAATGTATTCACACTTCCTCGTTTATCTTTCTGTGGTTGCCTCTCCCTCTGTCTTTGACATACACATACTAATCCTTTCACAGTTGAATGTGCATGCGCTCGCACGAGAAAATGTAGCCCGTGCACACAAACAAACAGGCCATACCGTGCGGGATACCATCTTAAAAGTGTGTTTTTATATTTCTTATACAGTATCATCTATCTTGCTGGCTGCATAGTATATCTGTGTGTGTGTGTGTGTGTGTGTGTGTGTGTGTGTGTGTGTGTGTGTGTGTGTGTGTGTCAGAGTCAGAGCTGCGGCTGACAACCTTATCTCTCCAGTTTAGGAGGGAGATTGTCTCTCTTGTCAGCTCCTCACGTCTCGCAAGCTAACACTCTTATCCACTCTGCCTACCTGTCGTCTATCTGTCTGCATTATAATCACTGTGGGATAATAGGCTTCCCTCTGTGTTCGCAGATTGGCACTTTTATTTCCGAATCCTGCACCGCGCACCGTTCTGCCTTGTCGTACTCGCTACACCTGAAACGCATTCGCAGACAGGCACGTATGCTGCACGCCGCCCACGCCCGCGCAACTTCAAGTCCTCTCCCCACACTTGGAAACAAAAGCCGCTATTGTACTCTGCACGGAGAAGTTATCAAGAGCACGGAGAGAGGAGGAGGAGGAGAAGGAGAGGGGAGTAGGTGGAGGGAGAACGGGCCTGCACTGCCAGACAGCGTCTGCCTCAAATCAGATCGTCCTACATTGTTGTGTGAAATTTCAGATGACATCAAAAGGTTTTTTTTTTTTTCCATTGGCCTTACGACAGAGGGGGGTCGTTTTGATAGAAGCACAATCAAGGTATTCACAAGCTGGACCCGTGACAGGTCTGCTAAAAGGAACAACAACAGGCCATGCACAGAAAATCTTGCCAGCACATTCCTCACGCTTGTTAAAGTCAGTGCTGCTTCCTCCAGTCATGGTCGGAGTCACCGCCTCTGTGTCTTCATCATCTAACCTTTGTTGAGGGGGAGGCTGCTGGGAACATACATTCTGTCTTTCAGTTTTTCTCTGAAACTGCCCTTATTTTTATCACAAAATCAAAACCACAACACATTTTCTCATGAGGAAAAATTAAGTTGAGTTTCGAAAAAGAAAATTGCTCAATAAAGCTTCTCAAGCTGAGTCCCACTGTCTTTAAATAACACCACTCTCACTGGTAATCATGATCTGATAAACAACAGAAGTTATTGGAGTTTGTGGTAGCCACAAAGTTTCTGCCAAACATATCCGGGGAAGATGATGGAGGGGCGGGACGGGCGGGGCCCCGCTGTACATGCCAATCACCACAACCTGCAGCGAGGCAGAGTCATGTCAGCTGCCATGGCTTTGACTTGACAAGGGATGGCATGGCTCAATTAAAAGCCTGTCAGTGTGTAAGTAAATCATGGCCTTTCAGGCTTGACACATCAAACAAACAGTTATTAAAGCGGCCCGCCCATCCCATTCATCTCTCTGCATGTGCTTGCCAACCTTTGGTCAATGCAGGAGCAGAAAAACCTGCACCAGCGAGAGCATTAAATACATACAAAGGGGACCGATGTAAGACCAGTTTAGACGAAATGGAAATAAACATGCACAACAAGTCTTTTAAAACTATCCTGCTTTATGGTACTAAACTAAATATGGCAAAGTAAAAGTTGGGATTTACTTCTTTGAAATCTCCTTAAATAAAAAAACAGGTTTGAGAACAGGCAGGAATGGAAAACGCATTCCAGACACAGACCTCGTGTGGCCAAAATATTTGTCTCAACTGGGTCCTTGTGGTGACAAAGTACCGTGCTTGTCCCTGGCAGTAATTCACTGGCTCAGATGAATACATGAAAGTGAAACACTGCCATATATCACCCGTCCCCCTCCCCCCCCTGCCTCATGTGCTCCGTGTGAGCCTCGCAAAGTCACACACGGCCGTTTGTTATGCGACCGTGCATTCTCATTTTAAACTCTGCGTTGAGGGCTACGGGCCAAGCTGACACTTATGAAATATTTCCCTTGCTGACCTTAGCTACTGCCTCAGCTGGGGAGATTAATCCTCTGTCTGCAGACACTGGGAGCAGAATGCAACAGCAGCACACACGCACACACACACACACACACACACACACACACACATATACACAAACACACACACTCTCCTTCTAGTGACTACAAAACTAGCAGTAGCAACAGCACCAGCAACAACTCTGTTCTGGTAGGAATAATTACAGTCTCTGTTGATTTATTTCAGCTTCTTCTTGATCGTGTGCCAGTTACAGGGGAGGTTGGAAGAGAGTTAGATGACATGCATTTAAGTTTATGAAGCATAATCATACAGAATATATTGCACACCCCTAAATGAGCAGGGTGCAGGTAAGACAAGATTACGGTAGCAACAGATAAAGAAAAGTTGTTGCACTCTCTCTTGAAGCGCTCATGTGTAATTTAAATTTCAATGTGTCACACTTTCTTTTTGTACTCTAAGTAAAGAAACAACGGAGGGCTGGAAAGGTTCAATCAAAGTCCTTCAGATCAACTTAATATTAAATTTAAATGTTGCTGAATACTTGATATTGGAATTTAAATTTTCTGTAAGACACCTGGCAAACACCGGTTGGAGAATGTATCTCTTGCCAGTAATGGTTCACACACCTAAAATTCCCACATGGTTATGATAGTGACATTGTTTCCAGTCAAGCTATTGTCCATCAGACCCTCTCTTGAAACCCAGTAAACATTTTGATAATTTTTTTGTTTGGTAAAATGCAAAGAAGGTTTTAAAATTAGACATCAATACAGTGATGTCTACTCCTCATCCTAATAAAACTAGTCTTATTCAATGTCATATTTTTAAGTAAGACACACACATATATGTATACATATATAGAGAGCTTTCATTGATGAGAAACGTTTGCCCTTAAGGTAACAAAGTAAAGGTTTACATTTTATAATGAAGTTGTCGGAGTGTCTCCTGGACGTTGGCATAACTTTCTTTTGAAAACTTTTTTTGAACCATAACATCACATTTTGATTGGACAGTCAGGCACTTAAAGGTTCTGTCTTTGTACATAAAATGAGCGGTACACAAGAAAAATAATTGAGAGTTCAGTATTTAAAAGTCAAGCTAATTTATTTAGCTTTGGATCTTTCAAGTCAAAGGATCAATTTGCTTAAACTCAACTGACGAAACTGGGACTAAAATTAATGCTGGAAAA
>JAPZDV010000022.1:4633582-4697120 GCA_029814665.1 Acanthurus lineatus
ACCATGCTTGACAGTAGGTACTGTACATGCTGGAGATAATGCTTCGCCTTGCCTTCTGTGTACCCTCACATTAGCAGGAGGAAGATAAAGCTGGAAGCTGGACTCATCTGACCACAGAATCTTCTTTCAATTCCTGGCTGTCCAGTTCTTATGTGCTGGGCCCTCTGACGCTGGGCCAACCTCTGTCTCTCATTGATCAGGGACTTCTTGACAGCCTTGTAGTACCTTAAGCTATGATTTAAAAGTCGGCCACATACAGTGCGTGTGGAACACTGGACACCAGTTTGGTTTGACCACTGCTGCTGAAGCTCCTGTGATGTCATTCGGTGGTTTTCCCTGCACATGCGGATTGGGATGCAGCCATTTCTTGCTGAAGAAACCTTTGGATGCCCAGATCTTGATTTGTCTTCCAAGCTGTTGGTACGTCTGTATTTCTGCAGAGTGTATCCAACTGCTGAAGAACTGCACCTACACTTCCTGGCTATCTGGCAGCAGCTGTACCCTTTCAGGCTGAGAATCTGTATCTTCAGGCATGTTTCCTACGTTAGGTTCCTTGTTTTAGCCATTTTTGTCTTTTGTAGAACTTTCAAATGTGCTGCCTTAATATAGACACGAAGCATGGCAAAATTGTGTCTTTTAATAAAAAGCACGACACTCATTAGTGGATCACTGGTACCAAAATGATTTCTTATGTATTTTTATGGAACCAATAAATTTTAAGTTTTCAATGGCTTTTTTTAGGATTTGTGTAGTATTTTGACTGTGACTGAACTGAAAGCAATTGCACTTGAACACCTAAGAGTGATTCTTAATGTAATATTTCACAAATGCATGGGGTGTCCGAAAACTTTTTTCCACCACTGTAAAGTTGTGGTGGTCTCTCTGTGGAAGAGGAAGGTAGGCACATTTCTTTTAATAGATTAAAAATACAATGTCCATTTACAGTGATCACATCTGTCCGCATCAAATTGATAAGTGGATGATCATTATAATTTACATATATAATTTTTTAATTTTTTTAATCATTATTTGTCATAAGGATTACCATCTGATTGATAGGTGTATATTTATTACCCAAGTATAAGGTGAAAAAAAATGGACAGCTTCATACTTACAAATTTTCTCTGGAATTTTTCAAAGTACAATATGGCTGTTTCAATCAGATTTGACTATAACAGCTATTTGCCACCTTGAACCCAGGATCATTTTGTCAAAACCAAGCTAACCTCTATTATAGAGTGATGTAAAATGTAATTCCATGCAGAGGGCCAGTGTTTGATATGTGGATATTCTATAACAGCCTGTGATACAGGGATGCAGTAATCAATCTTACTTTTTCTTTTTTGTATTTGTCATTATGGATCAATATTATGAGCAAAATACTTTCGCAGCATATGCATAAGAACAATTCAGTCTCATGCTTGTTGATCCACATCAGCAGTTGATCGCTGTTATTGTGCCCAGTAAAAGTGGATTCCTTTGTTTTATAACTTGGGAAACTGTAGATGATGTTAATAAATGGGTGCATGTTGTTGTAAATAAGTTTTACTTGATTGGAACAAAATATTATGCACCATATGCCATCAATGAAAAATCATATTCACTTTTGCATTAATTGAGGGCCAGTTTTGTATGCATTTACACAATCAGTGCATTTGTATTATTGCATGTGCATATAAATAAAAATATTTTAATAACCTTTTATAGGTTTTTTGTTTTTGTTTTTGTTACCTTCACATTTCTAAATATAAATAAACAAACAGTTCTAATGAAAAACTGATCATTTTAAGATGCATTTTTTTAAATCTAACAGACATGTTTCCTTTCATGTTACTTTATATATTTGTAAGACTATGTAAGGTTTTGTTTTAAGAGAATGTGGATTGGCTTGTGAAGACAATCCTGTGTCAAGACAATATATCCATTCATGTGGGGATCCTGACATTTGAGATTAACTGCAGCAAGCTCTTGAACAAAATGCACTACAGCAGCCACATGATTAGGAGTCAGCCTTGGTGCTATACATTACGCAGATGTAAACAGTAGGGTTATGATATGGACTTGAGCAGCCAACTATTTAAAGTCAAATATAATAAAGAATTCCAGGCCTCCCACATTTTTTATGTTACTACTGACTTTTGTTCCCAAGAACATATTTTATTTGCTTTTTCAGCCTTAGGACTATGTATAGCTAACAAGTAACTGTAAGTGCTAGTTTTGATTGACTAAATGTTGACTGACCTATGAATTGCAGTAAGAGTTTTCATTTGTAAAGAAAAATGCAGGATACAAATATAGATCTCTTTTTTTAAAGTTAAGGTTTGTAGTTTGTTATGTTTTGTTTTCTAACAAAAAGGCACCGTATGTAGTGCTGTGCATGTCATGGTCAAGGAATCAGAATCCTTGGTCATTTCCCCTTAGTCTTACTTATTTGGTAGCAATGTAATACACTTTGAGTGTAGGTTATTACACTTAACTACGTTTCTGTGAACTGTCTGAACCCAAACACCACCTGAGGAAACTGAAAAATCAGAAAAAGACAATGTTTAAAAAACAAAATAATTTAATTCTGTTAAATAAAATCTAGTTACAGAATTGATATACATAAAAATATCTTGTAGTTGAAAGAAAAAATTTCCTTGTTTACAACTGATACAGACGTAACTTTAAAACCCAGTGTCACACTTTGTGTAAATTTCAAATGTACATGTACCAGTCTGTACACCCACTGGTTTTTAAATGAGATGTGATCAGGTAGACACTTCACATCACTTATATCAGTCTGTGTTGGCTATACTGCCTTTTAAATTATGTCAAGCAGGGCAAGCTTTTGTGGTGATTTCTTGCATGTTGTGTGTTTTGTATCCATGTATGTGTGTACTATTTATTAATATAGTTTATTTATTGAGGAGTCCGTTCTAAGTAGTCTAATCTTAATGTCTTTATTCATGCAGTAATGTCACTGCAGGCAATAATGACTGAAAACTGCAGTTATAAGCTTAATGGTAAATAGGGAGCTCTCCAGAGAAAAGGGAGAGCTCTGCAATGAATCAGGATTTATCAGGAGTATTGTTGCTCTATTTCAAACAGTGTCACTGTATGAGCCTGGGATATACTGAAGAATGTTAAATATTAATTACCATCAGATTCTGACTAATCTGGTTGGTGTGTTTGCAGTTTAGAATGATAATTAAGTGATGCCGCTGTGTGTAAGTGAGCATAGTGTCTCTTTTGATGAGGAGAGGCATTCACACCATTCCTGCCATGGGGAGACAGCTGCTGGCAATTAATCAATTAAACTTACTAATGGCCTATATATAAAAGCCTAATAGCCTGTTTTACCCACAAGAAAGCCCACTTGCTATTGATCAGGAACACACAGGGCTTTTCCTCCTCAGTTAGATTCATTTGCTGATATTCAATCAAACATAGTTTTTGACGGGACAGATTATTGTTGCTTACTGAACTTCTAAAATCCACCATTTAAAATGCAATGCACCTGCACTTTTAAAAGTTAATGATAGATGACACTCTTATGACACACCTTTGATTAATGAAGGGTAAATAAACCACCTTGCACCTTTCACTCTACTTTGCACCCATATAATGCATTATTTAATTATAAAAAGTTGAGAAGAACTTGTACAAAGTGACCTTGGACCATGTACTTTAGACCACATAGTATAAACAGTTTAATAGTTTTACAATTTAACTATAAATAGTTAAGGACTTCCAACATTTAAATCAGCATCAAAGCAAGTATATATAGACGCCATCAGGACCCACAAATGCGACTACCCATTGACTGAGCATTATCAGGGGTTGGGTCACCCCAGCCCAGACTTGCTTAGGATTATTGCAACAGAGGTCACCCCCAAGTCTGAAACAGACTTAAGCATCTGCTCCAAAAAGGGACTTTCTGGATCACCAGGCACACAAAACACATGCATGCATGCTCTATAGGAACCTTGATGATGGTTTTTTCCAGTGTGATACCCAAACTGCACCATCATGTCCTTACAACATGTGATCATTTGACCTGTGACTTATGTGACTATACCTTTGAATGACACACCTGTGAGCAATTCTCACACTTTACCTGAAAAAGACTGTTTAAAGGCATTGGTATGTATTTGTAGCTGTTTGAAGGATTTTTACTTGAAACTCAGAGTGCCTCAGCGTTCTTTTTTTTGATGGCCAGTGGGCCCGCTAGCTATGGTTGGCAGGGGGTTCTAGATCTAGCCCTGTATGGCCTGGTATGACTGTGGGGCTGGGGTTGAGTACCAGCACCAGTGATGCCGTCTCGGAATTGATGGCCGCTGGGATGGTGGGCATGTCTTCTGCACTACGGGTTCTTTGAGAGATGGGGTTTTGGTGTGGGCCTACTGGATTTTCTTTGGGGGCCCGCATGGGCCTGTGGAGCCCTGGGGGTTCAGTCTGCTGGGGGCCTGTTGGCATCACAGCCTCCCTTCCATGGCTCCTCTTGCTGAACGGGCTGGACCCACATTTCCCAGCATCTTACAGCGCAGTGAACTCACTTAAAACACACTACACTTCGTTATGTAAATAGTTACTTATAAGCACATTCAGGTATGTAACAATCAGGGCTCTCGGGGCCAAGCTGCTGCAGGGTAGTAGTGCACTGCAGTCCTATGTTCCGCCCACTCCATTTCACCTGGCCCCAAGTTTTAATGCATTTCACTGACTCAGTCTTTGGGGACAGGTTGGGCTGACAGAGGGCTTTGTAGAGGGACGAGCCACAGCCCTACTGTCCCCACTGTCCTACAGTGCTGTGACGCCCCCGCCACCCTCTTACACCTCTCACCTGTCCACCAAATTTTCGGAGTGTTTTTCAGTTATTTTATTCTAGTTTTTTAAAATTTATTTATTATGACTGATCATATGATTCAGATATCATGGCTTGCTGATAACCATTAGTTTTTTTCCCTTTTGTTTGCCTAACCAAATCACTTACATACAGTTAGGACACACTGTTAACTGGATATAACATTAAGATAATATGACGTTAGTTAATGTTGGATAAAATGATATAATGTTAGTTAATGTTAGTTAATGTTGAGCTGTCCCAAAAGTTAGTGCAATGTTAACTCTTAAAGTTTGTTGACTGAAACCAATAAATGTGATGCTATCGCAAGAAACACCAGCATCACATCACGTTACTAAATTTGAATCATATTTGGTTCATCGCGTCATCGCTCAACTGCTGACTGGATGTCACGGCACATCATCATGCAATGTCGCCCAAAAAGTCCAATATTTTCAACTTCAAGCGACAGCTACAAAAAATATATGGACATCCCAACCTGCAAAAAGTCATTTCAGGGTAGGTGTCTCTAACCCCTCCAAACTATAAACAGGTTGAGATGATGGAAAATTACTTTAATTATTAACTGATTGGACAAAAACTAAAAAAAAAACTACATGAACATAGCAAAAACCCTTTTTTTCATACTATTCACATGAACACAAATATGTCTAATAACTACTTTGTTTTACGATGCAAGACAGAGCAATGGGAGTGTGGGAGCTGCTATCAATATGCGGGAGACTTCCAGAACTTTAGGGAGAGTTGAGATGTCTAAATACAGGACCGGAGGTACATCCAGTAGTTTATGTAGTACTATAGAAAACCTGAGTCTTATTTTCCCTTTTTTAAGTATAACATGCTTGCTGTGATGTGTAGTGTTAAACTTTTCTTTTTCATATTAATAATGACATATTTCTTTAATACAATCAATGCCAAATTTGGCACCCAAACATGTGGGTGCATATGAGAGTATTGTAGTACTGCTGAAGTACCACATTTATTGAAAACTTGATGCTGTCATAATTTTTGATTTTAAAACAGGTGGTTCTTAAATTATGGAGATACAGGTTTCTGCTTAACAGGTAGCATGCTTTGTACCTGGTTAGTTGTCTGACATTTTTTCAAAAAATAATTTAATGAGATATTAGTTGAAATGGGGATATATGTATGTTCATATTTGACTATGTTACGAGTGTTGGCCTTCACAAAATCTCTGTCCCCGTGCTAACCAGTGGCTCATTTCCCAAACGAAATTACTCACACTGAACAGAAAATACTGATGGCATCCTATTTTACAAATGTTAACTCTTAACATTAACGTTTAATTCATTTAAAAATACATTTCTTTGTACTAGTGAAACATGTCAAAAAGATTTTTTTAAAAATCTCTCATTACAGTTGCAGTTAGTAATTTGCAAATTTGGTGAAATGGGCTTGAGCCATTTCATAGTTTTCCTACTTAAGTAGAAAAACACAATTTAACCATTTTCTTCGTACAGAACTTTAAATATGGAGAAAGGTCTAAGAAGCCTGTCTGGTTATGTTGCTGTGGAAATAATTTTTACAGAGACAACATGTTCAAATTAAGTTGGCTCAGTTCAGTTTGTGGCTTCAGATTTATAATAACTCCATGCACATTTTAACTTCCAGCAATTGCAAAATTTATGATGTTCATCTACATATGTAGAAGATTATGTTGCAATTGCCTTTGACTAATCTGTACCAGAGAAAGTTTTAGTAATGTAAGTCTTGTTGAATGCAAATAATGTTTCGCTTCCTTGAAGTAAAATGATTCCCGACCGATGATCTTTGTTGCTACCATTCTGCTCTCCCTAAAATGTTTCTCTTTGCTAATTCTCTTTAAAATAAAGTAATGAAATGCCTCCATCACTCAGTTGATAATTAATGACGATAGAGACACAGCTTCTGCAAATTTTATTTTGTACATTTCACCAGAAAATGATTCTCAACTATCATTAAGTGAAATTCTCTGATGGCAGTGCTAGTATGTTTTTTTTGTCTGTATGTGTATGGCTTCCAGCCCCAGTAATCATGAATCATTAGTTTGAATGATCCATGATGATAATTCCTGCAGATTCCTTTCCGTGCTGTTTTTTTTTTTTTAATAAAACTCAGCACAACAGTCATTAACAGCCAAAAACAGCTTAAAACTTTACCCATCTGACTCCTGAATGAACCCAGCGCAGCAAGCCATGAAACATGACCCTATGTGGGTGTGTTTGTATGAGTGTGAGTGTGTGAGGGGGAGATAGAAAGAGGGAGTGCGTGTTAGCTTCCTAATCCAGGATTTATTGGCCATTAGTACAGCCTGAAAGTCATTACAGTACATTTTGCTGCCGGCTTGACGTTTTATTAGGACAAATACAGGCTTTTTGGATACGTGCATGCGTATATTTGTGTGTATATAAGCATGTGTGCGTAGTTTAGTGTTTATGAGTATGTTTGCATGTGAGTGTGTGAATGACATTTTATGAGGAAAAATTTCCCCACTGGGATGGAGACAATGATTTCTGAAAGCAGGAAAGACTAAAAAGCCTTGAGAAAGGACAGATTGATCGACAGATAGATATACTGACATTCAGACAATTAGATAGATAGATAGATAGATAGATAGATAGATAGATAGATAGATAGATAGACAGACAGACAGACAGACAGACAGACAGGCAGGCAGGCAGGCAGGCAGGCAGGCAGGCTATAGCTTCCGGAAGCTAATCCCCCCCCCAAAGGAGGCAGATCTCTTGGCTAGAACTTACAGTTTAGCCTCATTCTTTTACCATGTTGACATGTGTATACTCCTTATGTTTTGCTATGTATGTAGATATCAAGACAATTCTCAACACATTTTTAAATAGCTTTTAAAATCATTTCAGTTCACTCATGGGGGCAATGATAATTTGCTAAGGGAATATGCTAGCAACAGTTGTTGTATCTGGATTACGTTGCTTACTTTTGTCTAATTTTGTGTGACACCGCAGGCCCATGTTTCAAATATTGTCAAGGACTTCAAGCTGCAAATTTACCACTGTTAGCATTGTAAACAGCTAACATTGCAAACTGCATCTTGTGCAAGAAAAAGAGAGACAAAAGCACGTGTGATAGGCTCGTGCAGACAAAGTCATCCATCTGTGTCTCCATGTTTGGTGGTGCAGTCATTGGTGTTGCTGCTGCTAACAATGTTAACTATAAATTTTAAAACCATGTTGAGCATTGTATCAATTTGTGAAAGTAGACAGAAGCAAAGCAGACTTGTAGTTGTTTTTTTTGTTTTTTTTAAATATATCACACTTTCAATCAACGGAACCTCAAATGAACAGCAGCCTCCATTTAAGTTAAGTTGTTTTGACATTAAATATCATGATCTCAGAACATTCCATCTTGAGATTAGGTCTACAAAAACTTGTCAAAAATGTCAGTGGTATCACAGCTTTTCTTCAAAACTGACTTGTTTATGAAAACCTATTTGTGACACTTGCAACAGAACCATTATTTATTTAAGCTAAGTCTATGAGAATTATTGTTGTGTAATATCAAAGCCTTTTATAAGATCAAACATACATAGATCATGTTTGCCTGCAAAACCAACACTCTCACCCCAGAACACACCCGCATGAGTACACATGTCGTGCAAACATAGAGGCATACACATATTGACATATTGTACATACACTCACATAATGTAACATACTAGTAGATAAGAAAGTGTACACAAACATCCCTCCAGCTGTGCCTTAAGCTCATAAAGCTCAATATAATGTGCCATGATTGACCAAAACATTGTTTTGAGTTTTTACATGAAATTTACATATTACACAACCTTTGACTTTGCTCTTGCCAACAAGTTACATCAAAGATCCTCTTTTCATGTTAACTTTGCTTCCAACCTCCTCTGCTTTTTCATTTCGCTACATTGATCCTCTCTGCGCCCCCACTTTGCTTCTCTTTCGCTTCCTTTATTGTTTTGCACTTCGTGACACCCCTCCTCCCCCCAGTCTCTAAAGACATCATCTGTATCTGTATAAGAAGCAAAAGAAGTGGATCTGCTTTAAGGCCCCTGAAAGGAAGATATTTTGCAAAGAGATTTACTGCCTGTTTGACCCTAAGGGAGAAGGATGTCGGCATTACGCCCTGCGCAGGTGTATGAATGATTTCTCAGGCTCACCCTCCTTTATATCAAGCCCGGAATAAAAGACTGCCAGGATTTACCTCTTCATCAGATGAGGATTTTAACATTGGAGGGTAAATGTTCTAAACAATGAAGAGGAATTGAGGCTCTCTGCTGTTTTTATTTTCGTTCTTTCTTTCCCTCGGCTGGATCAGAGTCATCCCTCAGGCCAACCCATTATTGGAGGCAGAGCTTTCCGGAGTAAATCAACTGGTTAATTCCTCGCCTTACTTTCTCACTACCCGTATTTGTCATCAGCGTTGTTCTCTTTGATCAGCCAGCTGGGCCGTCTTGTCGTGCCGTTTGCTGGGAAACTGACAACAATAAATTACGGTTGCTTATGATCAGTTGTTATGAAGATATGGTACAAAACATGTTCCCTGTTTTAATAGAGATAATTGACTTGTAGCAGGTAAATTATAGGGGCAGTTTGCATGCTGTCATGGCTGTCAATGCCTGTTTGGATGTCGTTGTCAGTTTTCACAGAAGCTTCTATTATGTTTTTGTTGACAGTCAATTTAGCAACATACTTTAACAAGTCACAAAATCTCTTAATTTAGACATGTAGTAATCTAACTTTTTTTGAATATGAAAGAAAACTGACAGCAGGGTGAAAATAGTCCCCTCTTTAAAATAAAGTTTCACATGAGAAAAATTAAAATCATCTGAAATTAAAATACATTTTCCCATTAAATGTGAACACCTATGTCAGCACATACATTAGATTCATAATGTTTGTTTTAATTTGTGTATATATTTGGCCAAAGTTATATTTTTCCAACAGAAATTATATTGACTTGTTTGGCTATGACTGACAGTTTTGATACTGGTAATTTCACTGGTACAATATCTGTGTAGGCGTGCACTAAAAATAGTTTGCAATCAGCGTTGCCAGACAGGGTTGTTTTTGCTCATTTGGGCTTCTCTTTCATTTGATTGGGTGGGTAAAAATGGAAGGCTTCCAGATAATTTTTTTTTCTAGCATTTTAGTGGGTTACCCGAACAAAAAAGTTACAAATACAGTCCAGTGAGTCATCCCTTTTCTCTTCAGTTATTATGATTGAGACTGACAGTGTTGTTCAGTAGGTTTGAGGCACATGGCAGATGACTAACGAAATCTGATATCGGTTCGTTACAACTATTCTGGAATGATTTTCTTATTCCAGTTGGTTTTTGGTTATAAAGTCTTAAATAAAAGCCTTTTAGAGCAGACCTTTATCCGTTAATTAAATGAGTTCTGCTAAAGTTAACCACAAATTTCACGGTGCAGACCTGATATCTATTTAGTGATCTATGCTAGTATATCACATGCTTGTAAAGGTAAAATGTTAACTGTTTTCAGATATGGATGTAGGACGACTTCACTACAC
The DNA here is from genome assembly GCA_029814665.1 of Acanthurus lineatus. Classification (NCBI taxonomy): domain Eukaryota; kingdom Metazoa; phylum Chordata; class Actinopteri; order Acanthuriformes; family Acanthuridae; genus Acanthurus; species Acanthurus lineatus. Next base: position 4,643,967 of record JAPZDV010000022.1, read on the forward strand.
AAGTGTTGAGAGAACATGATCAAAAAGGAACATCCAGTTGGAATCAGTGATTACGTTAGCAAGGTTAGCTAACTAGCTTCCACTACATGACAAAGATCTGCTGTTTGATTGGAACTTACTATCTTCTGCTCTCAAAGAAAGGTTCTTCTAAATCCTGTGATGAGTGGGAGAGCATCAGTTCTTAAAGCTATGGAGTTTGTGAATATGTAGCATGTCAGATTTTATTTGGAATGAATTGAGTAATATCGTCCTTACTTTAAAAATGTTCCCCTTTAATCAGTGTAACAAACATTTTCTGACAGTGTGAGAGAAATAGTTTTCGAGTGCTGAGGAAATTACTCTATCAAAATGTAAATCCCTATTAATTAATAGTCATTGAAATAATGAACATAACAGAGTTCAATTTGTGTGTCTACTTTTTTGATAAGGGGTCAGGCTGAGGTGGAACACTAAAAGACTAAAGATCAGTTCTTAAACACATGTAAAGGGTTTTTTTCTCAGAAATAGAAAATAAGGAATATTATTATGATTTATCTGTGGCTGTGGAGGCGAGCTTCCTCCACTCTTTAGTGTGATGTGCCACGGCTTGCGTTGGCTGGCAGATTGTATCAGCGAACACGGCAGCTGTACGTACTGTACATGCTGCGAGACAAAATAAGAAGAAGAGGGTTTAGTGATAAAACTGTGAAGGATTATCTGTCATTTGGCGGGCCCGTGGTGATTTGCTATCAAAACGGATTTTGCGTAAAAAAGGAATGACAGGAACGGAAAGATGATGGAAAAGGATGAAGAGGAGGAAGAGAAGGAGCGGAGGCGGGGGGGATTGAAGATGGCAGAGGGAGGGGGGGAGTTGTCATGCAGGGAGGATTTTGTTTTCTGTTTAATTTCTTGCCCCTTTCCCCTCCCTTCCTGACAACCCCCCATCCAATGAGCTGGATGTCAGTCACATTTTGAACTTGCCTAGCAAACACGGCAGAATGATTGGAGCTGTCAGTCAAAGTAATGTGTTGTTTGCCACTGGAGAAACTGGGAGAAAGACAGAGGTTGGAGAAGGAAAAGAGAGTTTTTACTGTGGAGAATACATTACGTCTTAAAGACACTCCCTCAACTTTTACGCCTGAGATCACAAACGATAACTTTGAAGGTGGCAAAGTCGATGCACAGGTGCACGAGCCTTCCCTTGACTCAAACATCACAAGTATGATCTGAAAGACTGCAGCTTTAACCTGTTACTTGCCTTCGGGTAAAGTTGAAATAAAGAAAAGCTTTTGATGCCAACTTTCTATAAGCATAAAGAGACATAGTTTCATTTTTGTCAGAGTTTTGTGTGTGCAAGCCAAGCTTTTGAAATATCGAACTGGAACTGTAAACAACCAATTGGACGTGCAGACAAAGCGTGCCGTTTCACTTCCCAAATTGCTTCGTTTCGGATGCTAAAGCTGAAGTACTAGTGAGTTCGATGAGGACACTAACATGCTTTGAACCCACAAAAAGCAAGTTTGCTTCCTTTTCTTCTGTAAAATTAACCAGCAGGAGCCTAATAGCATGTGACTGGTTCTCTCTGACCCTCTGACTTGTCGGATACATCCATTTCAGGCAAACGCCCCTATTGTGCTAAACTTGTCACCCCACTGACAAGCTAATATCCTCATTCCTGGGAGCTGAGTGCTTGTCTCTTGAAGTTTTAAGAGGAGATGTGAGATGAGGCACCTTTACTCATCAAAGACAGCACAATCAGCTCTTAAGCCATGACACTCAGCACTGAAGGTTACTGAGTGCTTGAGGTGATTTTATAGCATTCAGCTGTCTGCATATTTAGCATGACTGACAAAGGGGATCCTGGAGGTGAGCACCCTACTAGTAATGGGGAGACCTGATGGAAATTCATGTACATTAATGTTTATAAATTAGCAAACATATAGATGGTTAAACATCCAGACGTGATCTAAAAATTGCCCCTCACATATGATATTCATAATCCTACGGCTAAATAGATGTTTCTTTTTTTATCCATTCACTGTAAAATCTTATTGTTCATTATTACCTCACTCCTCAAAATCACCAACAGTTACAATTTCATCCAACATTATGTACTTAATATGAAAGCAGACTCGAGCCAGGATAAATCTAGTATAAGACGTTGGTAATCATTGATATTCAGCCGAGATTATCTGGTATTGTGAGGGGTTGACAGATCCAGTAAATAACATTAAAAATATCAAACATGCTTAGAAGGGAAAATCAGGTTGATTACATCAGTACCTTTCAAGGAGGACCACAACAGCCAATGACAAAATAGGAGCTGATTGTGTTGCCAAGTAACGATAAACATTGGAGCACTTAGAGCTAACATTAGCTAGCATACTGCTGTTGACAGATATTAAAAATGACAGTTTAAATCTTTCCTTCACTTCTTGCTGAATAGACAACTTGTGTTGGCTGTTCCTCCCCAGCCTTGTTTAGCCTTCTGCTTTTGTTTTCTCTCACTCTAAAACATTACTACCACATGTTTCACCATGACAGTCTCCATTTTGTTTACATCTGCTTTCCCATGAGATAATGTTAGACATGTGAGATGGTGCATTGCTCCTTCTGGCATCACAGTCTTAAAACAATATGTAATTAGTGTGATGTGTCATTATATTCAATCTTAATGCGTTTGCAAGATTGAGATTAGAATGAAGAAATCCCTTTAGTTTGTGAATAGATAACAATGTTGGTTAGGGTTTTAAAACTCCTTTAGTCTGCTCTACGGTCTTTATATCCTCTCATTTTAAAATAATTTCAAATTAGTAGCACCATATATTTAAAATAAAAAATATGATCTTTTTTCAAATATAATTTGTGTTGAAAAATGCAAGAAGCTGGGTTGGTGTGTGCATGTTGCTAGATATAACCAGAAACCAGAAACCAGAAATGTGCATTTCAATATATCTGACTTACTAGAAGACTCTGCGTTGTGCTCCAGTGAAAGTTGTTGGGACCCCTGCTGTGCCAATGCAGCAGGCTCATTGAAATGAATGAGGGGGCTGTGTTTTGTAAGGTAGTATTGTAACAGGTCTGAAATTGGCTTAATAATGGAGTGACAGTATTTCTTAGCTCTCAGAAGGCCTGTTAAAAACACTTGCTAGATTAACTATGTGTTGATGTTGACCAGGCCCACTCTCAAAAGACCCCTGACCCAACCACAGTCCTGACTTGAGAGCTGTACGTGCAAGTAAAAACTGAAATGCCGTTAGGAGATTCATGACTTCATTGAACATTTCCTCATTATTCAGGACTGTGTAGCAGGCGTGGCCAGAGTGTTGTGCCACAAATGTCTCCATGACAGAAGCACATGATTTATGTTGTCAGACAGGTTAAATTTGATTGATGTTGAGGAATTACTCCTCAACTTTAATTAATGGGTAGCATTAAGAGCTGCAATCAAATCACTCTTTGATATTTCTTTGGAAGTCTTGACAGCAGTGACAGAAAAATGTGTCAATGACAAGGACAGAGGATTAAGGCAGGACAAGACAAGGCATGGCAAGTTTATTTATATAGCACCATTCAGACACAAGACGGTTCAAAATGCTTTATTGAGACAAAGACTACATTAAAAATGAGACTTTAGAAAACATATAAGATTGCATTAAAAACATTTGGCAACTTAAAAAAAATAAAATTTTTGATAAGTTGCTTTAAAAAGACAAAAAGAATGAACAACAACAAAACAGAGACTGAACCTGCTGTGACTCAGCAAAGCAGCCGAGTTATGTCTGCACTTTCTTATGGCTTTTGTGTAAAAGTATTAATGGTATAATGTGTAAGTGTCATCCTGAAAGAGGAAGATGTTCAAATGAGTTTCTGTTGCTTTTGTGAGCCCCAAAAATTTCAAATTCAACCTGAAAACAAAAGAAATTTTATGTAAAAGGAATTTTCCTGCTTTAGTGAACAAAATATGATTGCACAAGCTCTGTAACATGATCATCAAAGGAAAGACCTGAAAATCACAGGCTGCAGACTTAACATCAGCTGAAAGGCTGAGAGATTGTTAATAAGGTGAAAAGAGGCTAAAAGAAAGATGTCTTATTTAGCTAAATGTATAGCTGGACAGCTAAAATGCCAACAAAACATTTGGCTTCTGGCGGCCTTTGTTTGTATCATACTGGTTGAAGCCTAGCAGAAGAATTTTGACTTTCCACAGAGAAGAATAATTCCTCAGCTTGCCTACAACTGCCTCACAAGAACAGATGAAGCTATTTACCTGCTCTGAGCTGCCCCAGCGCTGCCGAAATCACCTGATAGGCAGGGAGTGAGGACGGGTGGGGGGAGGTGGAGGAGGGAGGGAGAAGGTGTAATTAATGTTTCACAAACTCAATCCTTTCCCTCAAGGCAAACTCTCTCCTCATCATCTTTCTCTTTCAGAAAATTAAATGATACTCCCTTTGTCTCTTTGCTCCTGCCTTTCTGTCACCCTGGCGTCTTTGTATGAACTTTAAGGGATTAGGCTTGCGAGGGCTGGCTGGTAGTTATGGCTGCAGGGAGGACTCCTCAGGTTTCACTCAGGGCCGCGTGTCTCCCTGAGGCGACAGGGAGATGTCAGCGTCTGTCAGCCTCTGTCTGTCATCTAAGCCCTGTCAGCGCCAACTCTGCCTGCGCTCCATCACGGCTCTGTCGCTCCAAGTTTCCTTCTGGCTTATGATCTGAGACACCCAGACAGTGCAACTGCCTTCACAGCCCAACTCACCGCCCCTCTGGCCCCCCCCCCCTTCAGCACTGATACCTTACGTGACACAACAAACACAAGGTCAAGGTGTCTGTCATGTTTCACTGTGTGGGTTTGAGTGTAAAATGTGCGAGTGTCACGTTGTTGCCGGTGCCGATGCATGAAAGCCGGGCGTGTCACCTTGCCTGTGTGTGCGTGTGTGTGCGCGTGCGTGTGCGAGTGAGTGTGAGTTGGGCTGTTTTGAGTGACAGTGTGAGTGAGGTGCAGCCGGGCGGCGGCTCTTTGTAAAAGTGCAGCTACCTTCTCTTCCCACAAGTCCCTCCTGGCAACAAACTGTCACGGCTGACAGCCCTCACAAAAGAAGGAGAGGGAAGGGAGGCAGGGGGTACGGGGATTAAAAAAAAGTTTAAGAGATGAAATTAAAGCAAAGAAGGGAACCTGACAGCACCTTGAGAAGAGGCATTGTCTGTGAGGGGAAATATATCTGTGCAAGCAGGCTTTGATCAGTGGAGGATGAGAGCACGGAAGAGCTTGTAAAGCTGGCTCCTGAAGCCCGCTGAAAAGAGTGGAGAGAAGAAGAAGAAGAAAATCAGCTGCACAATTACTTCACACTTAGGCTCAGAGGAGAAACACCATTCTTGTTAGTCTGGCCGAACTTTAACTTTTGGAGCTCTTTCTCCCTCCTCTAGTCCCCTCAGTTGCTGAAAAGCATGCCATGGTCCAAAGACACGATAAAGTAAAAGTATATGTTGAGTAAAAAGTGTTTTCCCAAGAACAAAACAGCTGTTTGAAAGCTGGCAGAGGAGGGGGTACGAGGAGGAGGAGGAGGAGGAGCGGGAGAAGAGGAAGTTCTAAGAGATGAGTGTTTGAAACACATGAAGGAGAATGCTGAGAATGAGGGGCTGGAGGGAGGAAGAGGAAAGAAGAGGTGGAAGTTGATGGTGTGGGTGGGACGAGATAATCACCTTTATTTTGTGATTCAGTGTTGAAGAGGGGAGGGGGGGCAGCCTGGCTTTCTATATGAGGAGGGAGGGGAGGGAAGTGGCAAGGAGTGCTGCTCCAGTGCCCCCTCAACACTATGGAGGACTTTGATAGACAAAGCAGCGTGCTGAAGGGGAACCTCCTGCTGGCAGGATCTGAGAAGGCTGTTTACAGAAGAGCTTGTCTGATCTAAAGCCCTGCTCGCCCTTTTGTATGGAAAACACTTGGCCTTTGATGTCTCTCTCCCTCTCCCTCTTTAAATTTCTTTCTTAATTATTTTTTCCTTGTCTCTCAATGCTGCTACTTTCTCTCATTGGCGGTTGACACATATCACGATCTCAAGCTCCTTTTATTCACTTTGAACCATAGGAGACATAAGGTATGCTGCCAAGAGTTTTAGGATACAAGTGAGTAACAGTTCTTTAAAATACAGCTAATTGAAGACAAGCAGTGCCACTGAGTGTGTGTGCAGCGTGCACAGTGACAGGGTCAAACAGGGCTTGTCAACAGGCGGTCTACTTTAATGTGGCATATTAATGTGGCCTGCCAGTGCCAATAACTCTGCGCAAGTTGCACATGTGTGCATATTTATTAGAGTCCATAACTTTTGCTCCATCGTAAAATATTAAACTCCACTTGTGCTGGGAACTGCTGAGTGTGTTCATAAACCAGAGTGCATGTTGGGATTTCTTTGCTTCGACTGAAAACAAGGTGGAACTTTTACTGAATTTAACAATTAAGGCAACATAGGAGATAAAAACATGGATTCAGAGTTACACAAGGCAGGATATATTTTTAGGAAACAAGTTGGGAACTACAATGCAACCCCAGAGTTTTCATAGTAAAAAGGTATTAGCAACGTTTTCATGAGTTTCCATATATTTCCACATAGTTATTCTAACACACCGGAGTAGTGTGAAAGTGTGTAAATGTAACAATAGTGTTTCAAGACAAAAACATAGTAGTGTGGATGTAGCCTTGAGGAGAAAAAGACACATCACCCTTTTCCACCCCAGGAACATTTCTCTGAACCTGTAACCTTGTTAAAACACAGTTCTCTGCACAGCTTCCGGGCAAAATATAGCTGCATCCAGTGCTTCTCAGTTTCAGTATGGCAGACTTAAGGAGGACAAAAGAGACTGGAGCATCCTGTTAAAATTCCCAGTCTTTGTGCAATTGGACTGTGAATTATTCAGTGTGCTCTTGTTCCTTGGCCTTCTGAAACTGAGAACTTTGTTAGAAACTCAAGAACTTGACCTTAATTTTGACGGGAAGAAGTACACTCTTGATTTAAATCCAAGGCCATATTTCCCAGCGCCTCAGAAATGGCGATGATGTCTGACAATGTTGAATATTGCTGATAATACGAACAAAGAGCTCACATCGTCACTATGGAGAAAGGTGTTTATGAATTTTTAGTCTCCTTTTCCCAAATCCATCCTCTTCTATAGATCTGTTTACATGTCGCACAAAAGTCGCTACAAAAGACAACAACACAATTACTTGATGTTGTTTGAAATGAACCTTTTTAGTCCCTTGTTCAGTTCCTATGGCTCAGTTTATCTTGTGCCAGCTCAGTATACCCTGGGCCAAGGCTAGCAAGCCTGCTACCTAGTTCCTCCTCCTGTGTATTGAAATAGATGTGAATGACGTAATCATCCCTATAGTGTTACCTCTCTGTCCTAAGAGTAATGTGTGTAAGTGTGTAAATATGTATGTCTGTGTGTGTATATATGTGTAAAAATTCATCAGCTTTGCCACATTTCTGTCTTGCTTAGCTTAAAGGTAGGTGAGAAGAAAAAAAACAGTTTATAGTTTTCTTTTGACCCAAAAAGCATCTTGCACTGTGATGTTTTGGGTGTCTTCTTTCAACTCAAACTATGAAGTCCAGCGTTTCTCTTCTTCCTTCTGTCTTCTTAGGTGAAGCTTGCTGGCTGCTTCAATGAGTTAGAGCCACTGCACAACGCCCATCAATGCAGAGTCAGTAAGACTCTGTTCTCTAAGCTTGAAAACTCTGCATGACTACTGCAACACTTGACACAATTTACAAAAATAATTTTAGGAACTTTATGAACTGAAATGTAGCTTATGGGCCATAGGTCCAACACATTCATTCTTTTTAGGCAGGGGGACCAAGAACTATATGGGCGTGGTTTATTGTGCTGAAAGTTGCTATCTGGTGAACTCCAACCAAAGCTGCTAAACTTGTGCTCAGAATTCATTCACACAAGTATTGCCACTTCTATTAGCATGTGTTGATTTAGTTACAAACTGTTCATTCAATACATCACTGAAAACCAGTCATCTATACAGAGAGTATGTGTCATGTTAACATGAGGCACTATATATGAGATTGAGTTGTGAATGTCAAAAACTATGGACTTACACTGTAATCCAGCAGTCTACTACTGCTGTGTGACAAGAGTTACATAGAGAGAAAGATATTGAAAAAGAAAATAAAGTGTTGTGTGTGCATTTGTGTCAGAGTTCTGCTTTTCAAACTAATGGTGCACATTATTGAAACAACAGATCACTCTGTTCTAGGATTGATTTATACTGCCTGTTATTTCACTTTAATCTATGGACATTATCTACACAGGATTTATGGACCATTAGCTCTGTGAGAAGCTGGAATGTAAATGAGGCATAATAAATCAAGTCAGATGAAACACTCTGAACATGACAAGTTACTTGTGCTTATGGATGCCTTGGTAACTGCATTTGGATAATCAGGCCCTTGTGCTGTATCATTTGTCCTTTGTAATTTGGCCAACATCATACAGGGAATAAGCATGAATAATGTTGACGACCAGTGGATGTATTGCCTTTCAAAGGATTAGTCTTGCCTTCACAACAAAGTGACAGAAATAAATTGTTTTAAGTGCCTCAGAGAAGCATAAGACATTCAGGATTTGGTAAAGATGAAAAAGAAAACATGCAGCTTTAGCAATGCGTTTGCCGTGCTGCATCCATACCACAGGGCTGCATACTATGTAAAATGCAAGCCCTAACTTGGAGTTACAGTGTTTTTACCTACATATTGACATGTAGAGAGACACATTACTCTTTCAGACAGAAAGTCTATAGTGACTACATAACATCCAGGCCTACTTTAAGATCAGACTGTCACATTCTCGTGAACTTACCCTGCAGCTTTACTTTGACGTGTTAGTTGAGGGCATGTTCTGATTATTCGTAACTGTAAATACCTACGTCTCATCATTCTATACTTTGCTGGTAATTATAAGATCTGTATCTGAATGCCAATTTTTCAGGTCAAGGCTTTTAGCAAGTTTGGGCTTATACGTGAATATTTGAGTGGTGGGGGAATTGATCAGTGTACTGGTTTTTAGTCAATGGCTGGTTGTTCCTGATTTTTATTAATGTAAATATTTTTGTGATTTGCTGCCCTGCACTTCTTACTCATATTTTTCCATCACTCCTCACCCTGTTTCTATTACTACAGTTTGCTTGACAGGTATATAGCTAAGAAATTGTATAAAACTTGGCACATGGTTGCTCTTTTGAAAAGTTCGAAATGTTCCGAGCTTGTTGTCTTCAACCAGGCTAAATTATAACTTGTTAGTTAAACAGCTTAGCATTGTATTGCGTTAAGGGATAAGGGACAGGAAGCTTTCTTCTAGTATACACTGCATGTCCTTTAAGTACACAACTTTTTTTTTTTTAGCACAATGGCTAGCTAGCTTGCAAGGTGCAGGTCCATGTTATTTGACCAATTTAACCCCCAAATGCATTACTTCCACTAATGAGACTTCTTAGTGGTACTTTAATAAGTCACTACACTGGCATACTCATGGAGGTACTATATTAATTTGAATTTGAAACACTTGTGCATCATGTTTAGCTAGAAAAACAACAGTGTACAGTTAATGTACATTTAAATTACAAGTCATTTATCAACACAAATCACCTTTAAGATAACTTGTAGCTAACAAAGATAACCTTTTTCCTTCTGCAATCCTACTGTCACACTAAAATCCTAATAATGCTATTCTGGTTTTGATTTGAAATTTGACAGAGGCAAAGATGAGATTTGGTCTCTGGGTCATCTACTGAATATAAAACAGCATTCTCATAGCAGGGAATACTTTGCATTTTCAGGCGAGATTGAGATGAAAATGCATTAAAAATGACAAATACCCAGCTGGATGTCTCAGGATGTCAGCATGGCTACCAAGGCCCAGCTCTCCCTTCCTACTCCTTCTCCTTGTCTCTGTAACTCATCTCTCCTTTTGTTTCTTCTTTTGACTGATACTGAACCCTTGACAGGTTGCTTGGCTTTATGTCCAAGCTGATGATCTATTGGACGGAGACAGATGAGGAAATGGAGTGAGATATAGATAAATGGAGGGAGGTAAGGAGGGAGAGGGAAAGGGAGGAGAGTGATTGCTCAGGGGAACTAGATCTGAATAGCTGTAAAAACAGACACTCAGGAGTATAAAAGTGGGGGATTTCAACTCAATCGCCCAAATGTTTCAGCTGCTTGCACTCAAAAGACCCAACTTCTACCAATTCCTCTGAGTCATTCCACTCAATTGGAGAACAATTGGCTTTGACTGAACTCACGCCCTGCTCCCCCATCCCATAACCCCTCCTACCCTCTCTTTCCCTGTTGTCAGTCCGTATCTCCTCAATATGCCCCACTCATGGAGCTGAGTGACTACACAGACTTTTCCTGCACAAACCCGCAGCCCTCCTCCCCTCAGGCTTTCGACACGGTTTCCAAGTCAACCAGTGTGGCAGATTGGACGATGAGACACATGACATCAGTTCAAACGGGAGATAAGAATTAGAGTAGACATGTGATTCAGTGTGGAGAGGTCAGTGGGAACGATAGTCCCAGCCCCCACTGACACACACATACCCTCCATCCACACTTAAACCAATACTAATTGTAAACATGTGATCATGGTTCTTCCCCGCAGTAAAATGGCGTCCCCGTTGCTTGCTGTGTACAACCAGTTTCAGCCTAGTCACTATCAAGCCCCAATCAAAACACAAATATAAAGAAAAAAAAACGGGGCCCGCCGCTGCAGTGCGGTGGCTCAAATTGAAAGTGACAGCTTGACACATAATATGGCACCCATAATGTGATTAGGCCAGCGTGGCACTCTCTTCTTAAACTCCCACATCCCATAGAGCGAGCCTCACGTCCAACTCCGCCAAACACACTCAAGCTCTTGCCTCTGAAAGGGGGGCAGAGAGGGCCGTCTTGTCTCCCACTTTCGTTTCTCTTGCGATGCTTCATGCTTTGAGACGAATTGAGATGATGCCGCTGTTGAATCATAACCCCCTTGAGGGGAATTGCAAACACATGTAGGGGGGTGAGAGGGAGGCTTTTTGAGTTTAAAGACATCGATGCCAAGAACAGAGGAGCTGAGTGGGAGAAAGTACACAGTGGTATGGATTAGATCAGCCATTATCAGAAGCAGCGCTGGCTCAGGCCCCCCTGTCAATCCATGTGATGTAAATGAACAGTGACATGACAATGATATCACCCACAGCTACTCTCCACAGAGTCAGAAGGTGAAATGCAAAGAAATATAGATGAAAATAATGAGAAATCCAGATGAAGAAATAATAATTGAAAGTGATGCAGTAGGAGGGTTCTTTAAGCGGGTTTAAGCCTGGAAAGTTAACGGACCAAGGACGACCATGTTGCAAAAGACTGTCAGGAGAGAAAAGTGAAACAGCAGCAGGGGGCTAAGCTGGGGCAAATCAAAAAATGGACCAAAGGGCTGAGTCCAGCAGGATATTCAATAAAATACTTCAAAAGACTATAGCTGACAGTGAAAAATCACAAAATTATGAAATTGAACTGGAGAAATGAAAAAGAATTATTGTATTTGGCAACGGCGAGATGGAACAAAAGCCCAGGGCCACATTTTCAAATGAGCCGTCACAGATTGAGAGATCTTGGCTCTTTTCACATTTAGCATGGAGGGGAGCTGGTACGCACTTCTCTTAGCCTTTTGCCAGTGAAGTTTCCCTTTCTCCCAGGGAATTCCCTATCATGTTAGCGATGACAGAATGAAAGATGTAGTGAAGGGCTTAGCTGGGACACGACTAGGGAAATGAATGGATAGCAGACCCAGCAGTTGACAGGCAATTGGGAATCCAAGTGAGCTGCATCGGTTTGCCAAGCACAGTAAAATTGAAAGGCCTTAGGTTTCCACAAATGAGGGTCATTTCTCAACTGTGTTTAAAAATGTGTCAACATCCAGCAAGATGGACTGCAACCTGCCAGTTTTCTTGCCCCTCAAACCATTTATATCCGTCTGCCTCCGACTGAAAAGCAAAAATGATTTTTTAGATATGGTGAACCACATCAAAACTTGAAATATGTGCCGCATCATAAAAGCAAATGAATGTTCTACATCAGCCTCCAAACCCCTTGCTTGACTCCTTCAGGATGCATTCTCGTCTTTTTCTCCACTCTCCCATCTCTCCGGCTCCCCTCCCCAGCCTTTTAGTTTAAGAAAAGCCTGTCAAAGGAAATCAAGTCAAGTCGAAGACATAGTTGAGCGCCTGTGACAGGCTGAAAGCCACTCAAATGGGTCTATAATGAGTCTAATAATGGTGTGTATAAGCATAATTTACCAGGGCTGGGGCCCCAGCGAGACCGGAGGGAGCGGAGGAGAATGATGACTGTAGCGCTGGTTGGCAGGCGATGATGAGCCTTCATTCCCAATGATAAAACAAGGCTGGAGCAGAGGGTGGACAAGCTCCAAGCCCGCCAGCCTCTCTGCGGGCTGGGCCCTGGGGGCTGAGCCATGGCCAGACCTGCTCATCATGGAGCACTGGACTGGAAAATCACACATGACTGGTTGCTTCCACAGGGCCTCGGCTGGCTCAGCAGCGACCCTGTCTCCTTTGAAATAGAGAACTGGGTGACCTCACACTGCCTAGGGAGTACATTTAAACCGTATCTCCCCTTCCCAGTAAACACAATATGTGTGTCATAACTATGTATGTGTGTGCATGCGTGTGTGTATGCGTGAGTAAGCATGCGTGCGTGTGTGTGTGTGTGTGCGCACAGGGAAGGCAGTGACAGGCAATAGCCATAAGCTAGTCACCCACGTTCCCCTGCAAGATGACTCCCTCGGGACGGGATAATCAAAAGTCCCATGGCAAAAGCCAGCAGAATGATGTAAATAAGTACACATAAACACACGAGGAAAAAAGCAGCAGACACACATGTCCTTGTTTGTACTCCTGGCACTGTCCCTGTTGCAAACAGGATGGTGGGGAAAGGTGGCTCAGGCCCCGGGCTGACCTCCATTCCCCTTCAGCTGTTTACCCTTCAACATGAATGTCACCAACTGCTGTTCTACCTTTGAAAACTTTGATGTGGTTGAAAAATGGCCAGAAACCTCACAAATGTAGGGATCTGTTAGTTACGGTATAGAGTTGCGAATTGGTCTCAGCTGCTGGTTTTGTTTAGTATTTCCTTCACCTTAAAATTCCCATTTCTTTCTTTTCCCACTGATTTCTCACATCCGAGTCAACAAAGAACATCTCTCAGATAATTTAACAGTAGTCTGGGTTGATGTTATGGCCATCAAATTTAATTATTGCAACTTTTCATCCGTTTCTGAGAAATCATGTTCTCTTAGGTTCTCGGTGTAAAGCAGGTCTACAAATACCATGAAAGACATAGTATTAGTGTATTAGAACACTTCATTTTTGTGTTTGGGAAACTATTGCACCACATTGACTAAACTTATTTAAAAGGGAGCCTAAAATCTGAGCATGAACTTGGAAGACAGATGACTCAAAACATGTCCTTTCTTAATTAAATCTTTCTATTTTCCTGGATATTACAAATTTATTTCAATAACTTTTAAATATGATGGCATGATCTCTTATGCAATGTGTGCAAACTTGGCAAACTACAAGGATGCAGTGGATGAGCAGAGGCCAACCCTTGAAGCAGCTGTCATTAAATAGGCTAGTCCAAATGTAGACACAAATTTAAAAGAACAAATTATGTTTTCAGTGACAGTAGTAAAAAGAGTACTTAAGAATGCAAAGACTGTAACTCAAAAAACTGTGACACAACTGCCGCAACATCAGGCTTTATTTGTCACGACAAACCGACAAACAAAGGTACATGAATATCTTTCTAGCTAACTTATTGGCTTGTCAAACATTAGCTAGAAGCTAATGTTAAGTTTAAGATATGTTAGACTTGGATCTCATCAGTTATGCATTTTATTAAGAAGACATATTGATAACTTTAAGATCATATGATTATGGCTGATTATGGGCCATTTATGAGCTAGCATAATTTCGTGGTCATGGCTAAATGTTTACAGGTCCAAACTCACCAAAAATGACAGAATTTTATTTGTATAGACAAATATTGTAAATGCATTCACCTGATTATTGCTTATCAATAAACCATGATCTTTTTCTCTTTCTCTCTAACCTTAATTTAATTAAACAGAAATAAGTCAAAACTTCAAGTTCACAAGTTGTGTAGTTGAGGACACCTTCTTTTAAACATGAAACAAAGGAAGTTCCTCTTGCAGAATTGCTACATTAGAAAAAGTAAATTCTGTCTCCAAATTAGTGACTGCAAGATACTAAAAGGGACGAGAAGGGTTTTTTATTTTTTGGGTCTTATTCAAGAATCCATTCTTAACGTGTTTGGGGCTTCATAAAATTGTTTTGCGGCCAGATCTGTTTTTAAATAACTGGAGCAATAGCCCTCGTCCATGGACTCGGCTACGTCTGTCATCCAGGATACTTTGCCTCAGCATTTGTTGCAAATTTGTTTTTCCTCTTTACGCCAAGATAATTAGTGGGGTTGTGTGACAGGAGGCTGTGTTAGCCCTGAGGTGTGTGGCAGAACAGCAGAGTGTCTGTTGCAGCCGTAGGATGGCATACACAGCTGGGGAGTGTGTGTGTGTTTGGGGTAGAAGCAGCAGCAGCAGCAGCAGCGGAGCAGGGGGTTGTGGGAGAAAGCCATCAGGGCCAACGCAGTGCCTCCAGTGAAGCAGGTAGATGTGCGACCGCCTGCTTTGGCCGCCAGCCACCTCGTCAAATTCACTTTCCCAAAGTCTCCGTGACGTGCGGCACCCCCAGCCCTACGGTCTATGTTACAGTACCTTTAAAAGGGATAATGGTCTGACATGTGACATTTCTGTTTGAGGGGACGTGGGGGGGCACAGCAGGTTGACCTCTTCCTATGGCGCCTATGGATGTGAACCTTCTTGATCCCTCCACTAGTTTAACTCTTTTCACTTTGTCCTTTAAGCATGCCTCTCATTTCCTCAGTCCTCCTCACGATTTCCATTTCTCCTCTCCAGATCAGTTTCTGTCTCCTCTTCAGTGTCTCTCTCTCTCCACCCCCCTGCAAACAGACACACACACACACACATACACACTCCTCTGTCTCTGTCTGCTGACATTTCTCTCTGTCTTCCCTCCTGTCTTAGGACAAGCGTGTCCCTGTGTGTTTGGCACTCTGACTGTGTCTGATGGCTAAACTGAGGAGACAGGCTGCTGACAGGCCCTGTGCCAGCACGGAGTATGCCAACAGGGGAGATTTGTGAAAATATGCCCTGTGTCATTTCCTCTCCATTTCCCTGACAACTTCACTCTGTCAAAAAGCCTACGTGTGAGCGCATGGATAGGTAGGCGGGTGGGGATAGCGTGTTTGTTTGTGTGTTCGTGTGTGTGTGAGGGATAAGATGTCTCAAAGTGTATGTGGGTGGGTGAGTGAAGGGGTGGGGAACATGATATCTGCATACGTGTGGCAGACAAACTGAGAGAGAGCAATACATTATGCTCATGTCATCACAACAAAGTCTGCAAAAGTTGAATCTAAATGATGAAATCTGTCTACCAGGCATGCCTTGAATGCATCTCTACCTCAAAGTTCACCTTTTTGAACCCACATTTTTCCTTTTGGTGCGCTTGCTCTTCAAACAGCTCCCCAAATCTACCCTGAATTTAATCTTTGATCCCTTCTCTTGCAATGCAGGCTGAAAGATAACATTTCATGCAAGGCAAAGCAGAAGAAAACAGCCTGCAGAAAGCCAGTGCACTGAACATGCTCGCTGTCAGCCGCTTTCGCTTAATTTGATGCCTCTGTCTCTAACACCGCCAGTTGAGTCTAATCTTGTTGAGCGCTAGAAATGAGTGTTGGTGACAGGGATGTCAACAGCGGTTTGTTTCGAGCTCGGCGGGAGAACAGTACCTGCCTGTGTGTCTCTGTTACACAAGTACCCCCAGTCTTCCTCCCCCTTGTGTGCGCAAGTCAGCCGGTGTTACTGTCAATCCCACAGGCCAACAGTGACATGCTTAATCACTCTACACCGCTACTCTACACACACACACACACATGCACACACACAAACATTCTCATGTCCCTCTGGCTGACAGCTTAAATGGAATCTCACCACCCCACACGTTTCAAAACATCCCAGCCAAAACCTGATGTTTTCATTTGGATGCAATCCTCAGTGAGTGGCTTCCAACATGGCCGCCAACAGGTGAGAATGTGTATATACTGTATGTGTGTGTTTGGGTGTGTGAGGCCTTAGCAACTTGCACAGGGGTCATATCATCCTGTGTGACTTTGCAGATGTTTAACTCGCTCTTCTGCTTGCTGTTGTTTGGCCTCGGAGTTTTGACGCCCTCCCTCCCCCTCCTCCCGCCGCTTGATAATTCCCCCACAGCTGTCAATCACCCAGTGAAGCCTGCTGGAAAGAAGTCTGTGTCTATGTGGGTCTGTGTGTGTGTTTGTGTGTGTGTATGGAGGGGTTGTTAGCCAGGGTCACAAGTTCAGAGTAAACTGATGAGTGCCGTTGTGCTTTGAGTTTAGAGCGAATGTATGTGTGTGTGTGTGTGTGAGTGAAAAACTCAGCACCATTAGGCGCTGGAAGTATATGTGTGTGTGTGTGTGTGTGTGTGAAGAAAAAATCCTTGCGGCAGCAGAAGAAGCAGCAGCAGTGCGGGGCAGATCTGTTGCGGCAGCAAGACAGCGAATCCGATTCATCCTGATCAAAGGCTGCTGTCAGTGACAAAGGACCGTTTGTTTAGCCTCAGCCTGACATGTATCTGAGAGCCATAAATTACAGGGGGAATTAGAGGAGGTTTGGTGGATTTCATGCTCGTGTGCCTGTCTGTCTCTTTGGGTACAGCACACACACTTGCAGACATATGCATTCACGTCACACAGACCACACACACACACACACACAAATGTGCATACACAAGGAGGTGGAAAGGAAAATAGTAAAAATCTGTATGTGGCTCTAGATGTAATGATGAGAGATGGGAGCTGGCATGTGTCAGCCACTGGATGACAGGGGCTTTAAATAGGGACCACGGTGGAGACGCTGCCTGTACACTGTTCAGATATGTATCATGTTGCTGATGTTGTTCAGAATGCCAAGAAGAGTTCATGTTAAAAGGAGGCTTTGGGAAACACACTTTTTTTTGTAACTGAGAAAAATGATACAACTCTCATATCTCTCTTTGAAATGTAGGGCTTCAGCCAGCAGTTGGTTAGATTAGCCTAGCCTAACAACTGGAAACAGGGGAAAACAGCTAACCTGTCTCTATCAAAAAGTTAAAAAAGACTCCTATCAGACTCACAATTTAACATCAATAAGGTTGTTTAATCTGCACACAACGTAATGTATAAACATGGTGGTCGTGTGCTAGACTACTTTTGGGCAGAGTACTTTGACCTTCTTGAGTCTTGAAGTCACCGTGGTTGCCTGACAACCAGCAAAGACTACAGGAAGTTAATGTGCCAAGCAAAGCAAGTCCTGCATGGTAGCCCTCTACCCACCTTCTATTCTGATCGATGGTTGGAAACAGGAAGTGAACCTCCCTTTCTTCATTATGTCACACAGTTTCCCTCTTTACCCTGGTAGATAAGAGCCTAACCCAATAGAGGGTTTTGCCACCTGATGGTAAACTGGACTCCAACACATTTTGTTCACTTTCAGATTGCAAATTACCCCAAAAGTACCCAAAAAAACAACCCCACAGCTTCTCTGGAGGACAGTCTTCCCCAGCTGTATCAGATGGGCTTGGTTGTTCCTTTTTCATACCCCTTCCATAGATGGGATGATTTCATGGAGTTAATTTAATATTTTACATAGACAAACAAGAATATAAACATCCCAATACAATAACTTCTAACTTCTATCTTTCCAGGTGCTCCTTGGTGAGAGTGGAACCCCTATTTAAGCCAGGTACATTCTGTCGGGCATCACTGCATTATTACATGCGTTGGAGCAAAAATAAGGGAAGGGAATTTATGTTTACAGAGTTCATCCTGTCAAAGGGAATCATTTGCTTGAAAAGAGCATTATGGGTACTGCTGCACAGCTTTACGCAGCAGCGTTGTCTTTGTTTGGTTGGCATGACATTTGTTTGTCTGAAGCTCTGAGCCACAGGCATCTGTGTTTACCCTACGCTGACATGTTTGGCAAAAACTTGTTGATAGTTATTATCCCACTTTAGCAGAACATGACTGCTGAATTAACAGAAATATAAGTTGTTGAGCTTATTAGCCATGAATGTTGATCTGATGCCTGGAGGTTCCTCAGAGTCCAAACCCCTGACAGCAGCACATGGAAATAAATTGGACTAAGATGGGAATTAATTCAAGCCTCATTCAGTGCAGGAAAATTGATGGATGTTGGTCTCAGCACACGTGACGTACAGTAGAGGGCCTTTTTGTTTCCAGAATTACCATCTCAGTGTACCGCATGGTACTGGGAAACATATTTCTGGAAGCCTTGTGGAAAGAAAGAAAAACTGCTGTAATGAATTTAAACTGTGGAAAAAAAAAAGCAAGCGAGATTTGACAAATTAGTTTGAACACTTTTGACTGTCAAGCTGTTAATTTATGACTGAGCAAACTTCCAAGTGTTTAGCTTGGACGCCTAACACAGAGGCCCACAGCTCTTGGAGGTGACTGTTATATGAAATATGGAGGCAGCCGTGCTATTTATTTATTTCTTTCCTTGCCTGGCGCTTTCATGGCCCTATTTGTTTTAATCCTCGCAAGTGTTGTAGGAGAAACCGATTCCTGTTCACATTAATAAAAATAATATTTTGTGGAGCAAGGTCTAATGGTCAAAATGTCACATCTATGACTCTCTCTCTTTTTCCTACCCGCAGCCATAACTCAACAAGCCGCTCTTTTATTTGCTTCATTCTGAGCCGCCAAGGACACATCTGCCTTTAACTGCATTTTCTTGGTCCAGACTGCACACATGTGGCGGTCAAAATCAGGGTTTATGGAGCTTTGACGACAACGCCAATATATTTATTGCCTATTAACATCTTATATGACATGTGTAGAGCAAAAAATACTTCTAGAACGGCACGTAGACCGTTGTTAGATGTTAAAACTGCATACTAATTGAATCTTTTCAGTAAGTTAGCAGCTCCTTAAAGCATGGTGACACAAAGTTCAGTGCATGTTTTTTCAGGCTGTCACCCCTGAAAGCTGTCAAGCAGAATCCTTTATCATAGAAAACATATAATGATATGTGTTTAAATTTTAATAAAAGGTCACTATCAGCACAATGTATCAAACCCAACCTCTTTGCAAATGTCACTTTTTTGCCTTTTGCCTTTCCAAAAGGCTTTTATTCTTCAGCTGTGAAAACGTTAGGAGCTCTTTATCTCCCTGCTTGACTCTGAGCCTCCCTCCCTTTCCTCCCTCTTTCTCTCTCTGGGATCACTCCCCTCTGAGGCGTTTGACTGAAAACATGCGCTCTTTAATCACTGGGGTGACAGTCCCTGCCCTGTGTTTGCGCCTCTGCCCTGCTGCAACAATAAAGGCAGGGTCACACTCAGTGTCAGCTCCAGGCGTGATGTTTGAAGGAGGGAGTGAGCGGAAAGAATGAAAGAAAGACAGAGAAAAAGAGGGAGGGCAAGAGGAAGGGAGGGGGAAAGAGAATGAATGCAAGAACTGAAGGGGGCTGAGGGAAGTATTGCAAGCATGTCTGCCACAGGAAGAATTTTCCACTCAGCAACAAACAACTGAGGAACCGACTCAAAGTTAAAAGGATTCAGGGTGTTGAAGAAAAGGACCCACCAAATTTTGTGGATTAGTTTGACTGGCTGGGGTATCTAGTGTGTGTGTGTGTATATGGGGGTGTGTGTGTGTGTGCATGGAGATCTAGGGTAGCAGGGGAATCACAGGATCCCATGGCCCTGTGACCTGGGAGACCTTGTGCTTCTGTTTGTCTGGCTGATTGACAAATGAAGGGGCAGGCAGCAGGGGGCTGGGCCTCTGTGTAAGTGTGTGTGTGTGTGAGTGTGTGTGCTACTAAGCTTCTCATGTATGTATCTGTATATTATAGGAACAAGAATGTGTGAGGGTATTTCTGAATTATTAGGTGTGAGTTCTGAAGTCGGCCATGCTTGCATGCACTTAACGCTTATGCACACGTATGACCGGCTTTTTAAAATTTAAGAGCACATTTGAAAATCACATAAACAGGTGTGAGCCAACATCTCACTAGCAACATTTATAAGTTTCAGAGTGTGTGGGTGCTCTGTTGTGTGTGTACGACTTTGAGTGTGTGTGTGTGTGTTTGTCTCTGAATTCCTGTGGAGTTCACGGTGAGGCCAGGCCCCATGGCGCAGCGCCGGGAGAGCCCATTAATTACAGAGCAGTGACACTGGGACGGCTGGGGCCTGTAATTGATGCCTCCTGTGTGGCAGGAGAGGCGCTCAGTCACGCAGCCAAAGGAAAGGGTCACCCTGCAGACAGGCAAGGGTGGGTGGTAGTGGGTGTGAAGGTGTGAAGGATGATGGCGGTGGTTAGAGGGGCATCAGCTCTCCAATTGACTCTCAGTTATTGTATAGCCACTAAAGTAGTTTTTTTGGTCACTATTACAAAAATCTTATTACACAATAAATACACTTATAGTAATTATGATTTTTACTTGCAGCAATTTATTTAATATTCTTTACAGGGTATTAAAGGATTATCAGGCATAGCTAACAGGCAACTGGATGGATGTTTGGGATATTTGCTATATATGAGTCATTCCAAAGTCTCAGGCTTTGATGGAGCACACATGGGTTGACTGCAGCGTTTGAAAACAGTGGATGGGAACCTGCCTGATTTGAGCTTTAAAAAGGGGTTAAAAGGTCACTGACATAGCTTGATGCAAGATGCACAACTGCCCTAAGGTTTTTTTTTGATAAAGTAATCAAGAGAGTGGTGGGTCAAAGACAGTTCAACTTTCATTTCAAAGAAAAATCATGTTATTCAAAGGATGGGAGTCTTTTCTCTTTATAATGTTAATTCTAATGTATTTCTGTGATGTTTTAGCTCATTTTACACTGAGAGCATAGAGTCCTTTTGCTGCACTGCCTTTGTTTATTCACACTGAACCAAACATCAGTGTAATGCCAGCACAGTGTGTGATTTTATATTCTGTACCTGCATTAAAGAACATAAAGATGTATGATGAGCTTGACTTGCTACACAACAGCTTCAGTAATTATTGTGATCCACACAGCATATGCAGCAGGAAGTTCTTTCTAAACGGCAACAATGGCATAAAGTGGTTATAACAATCTTGTACTACTCTGTTATAAGGTGGTTGATGTCATTCTCTACTCAGAAGGTAAAAAGTTCCCAGATCTTGTTGTCTCCCCAAGTTGCAGACAAGTTTGATAACAGTTCTTTCTCTTTGAGTTAGCTGTTAACTATTTTTAAAATCTACCGCTAGTTGTTTGCGCCTCTAATACTCTGTCAAGATGCTCTTACAAAGACACTGGTATTACATTTTTGGCCAGTAAAGAGACAAAAAACAGTGATCCCCCATTTTGTCTTCAATTTTTTTGTACAAAACAATGAGGTTTAAAAAGATTTTGTAATAGGGGCTACCTCAACAGTGTAATGGGCTAATAATGCTTGTAGGAAGTTGCAGCATTAAAGGCTTTCACCTAACATTTTAAGTGTTGCAGTGTGTTTTATGCTAATGTGTGTGAAAATAAATTGAACTTATTAGAATTCATGAATGTAGCAGAATTGCAGTGGCATTTTATTTGGACATGTTAAAAGAACAAAAAGTAAGGCCTAGTTCAGTGGTATGAGGTATAAAAGTAAGTGAAGGGCCATCACAGCTGTGTTTCTGGTCGGTTGCTGAAGGGCCACTTTTGTCCTGTCAGTCTCACAGGTTTGAATTATTTTTCATTTTTATTCATGAAGACAAAGCAGGATAGCACTTAAAGTTTTTGTTGACATTGCTCTCTTGTATTAAAAACCTTCCAAGTTTTGGCAACATGTTTATTTGCTTTTTCTCAGAGAGTACACGACTGTTACAAATTTTATGTCTGTGTGTGAAGTTTAAAGATAAAGCCAGGAGAGGATTAGCTTATCTTAGCTTATCTTAACTTAGTTTAGAGACAGCTAGCTGTCTCTGTCCAAAAAACACAGATAAACTCTAAAGCTTGCCAAGTCACACTTTTGTTTCGTTTTTTTTTTATATATATCTGTACAAAAAAGACAATTTGTGTTTTTTGGGGGTGTTCCACCATAGTTAATTCTTGGCAAACAGCAGTTGGGTGCAGAAATGTCCCAAAGTCTTGTCATCACCCTTAGGACTAAAAACTAAGAAGCTGCACAGGGGGACCGGGTGGATAAATAAACTGTCCTACATCAACAGGATAATTACACTACATAGCTCCCTGCAAAATAACAAATTGTCCCTTCTTAAAACTATTTATTTAAAATTTGGTTCCAGTCATAAACACAACTGTTTATATAGAAAAATTAATGATTCCACAGTCTGCTGACGCTTAAGAGGTGGAAAGAAGTTTTTGTCTTTTATCATAATGCAGTAAAATCAATCATATTAGCCTTCATTAAAGACAACAGAAAAAATAAAGTGTCCAATAGAACTCAGCCACATTTCAGGCACAAGCCCGGAGCGGAAGCAGCAGTCAGATGGAGAGTGTGCCTCCCTGTCAGCTGAGGATGAGCGATGGCCTGCCAGCCAGAGGGACTCCTCCTTGTCAGGGTCCTTTCACTTCCTGCGGTTGTCCTTTGATCTGCCTGATGACTAATGACTGCCCTGTGAAGAGCCAGGCAGGCAGACACGGGATCCACATGTATGTGTGTGTATGTATGAGAAAGGGCTTTTACATGCTGCGCAGGGGGTCCCCCTTTGGAGGCTTTCAGTGCAAGGGAGCCCCCCTGCTCGGTTTGCTCTCCTGTTGCAGAAGGAGAAGAGAAGAAGGAGGAGGAGGAGAGGTGTCTGAGGAGACACGGGTGATTGAGAGAGGACAGAGAGGGAGGTCAGACACAGGTCATCAGGAGACACACTCAGTAACACACACACTGTGTCAGGGCCTCTTCAGAAGACACGGATACCCTCTCTGACCTCTCTGAGTGCACCATGATAACAGCGAAGGACTATTTTGGTCAGTTTATGCGAGACAAACCAGGAGCCTGCACTGATATAAGAAACTCTGCTGCACTAAAATGACTCAGATGAGTAACCTGTCATGTTTGATCTCAGTTGTGATATTTTAGTCCTTATCTAGACCCTCCTATCACTTACACAAAGAGCTTTACTCGTTAAAGAATACCTTATCTACATTCTGAATCTGCCTGACTATTCTCACACTAAATGTTTAAGACAGTAAGTGTTTTTTGTCTTTTATACGTTGGCAGCTGCGCACCTTTTCCATGCAGACAGACAGACAGAGAGATAGACAGATGGCGTCCCTCCTGCAGCACTGATAGAAAGTGAAATGTGAGAAATGAGAACCAGGTGTGTGAAAGATGGGGGTAAGATTGAGCAGACAGAGGGAAGGAGTGGGGGGAGGGTGTTTATGTTTTGCGCTGACCTAAGCAAAGGGCCAGCAGGTCAGTCAGAGGTCAGGGTGTACACGGGAGGGGAGAGCGGAGGTGAGAAGGTTAGAGAGGTGAATCTGGGGGTGGGAGGGTGGGGGGGGGCAGTGTGTTAGTTTAAACAGGTCACCTCTCAGCCAGTCACCAGGGGAAGTGACCCCGAGCTGGCCTTCTGATTGGTAACTGGTCAGCCGACAAGCATACTTTCCCTCTGGTTAACTGGTGTGGCGTGTTTCATGTTGATTCATCGCTCTGGAACCAAATGAGTGACAGTGCTGCTTTGGCGGGATGTCTTTATCTTGCCAATTACTGTAGCCCGGCCTTTTGTTGCCTTCCTGCCAGCCCTTGGGAGAGATCACACGGGCTGTCAGTCAGAGCCGGCTTCCCACTGAGACACGGAGTGATTGACAAGCACATGGATTGACAGATTGCTGCGGTGGCTGTGTGTGTAGTGTAAATGACTGCTGCTGTTTCAGCATGGGGCTAATGAACAAAGATATTTCTATTGTCACTCTTTTATGTGATATGACTGATGAAAAATAGCTTAGGTGGGATCAAAGTGGATTAAAGTCATGGAATGCAATCTGATTTGCAATTTAGGCATTTAAAATGACACTCTAAAAGGAGTGACTCATGCATGACGGGCACAAAGTGGCTGTTGCAAGGGCTGAATGTCTGAACTTTTGGCTATGTGACAGCCTTTCTAGCCACTAAGTCAGCCTGTCTCCAACTGTGATTTCATATTAATTCCACTTTCCGCCGACTGCCTGCCCATAGGTACAGCATAATGCTACCTAACTCACACAGTTGACTGAATCATTTCAATGATAAAGCAGAGCACCTTCACAGGCTCTTTGACTAACTGTCAATGAGTGATCACACTGCACCAGGAGGGTCCCAACCTTATGCAAAAGCCACAACTTTTGACATTTAAATCAAAAAGCTGGGGCTGCCATTCTTCCTCAGGACTTCAGTGAACTTTTAACACTGACGACGGCGCTTTGAAGAATGCAAATATGATCCACCCCTCGTGAAAGGTTTACAAGAAAAATCAGCGGCGACAGCAAAGTATCTAAACACTCACAGATGATTTATCGCCTGCAGGATACGTCGGCCCGGGTTGAAAGGGGATGAGGACCAAACTAGTCTCGGATCTAAGATAAACAGGAATAGTTCCATCCAAAAAGGGAAGGGAGAGGAGTGGGCAATGGGCCTGGAAGGATGTGGAAATGGAAGGAGGTGGCAAGAGGGGAGTGGTGAGTGGTTGATTTATGGGCCTTTTGGTATTTAAATCACCCACATACGACACCCCTTCTTGTGAAATCATGTGCCGCGTTCCCACCTTTCAGCCCGTTTAACCCCCAGCTGGTGACTCTGATACTCTGGTGACAGCATCGCATTTTTAACCCGGAACACAACCCAATGGAGCTGCTTCGCCGTCTTGTCCTCCATCATGGCCAACTGCCAGGAGAGAGCTGAGAGCACGATAGCACGACGTGTCATAGCCGTAACCCCTGACAACTTATTGTCTGTTAGCAAACTTTTTGTATTGGCAGAGCAAGTGATTGAAAAAAAAAAAACTAGGATGTGGTGTGTGAGGAGGGGTGTTGGGGGGGGTGTCTACAGGGTGTCAAAATGATGTAATGATGGTCGCCAAGCCATGAAAGGAGGCCTATGTTTCATTTTCCAAGCAGTGAGAAAGAACAGGAGGAAGAGAAAGAGAGACGTCTGGAAGGGAGAGGCAGCAGGGAGGGAGGGAGGGAGGAGGTGAATGAGCAATATATGAGTGTTGAGAGAGCGGAGGGGAAAAAAGAAGGAACGCCAAGGCTTCAGGTTTGATGTGGGCGTTTTTCTGACAGCTATAATTCTCCAGCCTACAGAATTTCATCAACACAAGTTGTGTTAAAGCTGTGCCGCAGGGCTGCGGCCCTTTCAAGTCCCAAGCTCTGACAGGTAGATTTATTAGTCCTGAAATTTGTACAGATCAGACGTCACTCATGGCAAACTGTCAAAGTGTCAGCACTGCAATGTTCCTGTAGGGGCCCTTTGCTTTTTTTCCCAGCATTTCTGCAGGGACAGAAGATTTTTCACCACTGCTTCAACTCAAAACATTATCGCTGTGTTGGCCAGAAATGGAGGAACAGAATTCATATCCCACTTAAGTCTCCTGATCCAAACATTTTTGACATTAGGCGGAAATAAAGAGTGACATAAATCATGAAAAAGTATATTTGTCTGAGATTAGTCATAAAAAAAGGGGGGGAGTGAGTTTAAAAGTAGTATCTGGAGGTTTTTTTTTGAGCATATGAGAGCATAAATTCACCAGCTCTGGGTCTGGTTACACTTTCTGGGCATTAGTTCAATAAATCAGTAAAAACCTAAATCTCTGGAGCTCGACTGAGAAAAGGGAGCCAGTTGGTCAGGAGACGAGGGAGGGAGGAGAATAAATTAGGTGGAGGTGTTGAGTGACACAGAGGGCAGGAGGAGGAGGAGGTAAGCACAGGGCATGTGCAGGTTAACTTCACACCGCCAGATTTATGACCTGGTGCAACGTGTTGGTTCTCAACAGGATGGTTCGAAACTTTTGAAGAAGGTGTGTGTTTAAGAAATGAAGCCAAGAGTACGGCGGTGGGAAGGAGGCAGGTTGGAGGAGGCAGGGCAAGAAAGAGGAGGAGGGCTGTAGCTGTTGAAGGGAGGTAGGAGGTGATCCGGCTCTCTTGGCTGCCTGTTAAGAACTTCCTTCAGCTCGACATCTGGTTCTGATATTTCAGAGTTAATTAGTCATATTGGGGTTGTCTGAAGATAAATTTATCATCCAGCAAAGAACACAAACATTTTGAAAAATGAAAGGAAGTGAGGTGACACATTGCCTGACGTTTAAATAAATCATTTCAACATGATTAAAAACTTACAGCCTGTTGATGGGAGCAAGCAGCTCGAAAGGAGGGGCGGGGGGGCGTCGTCGCACAGGGAAGGCCTTGTCTCAGCATTTTAATTACTGTGCCTGCTGCGTGTGTGGCTCCTCTTTTTCATGTAGCGGTAAAAAGTAATTCTTTTGTTGAGAAAGAACATCTGTGACACCTCTTACAGCAGCTTAGTGTGGGTTTTTTTATGATGTGCTGCAGTACAACTTTGTTGATCATATTGCTTCATCCAGGTGAGAGACATTTTTATGTAGGCTACACTTTCCACAGCACCGAGCACTTGAGACATTTTTTTTCACAGATATTTTTATAATAAAATAGTGCACATACACACTTGATTTGGCTAACTCAGACTGGTTAGGTAGCAGCATTGGCTGCACTATAGAGAGATTTTATTGTTGCTGTTTTGTTTTTTGTTTTTTTACAGAAGAGGTTTATTACATTTTATATACATAGTAGCATTTGATGTGAATCTCCTTAAAGCCAGTATGCACAGTATGAGGAATGATTACAATGCCTAAACTTTGTTATCAGTCAGTATATGTGATGTGTAAGTATTGTATCACAATAAACAAAACAAATTCAAAGCTATTCATAAGATATCAGTTTTCTGGTTTTACTAGCGTTGTGTGTGAATATTCGTTTTGCTGATTGTGTGATTGAAGTGGCGTTACACAGAGAGTAACTCAGGCATTGCTGCACACAATACAATGGATTAAGTCAGCCTTGCGGAAAGGCCTGAGTGAAAAAAATGACTGGCAACCAAAATGGTGTCTGTCAAGAAGAAAAAAGGCAAGATGAAAGAACATGTCAAGGGAGAGATGATATCTCTTCTGAGCCCCAGGCAGATGCATGCACACACACACACACACACACACACACCCTCTGACAGAGTTTTAATAAAACCTGTCCGACGCCCTCTCCTTGGGTAAAGTGTGAGTGATGGCCTGGATAGACTCCAGGCTGAGCTGAACAGCCAGCCAGCCAGACTCTCTCTCTCTCACACACACACACACACACACACACACACACACACACACAGGTGAACAGACAGACAGACAGGCAGACAAAGAAGATAGGATGATCTGCCTTGACTGACACTCGTGCCTCATGCTCGGCTTCACACTAATACTTGGCTGCCTCTACTTTGAACTCACTTTGTTTGTGTGGCACACATGTATGTTTGTGCGTGAATGTGTCCTTTTACATAGATATACTGTACATTCAGGCTTTCATCTGCTTAGTGACCACACACAGCTGGGGGTGTGGATTCATGGCTGTGTGGGAATATGAAACACGGCAAACATCACCTTGATGGAGACACTTTTTTCTGCGTGGTAACCCAAGAATCACTGTGGACAGACTCTTTATCAATATTTGTGGAGTCAAGAGGGTGAGTTTGTGTTTGATGGACGGCCTCCAGCTTCTAATTACCTGCAGGACAAAGTGTGTGTGTGTGTATGTGTGTGACTGAGAGAGGTTGGGAGAGGCCAGACCTCCATAGAAGAGGCCTGTCTGTTTGATATAATCCTGCTTGGTGAGCCAACAAACTGCTGTGCACATCGGGCTGACGTACCCAAAGAGCTCAGCGATTTCTATCCCGTCAGTGTGTGTGTGTGGTCATTAGTGAAGGCACAACAACACCAGCAAGATGAGACTGTGCAAATGTCATGTGAGCAGAGGCATGTTGACTGGACTGTCAGCATAGTGAACATGTCAAATGGTAGTGTGAAAGAATACACCCTAACCCAAATACATTTCTCATCAAGTTCAATAATGTTATAGAAACATATATTTCATCCTCTCATAGTTGCTTGGTTTAAAAAAGTCAGCTCCATGATTGAACTCTTTGTGCATCAGCTATTATATCTCTTCAAATGTGACAGGAAAAAAATGTTTCTGTCTTCATTAGTTGTTGATTTAATGCTCCACTTCCTGTGATACAAATTAAACAACTAAGTGCATTTGAGGTGCATGCTGGCCATGCTAAATGCTAAAATGTGAAATAAAGAAAGAAAGAAAAAAAAAAATTAACATCCAGTCAACAAAGACTGGAATTGTAGTTCAGCCTTATTGTACCATGATTCAAAGAGTGAAAAGACAGTGGAGATCTGCACCAGTAATGATTCCTGCTGTCAAAGTCAGTTGTTTTTGTGGGGATGCATCCAGTGGGCGGAGCTCAGGTCTTATTGACAGTGAGAGACCAGAGGAGAGACAGCAGAGCAGCTCCAGTGGAGACAGGCCGGTCTCAGAGCATCAGCATCAACACCTCACTGCATGACACCCTGCTACAAGGCACCTCTCATACACACACAGTGACAAAAACACACTACAGACAATTTATGGTGTGTATGTCTTCCTCTGAGATGATAAAATAACACATATTTTATTATTCAATACAAATGCACTTAATATGCAAAAAAACAATCCATTGTGTTTTAAAGCAAGAGTGACATGATATGGGCAAGAATTTCAATGATAAAGCTGTGACTATATTGAAAATATTTTTTCTCCATTCACAAAAAACTTAATCTGAATGTTTTGGATTACTTTTTCAGTGCTCCAAAACAAACAAACAAATAATACAACTTATCTAAAAAGCTGGTCTTCTTGTTAAAAAAAAGGTCAATTTTCTTACTAAAAAAATGCTGCTGACTGGATGTTCTCTTTCTTTTCTTTCTGGCTCAGTGTCATTGTTCTGAATTTGGTATTTTCATTTGACTGTAAACAAAAACATCACAGCACAGATCTAGTAACTAGCAGGAGTTGTGGGCTGGTTGCATTAGCTGCATCATTTAAAGCTCCTTGCTTTGTGTTGACATTCAATAACTTTACTGTCAGTACAAATGCTTTCATCTTACATATTTAAGAGGACTTTGGATGTCACATGCAGATTTTATGATACTGCTGGGTGTTCAGAAAACAGAAAGTTGCAATAAAAATAATTCAGAGTGACTCCATTTACCTGCACAAGAAAAAAAAAATCTGTTTTTTGTCTGGTCCAAAAAAAGACTGTATTCCTATTGTGCTACTCACATGGCTAATGAGATCAACATTCTACTAATATTTACCGTTCACCTGCAGCTGTGATCTGTCGAATCAATGCAAAAAATTCATATCTTTAAAGAATCATACTTATATTCTTAATACAATTTGTAACAACTGACCGCCTGTTGAATATATATTCCAAACAAATCAGGGAAACAAACTTTGTTAAATACGTGGATCATGTCAGTGTTTTTTACCATTTTTGTGATTATGCCACATGCAACTCTAAGATTAGAGAGCTGGTCTGCAGATACAGACACAGTAGAAGCAAAAGAGTGTAAGAGAGAGTGACTTTCAGATCTGTTGCTGAGGGAAAATCTCTTACTGTTGTAGTAGTTGTCTTTTACATATTGATTAATATTCACATCCATATTCTCATACATCAGAATCCACCAGTTAGTTTAGAAAATACTTATCTGCTCTTTATACTTGTACAACAGATCAAAAAGAAGAATTAAGAATAAATCAAAAAGGTGCTTGTTTGCTTTAGCATGATTGTCAGTTGAACATAATAGTTTGTCCACCTGCTGCTCACCCTCATCATCTTGTAGAGACACACACAAATTCTGTTCCTTCAGCCAGCAGGAAGCATTCTGCTTCCTCATGCTGGCTCTGGACAGTGGTGGGGTGGATTTTTTTACCACCGTCCAATAAAACCGCTACTTCATTAACAGGCTGATAGATGGGTGCAGGGTAAATGGGGCAATGATGCTGACAGGACAGTGGTGGTCAGTGTCTATGGCAGAGGAAGGAGAAAAGCAGGGAACCTGACACAAATACACACAAATGCATTCACATGGAAACTAAAATTAGATGTAAAAAGTTAAAAACAATCTTCAAATTTTCATATTAGTTTAAATCAAACCAAATATATTAAAAAGGTTATTGCACAGGGATAAAAAGCCATAGGAATGTATGAAGAAATGCTATGAATGGAAAGCTTCAGTACAGTGTATGAGAGGCTTTTACACTGGTTTGATGAGAATGAAAATGATTTTAATTTTACACTAAGGTCTTCATATTAACCAGACCTCTGCTGAGTTGAAAACCTTTAGGAAATATTTTAGTCAGCATCCTGTACCATCATCATGATAAAAAACCAAGGAGGACTGAAGCTGATCCAGAGACCTGTGGAGGCCTCACATCTCTCTAACACAGTTAATATGTATGTTTCTTAAGAGGTTAAATATCACACTGTCACTGTTGTCTTCCAACAAACTAAACTATTTTGGAAAAATCTGGATCCTAAAAAACTCTCACTGATTTAAACATTTTGGACTTACCTATCTATAAAAATAAAATTAAAAAAATTAACAAATAAAGGTAAAATTTAGTTTGATTTTAGGAGTTCTAATATGATGTGGAAAAATGACTTATCCTGCCATCTTGCTCATAATCCTTACTAGTATGAGGGCTACGAGTGACAAGTGAACTGAAAGAATTAGTCAAGGTAAAATGGAAAACTTGAACGTCTTTTCTTAATGTCGTTTATCAACTAATTCTGGCTGTTAAATACACATCCAGGAAATGGCCTGTCAGAACGTCTATTTCCAACTAATTTTGGATGTTAGTAGACGTCCAGAATTGGCCGTCTTTTCTTAGTGTCATTTATCAACCAATTCTGGCTGTTAAATAGACATCCAGATTATGGCCTGTTGAAACGTCTACTTTCAACTAGCTCTGGCTGTCTGTAGACGTCCAGACTTGGGCCAGGCCAAACGGCTTTATGTCACCTAGCAACTATATCTGGCTGTCACATGGACGTCCAAATTACGACCTGGACGGAAGGACGTGATATCAACTTGTTTTGGACGTCTACAGACGTTGCTTGCTCAGTGGGTAAAATCCTAATGTTCTTCCAAAGGTGGCTGTCCAGTAGAAAAGGATGCAAGAACGACCACCAGAAGCAAACTGGTGCAAGTATTGACTGGCGATCCATCATACGGTTTTCCTCATCTGACTCATCAAAGTCTTTGGATACTGAAACTCTCTGCCTTTCTTTACCTATCTGCATAACTCAGAAAATACATGTTCTCAAGAAGATGTGTTGAAAGGCTTCTCCAGGGTGAACCATGACATTTCAGATCTTGCTTATTGAGCTTTATTTCCTGGTTGTAGGATTGATTTGCCAAACAAAAAGAAACATCTGTATGCAAGTTGCAATGGATGCCTGATGAAGATCTGCAGAGAGGGTCGCTTCATTTCCCTCCTTGCACGGTATGTGTATACAGACTTGTAGATGTATCAACATGTAAACTGTTGACAGGAAGAGAGAAGACGAGGAGTTTAGCTGAAATTGAAAACAAGCAAATGTACACATTGAATCTTAAATCAACTCTTGTACCGACAATAGGAAAATTTTATTAGTCAATGCATGACAAGCAGACAGATGAAGTTAAGCACAGCTGCTTTGCAACCAAACACCAGCTGCTCATTCTAAGCACTGAAGGGTGAACTGAGCCCAGTTAAGGGAAAAATACACCATAGCCTACAGGGACATCTGGGCTCAGATGTTTATCATGTGAATTAGTTGTATTCACCAAAAATAGCACAAAAAACAGTTTCCAACTGAACAGGCTTCTTGTTTGGAGTTACTTTATATGCCAAAATGTGTCCACAGATAAAATCATCCAAAAAAGAGGTTTTCCACTTTAAGTTTTTGGCTGTCTCTTGTGTTAGCATAGTAGTTTTGCTTTATTTCCTGGTCTTGCTAGCTGTTTGGGTGTCTAGGGAAACTCCTAGTTGTAGCCTCATAGAATAATAGTGGCATTTGTCTTAAAGTAACATTATGTAGGCAAATTTTATATTTTCTGTGGTTGGTGCAGTTTCTGAATGCAGAACCATTGTAACCCATAAATACATATTCCAGGTACCTGTAATAATACTTACATACTAATACAGTCAGTTGTAATGGACTTGCAACCTACACACAAAACTCTGCTGCGTCATAAAAAAGTTGTCTCCAGAAAGCATTTGTCTCAAAGTAAATATGCACTCTTAGATATTTTTATACTATTTTATAGCACACCAAGCTAAGATAGCCTAAGCCAAACCCCAAATGCTGCTAACATCTGGCTTTAGCATACTACATTTTGAACACCTGTTAAAAAGGGCAGACTTTGTGTAAAAGTAAAAACAGGCAAAGACTTTATATGTCAGAGCCCTGACTGTCCTGTAAGAATTATGACTGTCAGAAGAACCAAGGTTCAAACCAGACAGTGAATTTAATGTATTGAAAAAACAACTTCTTTTTTTACATTTAGTGAAAGTATGTGGTAGTTGATCTCATGCATATGGAATGACATAAATACATTGTGTTTCATAACTTACTTTGAACAAACTTCATAAGCCTAAGAACTCATCTTTAAACATATAGAATATATTAGCACCCATTCATCAGATGAACATTTGATGAACAATGTACAAGTGTTGAATAAAGCTGTTAATAAAAAATGGCTTATTAATGCTTTTCCCAGTCAAAGTCCTCATGAACACCATGAATTTTATGTCATCAAGATTTATGACAGTTTTATAGGGTGGTAAAAACTATTCTGCAATTAAAATCATGGGTAAACAAAATTGTGGGGTCTGGGTCTGCCGTTAGCCACATTCCTGCGGTACTCTTTCCACCCGTGTCTCCATTGACACAAGCCCACGTGTGCTGCTAAGCGCCATCAGTGTCTCAGCTGTGCATCCTGTCACTCAGGAAAGGGCCAGACGAAAGGAGCTCCATTCCTCCTCACTTCTCCTCCTCCCACCTCTGTCACCTCCTCTGGTCCCTCTCCTCCATGGCAGCATGGCTGACCCCCTTCCCCCTGTCAGCAGTTAGGTATAATGTGACCTGTCACCAAGGCCCGTTCTGCCACAGGTGGGACCCTGCAGCTGGCTACCCTGTGGAAGGAACCTAAAGAGGAAGATGGAGGGTCATTTATTTAGTCATATTATGTGGCACCGTAAGACTCAACGTGGGTATTAATAGGTCCACATCAATCTTTTAAATGAGGGGTTTATCCCACTCATAAGAAAATTTTAACTTCAACCTGGTGGTGTCTAGCCATTTATTAAGTTTTTGTTTTCCCCATATCTAAATTTTTTAGTTTTTATTATTAAGGTGAATGAAATGTTGGTAGTAGTGCCACAACAGTAAAAAAATTCATAAATTTTGAAAATAAAGATGATAATGTCTTAATGTTGTGGGTCACATTATGGGGGTCCAAGACACCAACTTCTTTATCTAAAGAAGGGATTAGGAATCAAAAGAGAGAGAGAGAGATGACTGTTTGACAGACTGTAACTGAAGAAAGAAACTATGCTGAAATATCTTTGTGCTATGTTTTCTAAAAATGACTCCTTCTATCTTTGGCCATGAACTAATCAGTCCCTCCTTATATTCTCCAAATAGGCTTAAAGAAATGTTTAACTCACTCATTGTGGATGCTAGCTTGTAGTGTGTTGCAAAAAGTTTTAAATAGAAAATTAGCTTTCACCATTGCTTTAGTTGCTGGTGTAGCAGGACATTAATTTGAAACTATAAATTTAAAAATGAATACTTGCAGCTAATAAGATATTTACTTACTTACTTACTTACTTTATTTATATTTAAAAGGGACAGTGTACGGTTCAAACGTGAAGTTACCACGAATAACACAATGATGTATTCATTCACAGTGAGTACAAATTGGCCTACAAAGAAAATGGACATCTACCCCTTTGAGCTAAAAAGAAATTTTCCCAAGCTTGCAACCTCATTAATTCAAAACCAGGTCTGTAAGGAATTTCCCAGAAGTTTGAGAAAAAACAGCACCCACAAACGTTGGGATGAAATGTCATGAGAAGCACGAAAGAAAGGTAGTTACAGTGTTAAGATTACTTCTTTGGGGGTTTTGTTGTCAACTGCCAAAAGGGAGGACCTAGATTCTTATCAGTGCTGCAGGGTGAGCTGGAAGGGTGCTGTCACACAAGAAGAACAAGCTCTACCTAGTGGGAACACAATGTTTCCTGACATTTTACTATTTGCATGTAATGATTTACACACACACACTTAGCATTTAACCACGCCACGGGGCAATGTCTCAGCCTATTTGATGGCTTTCCAGCTGCCACCAACACTTGTGTCATGTGAACTAAATTTGACCCGACATACTGCTGATGTTTCTACAGTTACGCCCTCCAGCTTCAAAGCCTTAGACCTGTCAGCGTGCGGCACGGCGCACAGTTATTGTGCTGTAATGTAACATAAGTCTGTTGTGCCCAGTTGCGAGAAATCCCAAACCATGCCGCTATTAATTACAGGGCATGTCTTTGTTTAATCTGACTTACTCACATGATGAGTTCAAGAACTTCTTCCAGGATGTTTGATTAAAAGAGCCCCCCTCATTTTGAGCAACACACTCACACCTACTGTATAAACACACAGGTGACAGTTTATGCTCTGGTATAGGAGTGTGATTCAGTGTGGTGCAGGCTGTGGATGGGCCGACCCCATTAGAAGCAAGGAGGAGGGGGGGTTGTTGGCTTGGCTGTGGCCTGAGCTGCTCGCTTGCGAGATAATTTACGGCCCCTTCATCCTGGCGGAATGTGTTTGTAGCCAGGCGTAATGGAGGCCATCCATTCTCCCTGTCAGCATTGGGAAACACTTTTTTAGCCGGCTATGGGAGGAAATGTTTGACAGAGAGAGGGCAAAGCTTTTCTCTGCATGGTAGGTTGCGAGGAAGAAGCATTTGTGGGCTTCAGTGTTTGTGGGAATACGGATGTGTTAAAGTTGCTGTTTGTTTTAAGCAATATTCATCTTGTGAACACGTCTGCCATAATGGCGATGGCTGTGCTTTCCACTATAGTTTACAGATTTTCAGAAACATTTACATGTGCTATGTGCTCAGTT
Organism: Acanthurus lineatus; assembly: GCA_029814665.1. Classification (NCBI taxonomy): domain Eukaryota; kingdom Metazoa; phylum Chordata; class Actinopteri; order Acanthuriformes; family Acanthuridae; genus Acanthurus; species Acanthurus lineatus. The sequence continues at coordinate 4,679,390 of JAPZDV010000022.1, forward strand.
TAAATGTTTGTCAATGAAGCTTGGAAAGTCTGTTTATTGCTCTCTCATCAGGACATGTTATTTCTAGCAAGCTATAGCAACTTGTCTTTAGCATATCACTGCATCTTTTACATTTTACATCAAGTAAAGAAATACACAAGAAGAATAATTTGAAAGGTCTTATTGATTTCTTCCATAGCAACAAAGCCTTGTTTTGAGGACACAAATTTGGCAGAGATGAAACAGCTGCAGCCTGACAAAGTCTTGGAACCAGCCTGACAAAAAACAGCTGCATGGAGAGCAGGAGACAGGAGGACAATTTTGGTAAAACACTGTGTGAAGAGAAGAGGATGACAAGGAGCAGCCCACGAGGCGTAATATTGTCCCCAAATCTCTCATCCTCGGCTTTGCTTTGAATCATTCCGAGGCGGCTTTGTGGGAGGGGGTGAGCTCTGAAGTGATGGAAGTCGATGTATCACACTTGACATTATTCACAGACCTCTGTGTTGAGTTTGTCAGCCCCCTGAGACACTGCAGGCCTCAGGCACACGCAGCAGGACCTAAGCTCCAAAATGGCTGAGTAACATCACCTCTTTTCCTCAGCAGAGCTGTCGCATCGACCTTCACTGAGAGCCACCGGAGAGGGAGGGGAACGCACAGGAGCAGGGGAAATAAATCAAATGCATATACACTACCTGTTTGTGTGGCTCTGCGTGTGGATGCATCTGTTTATTGGTGTGCGCATGCATGTGTTCGCTTGTGTGTGTGAGGTATAGGTGGGTTGCCACTTTAATTAATTCCCTTATCCCTTCCCACCGGTAGCTCCTCCTCTCCTTGTCGAGCCTTGGCAGGTGACTCTTGTTAGTTGCACAGTGAGTGGGGAAGTGACTGCGCCTGACAATATAATTTACATTGTCTGTAGAGAGCGATTGGAGCACGGCAGCCTTATTTATGCCACATTAGGGGATTTGCCTGTGCTGCCGTCTCTAGGTCCAATCCATCAGATGGCTGTTTTCCAATGCCGCTTTATTGGAACGTGCCCTTGAGAGAGTGCTGAGTAGCAAGGAGTGTGTTCATCTCTGCGTGACCGTGTGCGGCAGTGCTGTGTGTGTTTACATGAAGGTGTATGAGAGTTCTTGTGTATCTGTGCATATTGCGCTTATTTATGTGTGCGCTCCTGCACAAGTGTGATGATTCGGTCGACCGACTGTGGCTAACATTCAGATAAATAGATTGCATTCTCCGATGGACCAAATTACAGCTATAACTTCAGAAGGAGAACAGTGATTTCCAGGCCATCGTCATATCAGTGTGCCGTCACAGCAGAAAAGTGGCTACATTCCTGCTGTGCCAGGGCTGCTTATGCAGTTTGTCCTTTATGGGAGGGCTGAAATCTTTCCTTTAGGACTGTCAGGTCTTCCTCTATTGACTTCTCTCTCTCTCTTTCTCTTCTCCCAAATTACAATCAAGTCATTCCCTCAGCCTGCATTTCACTGGATAGCTGTATCGATAAGTGAGGTAGATGCAAAGTGACATGGACACCCACACGCAGTACAAGCGTGGCATGAGGCTCAGTGTACAGGAATATGCATGGGAGAGCTCTGGCAGTGGAACAGTGTAATGAACGACACCAAGGAGCTCATTTTTCACAAAGGATACAAAATGTCGGGTCCGGAAAGACATGTCAGAGCTGCGAGGCGGCAACACATGCGGCTCCAAGTGCTGCTCATTAATCATAAGCCAGGGAGCAGCGGCGAGGGGACCCATATCCATCTGTACCACACTTATGAGAGTATTATAAACGTGCAGTGCAGCTGGTTGACTGAGAGAGTAAACAGACTAGCAATGTACTGCAGAGTGTGCCCTTACAAGGGCACTAAGCCTGAGGCACCTGTTAGGACACAGCGAGGGTGTATTGGTCACCTGGTTTGCAATGTTACCAAAACAGATAAATCTCAAACTATTTAGCTTACATAAGTCTGGCTTTAATTTCATATTTTAATGTATTATCTCCCTCCTTTATTTGTCTTCTGTCATGTTCTCTGCTTTATTGGTCATTGTCATTCAGCTAGTAGAGTCTTAACTTTACATCCCATCACAAAAAAAAACAAATTGCGTAAGGCTGGAGATATGCCTGTTTTTGTTTTGGGTTCATGTGTGCATGTAGGCTTCTTTGGTCATGGTTAGGAGTGGACACTTTTTCAGAGATTAGCATCACTCATCTGTAAGATGCAATACTCACATCAACAGTGGGGGCAGGGGTACGAATCCAGGGTTGAATTAACAAAATGCTTACGTCCTTTAGTATCTCCATGTTAATATTTAGAGAGTGCAAATAAGGAAATTCTGTACAATTTGAGTTCAAGTCTGACTGCTCTGGTTTTCACCTTCAGTGGGGTAATTTAGTAATGCAGATAGAGCAGAGTCAAGTTAGTGAATATATTACTTTCTGGTTGGTTTTCTACACCAAAGTAGAAAGCAAGTTCATGTCTTCCACAGATAAATACTATCTTGATAACAGTTACTTCTTTTATCACCACTTTAAAAGCTTTCATCTGTTTGAGTTAATAGAACATTTTTCAGAACATAAAATGTGTTCCATTAACCTTGAACATCACTGCAGGACGGTGGCACTGTGTAGACAATCCTGTACTGATAGTACCATGAAATTTGATGAAAATGAAAAAATTGCATCAGTACTCATACATTTAATTCTGGTCACCTTCACCAGAGTGATGATGGTCTTGGTCTTTCAGCTGTCTGCTGTCGTCTTGTCAAATTAAATTAACTGAATGATAGGAGTGAAAGAAAATTACAAACTAAACAAAACTTTGATGAGTGAATTAACGCAGGAGCTGAAAACTGTGCTTTATTTCCCTCTCTGGTTGCAGGATTTAAGTTCTTTGCGCCTCAGCAGCATCACTGATTACTTTGGCTGGGTGTGGTCACAACCACACCCAGCAGTGATGTCACAATTTCTTGACACACCAATCACTGCAACATGTTGACAAGGGAAACCACTAAGGACCAACATAAACAAAACTTTTGGCTGCTGCTGATTTGATTGGTAACAACATGGAGCATGAGCACCTTCAAAGCAGTTTGGCATCCAATAACAGAATAATTTAGATAGACACAGCCAATAAAAGGGGTGGTGTAAATGGGTTGAAGTGATGGCTTTCCAAAATATTCACGCTACTCCCTTCCAGTACCCACATACCTAACCTCCTACCCCCAACAAGATTTACCCAACTCCACCTAAAACACCCCTGCCCCTCTGTGTATCCCGGGAACGTGGGGCAATTTAGCCTTTAATGAATTGATGCTGCTTCCTTGCTGTAAAAAGACAATAAATGAGGGTAGGGTGTGGGCAGGGGTGCTGTGTCAGTTTGTGTAGCTAATGACTGTACAGGGCTGTGGAGGGAGGGTGCTTGATAAATTAGGCAGGAGTGAACTTTACACCCCACCCTTACCACTGGGAGTGGAAGGGAGGGAGCCCGAGAGTGCAGGAGCAGGAGAGAGAGAGAGAAATGACAAGGCCTATCACAGTGATGGAGTGGCTGTGCTACTCTTGGCTGCACACTGCTGTTTGCTCTCATTCTCATTCTCCGCCTGTTCAGAGACACAGACAGAGACACACCGCTTTTCAAACACACGCCTGCCTTGTCCGTCTCTCCCATAAAAATGTACCGCACCCCTCAGATAACATAAAAAATGTACACGGCAAGCAAAATAAACCTCAGCACGGACAGTAAGAGAAACACGACTGCTCTGTATATATACACACACACTAATCATACTGTACCCTGAGAGGACAGAGAGATCAGTATTCAAGCTCCATCATACACACACACACACACACACACATGCACACAGATTCATGCGCAGTCAACAAGCACCTGCAGAATGTAGAGGCTGTGTTTACACCCATGTAATAACTGCTGGCCCTGAGTCTCTACATCAGCCTTTGATAACATGAAACTGGATACTGCAGGTGACTGAAAAATATATAAATCTTCCTCCTCACTGACTGAGTCACAGTTGAATACTTAAGAAACAGGTCATGGTAAAATTCCAGGTCAACCTAACTGTACTTAAAGATAAATTAGTGATTCCTGAAACCAATAGAACTTGAAAATGACATGGTTATTAACATTTTAACCCCTAACAGTAAATTGAGAACATACAACGTTGTTTAAAAGTAGAGACAGTGTGTAACCACAAGTTAAATAAATGTGTGTACACTGTAGAGGAAAAGTTAGATAAAAAGTGCAGTTGGTTATACTTTGTTTGGCAGTGAAAGAGGTGGAAAATATGGGAACTAAATCTTTTTTTGAGAGTAAAGAAAAACAAATGTGTTTAAAATTTGTTTATCTTTAGAAACTATAATGGATTTTGTATGTTTTTTTAAATAAGCTGTATAATTTTCCCACTAGTTAAGATATAATTTATCTTTCAGGTTGTCAAAAAATAAAAAATAAATAAATCTTCTAAGTTAGAGATATGAGGGCAACAAAGTTTACAAGTCTGAGGTTGAGCAAAAACACAAAATTAAAATGTTTTCATACAAGTTGTGGTTGTAAACAATGCAGGAGGTATGAGGTGAGGAGATCAGCTGTGCAGAACGGACTTGGAGCACAATTGCTGCCTTACAATCCATGAGAACCGCATTCCTACTGGATGAATCTGTAACACTGTAACAGCTTTCAGTGCCAATGCAGAAAGTAGTGTGCCCATGATTTAGCGGAACAGAGAATTAGTGTGGAGTTTGGATTGCACAAACAAACACATCTGACTGTCATACAGTAGAGCAAAGTTTGTGTTATGTCACAACCCAAGAGCTAATAGTAGAATAACTTTATTCAGTAGAGTTGGTCCTCCTTGACTTTAACTCAAAACTGAAACCACAGTATGTCTTTAAATGTAATCAAGTGTTTTTACTTGCCACATCCTGCAGATAAGAAGAAAGAAATAACCTCTACGACAAAATGCAACTGTAAATTTACCTTCATTTTGAGAACAATCTTACTGTCTGATGGTAGGGATCAGATTCCTTCTTGTTAATGTAACCAGATCATGTCCAACAGGTGGGACATCCTGTGATATATTCAGAACAAACTAGAGAAATCACATACCCACCTGGACTGGGAACACCTTGTTATTTCCCAGCTGGATCTGGAGTACATGACTACAAAAAAAAGTGCTTTTTATTTATTAATATCTGCACTGCCTACTCCTCTGCCCCACTGTGGTGATGAATGAACACACAGAAGCATCTGCACATGTGCTCTAAGTGCCACACTGAACAAAACAAACACACTTACATCAGATATTACAATGATTGAAGGCAATGCTATGTTTAAAACTATTGCCCTGGCCTATTATAGTGAAGGACAATGCAAGTGTTCTTTGCTGCTGACTAGATTCCCCCTCATACACACACACACACATACACACTCACACATTTTCTTTCTGCTGCTGTTGTTGAGTGCAGGGTGGAACAGTTGTCACAGCAGTTAATTTACTGGGACACAGATGAGGGTTGCAAAGGGCTTTCAGACTGGCTCTGGTGGTTGTGGGTAGATGGCAACGCTCAGCAGGGGAGGAGAAAAGGTCACACACAGCAGGTGTGAGGGAGTATTTAAGTAGACTGTCCATATAGACATATTTAACTGTAGTGTTGGTTTTTCTTGCGGTTAACCTGTCTGACGGGGTTACTTCTGAACAGATATGAAGCATGTTGTTTAAAGGCAAACTTGCAAGAAATAATCTTATCAGCCAGGAACAGAGAAGAAAATGTAAAAAACTGAAAAATAAATACATTTAAAATAATCTGACATAAAATATTAAGTACTCTTTACAGGGTTTTATTGCTAACTTGAACTCAAGTGGAAGTGTGTGGTACTTAATAAAAATTTATTTCTACAAAATACATGTCCTGTCCAACTTTGCTTAGTTCTTTTAAGGCAATCGGTTTGCATGCTTTTTTAAATAAGGTTAACTCATCAGAATTTACAGTGTAATAAGAAATCATGCCAATCTACCAGCCTGTCGGCTCCATGGTAACAGGCTTAATGAACTGACATTGATGTAAATTTATGAAACTCTGTTGGATTGATCTGAATGGTCGCTCAAATTTGTTTCACTCCTTCATATTGATTAAATTCTGTTGCATTAAAAAAGCAGTAATTAATAATGATGATGAAAGTGTCACAGAGCGTTAACATCAGCGCCTTGACTCTCTGCCTCCCTGTTTTCTCTCCTTTCAGATGAGCCTTGAACAACAGGAGCCTCAGGTTTCTTGCATGTGACTGCAGTTGCACACATGTAGCACCAGAACATTTTTTAATGACAGATAATGTGTATGTTACTCTTGCACATGATTTATGACTAGAGTCTTTATAATAAGCAACCTAATTACAGGAGCTATTAAAATTACATGCAGCCAAACCAATTAAATTGTCTGGCTTTCGAAGAGTGTTTCCTGTGGGGGCATTTAAGGTTCATCAGCAGTTAAGGAGAACAGTGATTTTATTGAGATATACAGAAGATCATAACCACTGAACCATTACAGCATGTACGACTGTGTAAATGTGTATGTATAGGTTGATTTTTATGAAGACAGATAAAGCTGAGACAGAAATATAGCACATAAGATGGCCTTGGATAAAAACATATAAAGGTTTAGAGCAATTGCAAGGGGCACAATGGTTCTTAATGGGGGAACAGCTTTATTGGAAAATGAATCAACTGCCCTCAGACCTCCCATGAGCTTAAGCTACAAACTGTAGCATTCATGACTTTGGGGTGATCATACAATCTCTGACTACTTACTGGACAGAAACTCACAAGACAAAGGAACACGGAAAATACGGTTAATAAAAAATTCTCTCCAAAGAGCAGATAACAGCTCTGCTTTACCTGAAGTCAAAGTGCAGATGAATCATTGCCAGGCTCTCCTCGGTCCTTGGTTTGATATTTTTTTGACTAAAACATGCTGTTTTTACTAATTCACTGTCTTTTTGGCTGTCTTTGAATTTTCTGTAAACTTTTTTTGTGCTTTACCGACAGCAGCCTCCCCTTTACCAGAAACTACAGACTTTCCATATGTGAACTTTCAAGAATGTGAAAGGCTTTGAGTTAATCTTTGCATTTTGCTATATTTTGCACATGTGGGAAATTTGAGAAAACTTTGCCTCAAACAGTGTCCAGACACTGATTTGAGGTTTTACTTTTTTAAAAAAAAAATATGTTATGTTTAATTCCTTGATGGATTGAACTGGATGAACTGTTCATGTGCTGTAAACACTGAAAATAATGTTATAAAAGCTGCTCTGTAGCATCAGGTGTGAAGAACAGTTGACAAACCAATATCCAACATTAAATCACAGATTAATTTACTGTCTAATCAATATGTTGAGAAAATGTAGGGTAGGACAAGACGCAAGAATGTCACTCTGTACCTTTCTGACTGTACTTTTTTAAAAATTAAAATTCTTTCTCCTCACTTCTCCTGATGACCATCTATACCTGCACCTGTGCTCTTTGTTTCTTGCCAGTGAGAAGGAGAAAAGAAGGGAGAGTATGAAAGAGTGGCTGTGTGAAGATAAAGCTATTTGCTTCTGTCACAAGTCACCCATTGAGGAAGGATGAGGGAAGCTGAACAAGCGAGGGGAGTGACGGAGGAGTGGATCGCTCCATCCATCATGACCACGCAGGAGTGACACAACAAAAGATGGAGTGCTGGGAGAGGCCTCTCGGCTGCGAGGGGCCGGGGAACTCGAAACAATATTTTTTGGCGTCTGTCAGGCTGTCCAATACGGGAGGCCGATATATGAACTATCTAGCACTGATGTAATGCGCCTCATAAATCTGCTTTAATTACTCGGCGTGGGGACAGCCAGTGGGAGCCTGCGCCTGGATTTATGGCGTCTCCTTGGCATCTTAACGACTCTGTGCTTTTAATATCATTACCCTGTAATTTATTATGCTGCCAGGGTGCACACCCAAACCTTCAGCATAACTCTTGTTTATTTATGCCCATTTAAAGGCCACTTCAGTGACACAGGCATTTAGCACATTTCAGTTGGGCTTTAATCATTTGTCCTAATGAGGCCATTATGCAGCGGTGTCCTCTGGCTGGCTTCGAATGTGGCTTGATGGTTTGGGCCAAGCCCTGGGAAGCCGGTGAGGTGGCAAGACAAGAGGTTGCTGGGTCATGGTCCTGTGCGTGTGGGTCTTAGCTGCTGCTCCAGAAACAGTGCCACTCTATGGGAGGGCAGAGTCTGAATGGCAGCATTTGGTTCTGGGTGTTCACGTTAAACAAGACTCACATCGGCCACGCTGGCGGAAAATGTCTCCACTCTTTCTTTGTCTTTCTTTTCCTGTCTAAAGATTTTGAAAAGCCCTCACCATTCTCCTTCAATGTCCCTTCTATTTCCTACTGTTCACCTCTCATTACCCCTTCACATCTCCTTCTCTGCATTCATCCAGTTTGCACCCTTTCTTCTCCCTTTTTTCCCCTCCTCCTCTTCTCACTTGTCTGACTGCTGGAGAGAGTAAGCAGAGAAAGAAGAAGTAGAGAGACAAGGGTGGGGGGATAAAAAATTAGTGCAGGGTGAAGACAGGCTCTGAGTTTCTGCTGCCATGTCATGCTAATGGTTTCCAGATCAGGCTCCATATTACACCCAGGCGATAGCCCGTTTCACCCGTCTCCCTAATGCTAGCTGCTAAATGCCTGCGCAACCGCCAGTGACAGTGACATATTAGTTTTGCGTCTCTCTGCAATCTGATACCTCTGAGTTTGCCACCATACTAAAGATTTGATTAATGTTGTTCCATTTGGAGCCTGTAATTGGCTGCGACTGGAGCACAGAATAATCAGGCACCCCTATTCAGAGCAGCGAGCGAGCAGAGAGGGAGGGAGAGAAAAGGGGGCAGCAATGCTAACGAGCAAGCTAGTTAATTAAGCCTGCAGCACAGTGGCGACAGTTACTGATGACTCCTATGACAAACCATCCCTTCTCCTCTTCCTCCTCCTCCTCCTGTTCCTCTCATTTCCTCCTCTCAAACACTTACCACCACTGTGAGCGAGCTGGTGATGTAGGATTCACACACAACTTGTACTTTCTGAGTGCTTCTGTTAAACAGTGATGATTATTCAAAGTCGGCACAGGTACATGGTTGAAATATAGCAGGTTCAACTCCGGTTAATGGCTCTATAGAATCCTCTTATGTTCATCTTTGCTCTGCATTTCAGAGTAAGACTAATGAGATTTATTCTATACGAATAAGATTCTTGCATATGAACGCTGGTCACTGTAATCATTTCTCTTCTCCAAGGCATCTTTGAATATATACAATTGCAGAGGAACTAGGCCATTAAAAAAGGAAACAAAATCTTAAAATAAGATGTTATCCAAAGTTCAATCAAGGCAGTTTCAAAACTTCAAATTTATGCCCATGGAAGCAAAAAAAGGGAATTTTATGGAAAAGCGTCAGTAAGTTTCATCATTCAGGCCCATTTGGAATCTCATATTTATCTTGCATTTTTCTCCTCACAGTTTAAACAGATGTATTTATATGTATAATGCAATAACCTGCAGTGAAATATTTGCTTAGGCAGGCAGTTATATATTGACATCGGACATGTTTATATGCAGTTAATGTAGCAGCCTAAGTTCATATCACGCATTGATAAAAAAAAAAAAAAACAGTCTGCATTAGTTAAGTTTTTAGATCAGTATACTTGTTGTCTCCTGCAGCTAACAGTGTTGACATGGTGTAAAGTTACGCAACACAATAAATACAAGGAGAGAAAGTCAGAGAAAAACTCATTCACAGGAACTGATGTGGAAATTTTTCATAACATACGTCTGACACTGCTGCTGCTTTAGGCAACTTTAGGCATGGAATGCAGAAGTGTAGTGTGATGACAAAATGAAGTAGCATAGGATCATGGGGATTTTTTTTTTTTAACTGAGAAATATAACATTTTAGAAGCCAAAGCTACATGATATGCAACAAGCTAACCAGTCAGGGTTAGGGTCAGATACAGTCAATGGGTCAGACGTACTGACACACTGCTAGAATAGAAGGGAGTGTATGTCATGTCACATGACACAGAACAGCAATAGACTGTACAGTTGATGCAGAGTTTGTACCTCAGTGTTGATCAACTTTGACAGTTTTTTTTTGTGTGTGCCCATAATCCAGAAAAAAATGTATCTCTAATAAAACTTTCAAAAGGACTCTAAAATGAGATTATGGACTATGTATACAATCAATGACCAATAAGTTTAAAAATGCAAAAATACCATGTCTTGTAGGCTTTTCTGATTTAATACCAACTCTGTTTACCTCGACTGCATAATACTGGTATGTTGTGTAGGGTAACAAGTATTATGACAGTATGAGACAGTGTCTACACTGTAAATCTGTCATAACACTTGTAAGCCAATAAATCTTCTATATTAAACTGCAAATTGTTGGAAGGAGGAACTGTTTCTGCAAAGAGACCAATGTGCACTTTGATAACTTTATTATTTTACAGGATTCTGAATGTAAGTGAGCAACACATTTGGTTAGCATGGTGCATTGTGCTACATGCAGCTGTAACACGGCACCTCTTTTTTGGCTGCAGGAACAGTATTGCTGCTTCAGCTATAAACATAAAGCACACAAAGATCAAAAAAGCTGTTTTGAAGAGACCGGCATGTGAAAAAGGAGCACTGTTTTTTCTCTTCAGTGAAATAATTGCGAGTCAGTCATTAGGTTGTGCGTGTGACAGCTTATTTAGCTGATGGCTGCCACTGAAATGTAAAACAGCAATTAAATGAGTGTGGGATTCATCATGTTCATGTCACAGCCTTGTCTCTTGACATCGCTCTGAGACACGCAATACCTCCCTGACAGACAATCAGTCACAACCAGTCAGACAATAAAACTGGTATTTCTGTGTTAAACAGTAAGAATATTTGTTACTTTTTATTGTCTCATTACTGTTTGTCAAGTTACTGGTGGTCTGTAACAATGTTAATGCTGTTGGGTTGAGCCTGGTACTCAATTACAGAGTATCCAGCACAAATAATATACTCTTTAACAAGTACAGTATAAATATCCTCCAAAAAATAAATTAATATCCATGTCCATACTTGTGTGTTGACACAAAATCCTTTTTTTGCAGCCCATATCTATCCTCGATGAACAAACACACCACATAATTAATCAACACTGGGTTGTCCTTAATGTAGAAATAGAAATATTTTCCCCAAAAACATTTTAAAACACTGGTTAGTAGCTCTATGATTATAAACAGAGAAAAAAGATTAAGTAAAGCATTAAAATAAACTTTGGATTGAATGTTTTATTCATTTCTTGCTGGTGTTGGACTTCTATGATGTGTTTTTAGAGCCCAATGTGGCTGATTGAGGAATTTTGAAGCCTTTATCTCTTTGTAACATCAGAAAGACTTTCCTTTTCCATGATAAATTCAATGTGAACAAAGACCACAAGGTATGTTTAACATATAGCCAGTGTTTCTTTGGATAAACTGGGTCAACAAAACCTAAAATCTCAATCACAGATAACAGGTATCACAACAGGGATTATTGTGACATGTGACCTTTTGTGTCAACCCATGTTTTTCCTCATCAAACTCTGTGCAGATACCCATGAGAGGGAGCACTGGGTACATCAGTCTTTAATACAAAGAAAGCTACTCACATGTCACCTAGTTGTAAAAAAAAAGAAAGGTTGTTATGGTGCACATTTGAAAGCTATGGAGAATATTAAAAAGTCACAGTGAAAAGGACACAGCCCCTAATGACACAAGAATGCAGTCAAAAAATTGCTGATGACTTATATTTACAAGTTAATGTATTTAATTTGCATATTAAAATACCTCATTTGTTTCCAACATGACAGCTGCACATTGAAAATCCCTTGAACTTCAAGCTTGAAAAAAGGATAATTAAAGCGGCCAATCAGGACAAAGCATAAAAACGACTTTCAAACTGGCCTATAGTTGCTTTGCCTTCAACATTCTTTACATGCACACATGACATGCTGTTGAACTTCAGTGGTACCTGAGGCAACAGGGAAACATGTTTCTGCATCACTGGCTGAATGCATGTTCATTACACAAAACCACAAAGCGATGCAAATAGTTTGAAGTGCTGTAATTACACCTGGTGTCATTATTAACCTATAGCCCAACCAGTTTGCATATATGACATACTCCCTCTGCTGACAATGTATGTTGCTCATAGAGATTATCATCAGGAAAAGATGAAGAGAAGGGCAGCGCTTTATGAAGTGAATTTAAATAAAAAAAACTCTGAATATAACTTCCTGATCAGGTCAGCTGTGCAGCATAAGTTATAATGGTGATCTAGCAAGTTAAAAGGGAGTCACCTTTGGGACACTGAAAGCCTTGACTTTAGGCTCAACCTGTTATTATCACTTCATTGTGCACATCTCGGCTCATGGGAGCCATGTAGCCCAAATATGGCTGCTTCCTCAAGTTACTGGATCACTGTAACTTTGTACATTTGTTTGTGTGTGTGAGCAAGAGAGAGAGAGAGAGAGAGCGAGAGAGAGAGAGTGTTTATGTATGTTTGTGTTGAGAAAGCGGAGGTGTGAGAATAGAAGGGATGACAGCAGATGAGTGCTTTGTTTGGAGAGAGCTTTGGCCTCCACAGAAAAGAGATCGCTGTTTTGTCTGCTTGCCAGCTCACTGTGTGTGTATGCATGTGCGTGTTTGTGTGTGTGTGTGTGTGTGTGTATATATGTGTGTGTTGAGGCAGTCCTGAGTTGCCACCCAGTAGACTAATGACAAGACAAACAGCAGGTTAATTCTGTCTCTCTCACTACCTGTATGTTTATGTGTTGAAAGCTCTCTCCCTCTCTGAGCTCCCTGACAGTTGTGACATTAGTGAGCAGCAGGGCCAACAGTCCTTCAGTATGTGTGTGTGTGTGTGTGTGACTGATGACAGCAAACAGAGAAAAACAGCATGTGCAGCTTCTGACGGCCTGGCTGGGGAGGAGGAGAGTTGGGAGGAGAGGAATGATTCATGTTCAGGAGGAGGAGGAAGGCAGGCGGACTCAACCTCGGCCTCTTTAACTGTTGCTGACCTTAGAATAACCCCTCTGATCTCCCTCTGACCCCAGACCCCTCACCACGCTCCCTGCTGTGGACAGGTTGAACAGTCGACTGGAAGGACTTTTTTCTTTGCAGTTGAAGACAAACTTAAAGTCACCATATGTGAATTTAAGTTAGTCTACATCAGATATTAAAACTCTAAACAAGACAAGGGGCTGTGGAGGTTCAGGGCTGTCTGTATTTAAATCATTAGGGCCCCCCTTTCAATGAAAAAAAACCTTTTAACATGTCTTTCTGGGTTTTTTTATTACATGACAAATCATGAGCAAAATATGCATTTTGCATTTTTTTTTTTTACAGAACTGATTAAACTGCCATATTTTCTACACTGTTCTAACTCTGCTGACCAATTTCCTGGAAAAATCTTTGATTCTCTAAAGAGACAAATACAGTTATAGACATACAGTTGACAGATTTTTGTCCAGTAACAAGCCATACTTCAGCAGTACAAGGGTGCAAGCACCCATTTGATATTATTAGTCTTTAATTTGGTTTTAGATTTTGAGCAGACAAATGTAATTTTTATCTGATTTCTATTTTAAATTTGCAGCCCTGGACTTCCTCACCAGGCGGACTCATCTGCCAAACCTGGATTTTTCTTTAAGGGAGGCAACATGAAAAGGGAGAAAGTGACACACAAACACCATCGCCCTATTAAACATCTGATGCTACGCCAGAGCCTTTCACTGAGGCCCCTGACATATAGGCTGCTAACTCCAGGGTGGGGGTTCTCCTTTTGAAAGCTACGAGGCAAATTAGGCCCAGTTCAAAAGGTTCTGGACGTCTCATCCATTTATGAGGGGATGATTTATTGTCCAAGCGCTTCTTCTCAAAGCGAGGGCTGGGGCAGGAATAGTAAACATTGACATAAATCTCAAGGGATTTTCCCAGTTGCAAATTGCAGCTCTCTCACTTTAGCCCTGTCTCATACAAACTCCCCTCCCTTATTCCCCCGAGAAGCAACACAAAATGTCTCGTAAACAAACCCACGTGTCCTGTACAGGAACAGACATACAAAGAGGCAGACTCTGAAACTCTCTGCTCCCACCCCGGGACTTAAAAGGGATGTGCTGACATTTGAAATGACAGTTAGGTTTTTTTAGTAGTCTTTTGTCACTGTGGTAAGGATGAAGTTTCCTTTAAGGTTTCTAAAGTAGCCTGTTCGTGTTCTGACCTTTCAAAACATCAGACTGAACCCAAAAAGCCTCATCCATGTCCTACAACTGTTCTCTCATACTGTATAGTCAGTTTTTGTAAGATTTCTCTGGATAGAAATGAAAAGCTGAGCTGTTTGGTTTTATTGTGAAATGTTACTAAGTAGGCTGCATTGTTAAGGTTTGTTCAGTCTGAATGCAACACTAATTTTAGAGGGTTTACATATCACAGGTCAAGATTAAAGATACAGTAAGAGGGTGAACTCAAGTATTCAAAATTTTAGGTGAGTTAAAAATGTTTCATCAGAAAGAATGAAAATATACTGAGGAGATGTTGCAAAAATAATTGGAGTTGCTCATATTGCAAATTTTCACAATATACACAATTGATGCAATTGTTCTTTTTAGCAAATGAACACAAATTGTTCAAAACACTTGAGGAACCAAATTTGCAGGTATTAATGCAAATAAAAACATATTCAATGACTTGTTGGTGAAGCTAGCTCAGCTTTTAGCAAACAAAGGACCAGATAGTTGACTTAAGAGCAGGTGGAGACGAGACAAGGGCTAAAAAGAGAATTCTGGACCAGGAAGCTAGAAATGTGGTTTAATCTGTTGTCTTGTATCTGCTGGATGTGGAAATGAGTATCTGTTTGCTAACATATTTGCCCTATCAGCTGTTTAAGATAATAGCTGTGTAGTTTCTAAAAATAAGAATACCTGTTCTAGCAAAGCTTTAATAGATATCTTTCTCTTTATGCTTTAAAACTAAAAAAACATTACAACAGTAAAGAGACCCTGTTGGAGGTAAAGACATGATGAGGGTAAGGATTTGACCAACAAGCTATACAGATGACCAAAAGTACAAGAATATAACTCGTGTGGCACGAAAGGAAGGGAAACTTTACAACATGATTCATGAGCAGAGCATTTAAACAAACAGATAAATGCAGGAACTCTGTTCGTGCAATGTGACAAACATCTGGTGAAGAAAAGAGCTCAAATGCAAAATGTCTGGCTTATCTTCTGCTGCTGGGCTGTTCTCCTTTTTGTTTGTGTCTCTTCTTGTGGGGACATCAGTCGGTCAGCCACCACCCACACTGTATTGTTCCATAGAGCGTTTCATGTCTTGAGGCTCAGCTGTTTTGACACTGGAGCTTGAACTTGTTGCTGCTGATTTATGGGTCTGGAGCTGCTGAGAGACGCACATAAAGAAAGAAAGACGAAGGGGCAAACGAAGAGACAGTGTGGATGAATAGGCCTTGATCACTTGTCTCCTTGTCTTCCTGCCAGTCTGCCTGCTGGGTTGTGGCTCTGCGGTGTGTCGACCCCCCCTGTAATTACACTTTACGACTTGTTCCACAGTAAATGCTACATAAATCTTGTGATGCCCCCACCCGATTACATCCCCCCTTGCCCTCCCCGTGCACGCACACACACCCCTTATCATGCAAACATCATAATCCCTGCCCGCAATTTCCTCCCTTTATTGGCAGTCACTTCTGATTTAATGGTGCTTTGATGATTGCACAGTAAAATGCTACATGGGGTGAGATAGGTCCAGATTGCATGGTGGCTGTGTGTGTGAGTGTGTGTATGTGTGTGTGCGTGTGCATGACAGTGTGTATGTGTGTCTGTCAGCTCTCAGTCAGTGTGTTTGCTGACAGAATCCAGGCCTTGCTAGTTTTGGGTTGGCATCCTTCAATAGAGGCCTATTCAGTCCAGCCAATCCTGTGTAGCCTTGCTGTTTTCTGTTTTAAATCACTGTAAACACCAGTCCCCCATTGCCTCTCTGGCACCAAAGGAACATAAAGGAATCTTGACTCTCAAAGACAAACTGTTTCACTCGTATACCCAATCATCGTCTGACAGGCTTGTCTTTGGCTGGGCTGGTTTCTCATGAGTTATGTGTTGCTACACTGGGGTTACACAAGGTGAGGGTGCGTTATTTTCTGCAGCCAATCAGAATGTGTGAGTGCAGCTTTTTGGCAATAAAAAAAATTACAGTAGAGTCATTAAAAATATAATGACAAGTAAATGTTTCCAGATGCATTTATGTATGCAGTGTTTACTAAGATTTTTACTTTAAGACAGAAGAAAAGCTCTGCGTTTGTGTTTTCACAGTTCATCTAAAAAGCTCTGGTCTGTAGAAAGAGAGCAGCACTGTTGAGGTGCAGAAGTTTAGATTGGCGCCAGGTTAAAAATGTACTTATATTGTCACAAGATTGCTTTGCTATAAAGATCCTGTTCTACTGCTGATAATTGTGCCTTAGTATTTAACTGTGTGTATGTACACAGTCTGATTACAGTTTACTTAGAAACAAGTCAAGCTCTTATCAAGTGACTAAACTGTGCTACAATAAAGATGTTAGCTTTAAACAATATAGTTAATTGTCTGGATTAGAGTTGACAATGCAATTCAGTGATAATTCTAATTTGTTACAATTTGGAACTTATTTTTGTTTCTTCTTTTAGAATTATTCCTGCCAATGATAAAGGCATTGTTTTTCCCAAAGTCACTGCAGCGTTCTCAGACTGCAGCAAAACCTCTAAAGAGAAGTGTGACAGGGCAAGAATTATGTTCAATAAAATGATCAGACGGTGAGCAAATTACAGGGTTAGCTGAAATTATTTTGAGGAGAAAACAAAGGCAAAAAATAGCTCTCTGTTATAAACATCCCATCACAGTTTACAGAGCAATGCACTGATTTAACTTTGACCCTCAATCAGTCTCTTTGCCATCGCTGTCAATGCTTAGCTGTCCTGTCTAATGAGACATAATTACTGACATTTTATGTGTGCTCATATTTAATTTTACTTTTAAGCAAAGTGGTTCAGTTAGTCCGCTCAGTCTGAAGGCTGATGGCTGCTCAGGTTTCATGCTGTGTTGAATGAACATCAGCAGTAACTTTGGTGGATTCCTGACAGAAGATAGAGATGTGATGACAAAACTTGGACAATAAGACCAAGATGTTATAAAACAGGATAACTCTTCAAGGTTAGGTGTAGTGTTGCAATAAATAAAAATCATAACATATACATTTTTTATTTAATTGTACAACTGCAACAAGGTTTTGTCAACTAAAACAATGTTTAGACACTTTCTGTCTCATGAATGTCTCGTAAAAAAAAGTGTAACTTGCCACCATTGTACCTTTCAGTCATGCTGTATGCAACTGTTCCAAACATGTCAAGGCTGAGAGTTACAAACTACCGTCCCGCCTGTCTGTGATCATTTACTGAGCCTGGTAATGTACAGCAACAACACAACAGCATGTTAGACTGAACACGAGCTGCACATAGTGGTGAATAATGGTTGGAATATTATTAGGCCGGCAGAGCACAAAAGAGGTGCAAGAGTGGGCAGACCCATTTGTCATTACCTCTGTGTGTGTGTGTGTGTGTGTGTGTGTGTGTGTGTGTGTGTGTGTGTGTG
>JAPZDV010000022.1:4697751-4707856 GCA_029814665.1 Acanthurus lineatus
GTGTGTGTGTGTGTGTGTGTGTGTGTGTGTGTGTGTGTGTGTGTGTGTGTGTGTGTGTGTGTGTGTGTGTGTTTGACAGATAGTTACTGCTCCTCCTGTGGTTTGTTCATCACTCTTTAGCCAGGCTTCCTCTGTCACACCTCTGTCATCGTTCATCATGGACAGCTGGGCTACGGGGTCACAGAAAGGTGTGTGTTTGGGTGTGTGTGAGCAAGTGTCAGTGCCTTACCACATTAAGCTGTAGGCTAATGGTCTCACATGGTGAGAGTTGGCAATTACTTGTGAGACCTCAAACCTTCTTCAGTGAACTTTTAAGAAATGCAGTAAGCAATAATCATCTTACCCAAATTTTTACTAACATGTATGTATAGCATGTTAGAAGACACATGTGAATGTTAACATGCCACAGAATCAAGATAAGGGGATTTTTGTACATAGCTGCAGTATCAAACTTAAAACAAGCAAACAAAAAATGTTTTATTATTTTGCTGGAATTTACATAAACTGACACTCATAAAAATGTACAAATATAAAAAATAAAAGGTCCTTATAACTCTGTTTATGTTTTGACATTTCTCTACTATTTAATATATTAGTCATAAAATACAGTAAGCATCAACTAAAGTCAGAATTTGAGGGAATTGAAAGTGGTTAAGACTCAGCAGGACTGTGTGGTTGTGGTTTGATGACATTTGATTGACAGAAGTCATAATCCAAAAACTGTCGTCAGATTTTGAATCCCTAATATTTATAAGTATGTGATCATTTACAAAATAGGCTACTTAAAAAGCAAACCATGAGCGAGTCCATCTAACAAGTTTTTAATTCTGTGCTTTTAGCCAGAGCCGCGAAATGTGTCCTCTGTGACTGATGTAACTTCAATAAAACATTACTGCAACTTCATCAAGCTTCAAGTTAGAACTTATTAAGTTGAGCTAGTCAGTATTTTTATAGTAACATTGGATTCAATCAGTTCTTTTAATTTAAAAGTAGTCGCTTGAATTATCACCAAGCTCTGCAGTTAATTTCAGCTCTTCAGAGCGTTTTAACATCTTCCAGCTTATTGTTTTAATCTTACAGTCTGCAACTTTACTGTTTTGAATCACTGTCAATGTTCTAATCAGTGTCCTAATCAGCAGACATCAAAGTTAGCTTGCAGTTGGTCAAAACTGTGGAGTTTTCAGTAATGAATGAGACACATACTTCGTGTTCTCTTGGAGAACAAGCAAAGAAATGACTGATGGAACAACTCCAAAATAAACCCTATTGTGGTTCTGCTGGATGTATAAATAAGCAGGTGTTTGCTATATGTTCATCCATTTTATGAGCTGATAAACTTATGATAGTGTTGTATTACAGTTCTTTGTACTACTAAGTGGGGGAATAAACTCAGTCGATGCAGGTTTTACCCTGTAAATATGAAAATAAATGTCTAATTCTCCTCTCTCTGCAGTCAGTTTCTAAAACATTAATTTTAATCACCTGTGACGGAGTTTGTTCTTCCTTCTTGATGGGCTTTACAGATGTAATCACATAAAAACTAGACAAAAAATGAGAAACTGGAGTCTACACTCTGTGTTATTGTTACTGTTTTCTGAGCCATTGAAAACATAGAGTCCAAAAAAATGATTCATTGTTGTTAGTGGCACCAAAGTCAAATAAAAATAAATGTACAATTGTTCCCTCTGAACTTTGGTTCGGTTTGGAATTAACCACAGATGTTTCTTTTTTTTAATTTATGATTTCAGATTTATAGGTTTGAATATTGCCACAGTGGAGCCTCCAACAAAACAAAAAAAAACAATTTGGATGAAAGACTGAGGAAAGCATTTTTTATTTCTCTCAAATCTGTTGAGAGGAATGCTCTAAAGCTGCTCTGCTGTCCCACGGAGTAATGTGTGTGTTGTAAACACCAGCGTGCCACCATATTGTCTGGCAGCAGATCATATTTTACCATGTTAACACACCATCTGTTTACCCTCATAAGCATTCATTACACATAAATGAGTACACACAGCAGGCTGCCACATCAGAGAGTGGTGGTACACACATACAGACTTACAAACACTTTCCCATATGGATGCACACACACATGCAAATACACAATATATAAATATTAACACAAACATATATGTTGACAGAGGGTGGGCATGCATTGTGTCAGCCTATGCATGCACAGTGACTCATATACTGTATTATCATTATTATCATTAACAGACACACACACACTCCTGCAAACACACAGCTGGTCTTTAACATAACAGCCTCAGTTTTACCTGCTTGCAATTCTGCTCTGCAATTTTCCATCCACATTAAAAGATGTTTTGAAAAAACCATCACACATACATGACTGACAGTATAAACAACATTGGTAATCAATTCAGAGTGAAGAACTCAGTACATGTTAGTTTTTATCCATCATCTCTCCTAAGTTTAAGTCCAAAGTCAAGTCATTTTAGTTGCTTGGACTCAATGAAACTTTAACCATGAAGGTGCCAGATCATAAAACAGAATAATGGAGGCATTTTAGCAGCCTAAGGGTTAAAAAATATCTCCCATGTCATTGCAACTTGTTTACTTGCATATAATTTTTCTCTTATCTAATTAAGGCCTACATGCCAGATAAAAAAAAAAAAAAATTACTGAGATGAACTGCGATATAGGTTGATTAGATGAGATTAGTTAGATGAGAAGTAGTTGAAAGCAACAAAAAAAGCTAGTAAGTTGACCTTAAATAATAGGTTCACAAGTTTTCTAGTCTGTGCTGATGTAAGAGTGAAGCAGTTTTCATTTGCTGAGATCTCTCCTGCTGTTCATGCTGGCTGTGAACAGCACTGCTTCCAATGTCTTCCCTGTCTGAGTCATACGGGACAAATTCACAGTATTCTTGTAATAAAATAAACCCCAAAGTTCATAATAAGTTAATATGAGGCTTCAGCAGTCTTGGTTACACAAATCAAGCAGCTATCATTCAAAGTTACAGTAAAAAGAGAAAACCCTCACTGCGTCTCCCTGAACAGTGTTTACTTGCTAAGCTGTGGTTGTGGGAACGGTAAAACAAAGCATGTCATAAAGGGATCACTTCGTGGGCAGCTCACCACTTTTTTAGGCAGACTAGAAAAACTGTGAAGCAGTCCTTCAAGTAAATATACTATCCTCAGTCAAGAGGAAGAGGAAGGAACTTCCACTCTTGACTTTTTTATTTTATGTATAAGGTTTGTTGCCATGAGAATGTTTATCCATGTGATACCACCAAGTAGCTTCTTCATTCAACTGATGGAGAGAATAGGAGACAGAAGCAGACTTGTGACATGTAACCATAATTAAAATTTAGATCAAATAAAATCATCACTCATACTCACAAAGCAAAACTTGAGGTGAATACAGGGCTTCTAGACATCATAAATCCAACCAAGTTACAAGTAATCATATTGTTGTGAGCAAAAAGACTTTGGCCTCCTTGTAGGAAAATTGTGGCTAAGTTATGTCAACAAGATACTTTATCAAACCTCTGAATCTGAAAGTAACTGTGCCTAAGATGTGCAGGGGTCAAAGTTGAAGTAAGAAATTGATCTCTAAACCACAAGATGTTTGCAAAAGTGGGTACAGTTTGGGTAATAATTTTTTTTTAGTTTTTAAAATTGCCAAGTCTGACATGTGCCATATTTCAAGAACAGACTGTTATAAAACAAACAAACAAAAAAAGACAAGAAACTGTGCTGTGCTGATTAGAATTTTCCATTGAGAGACTTCAGATCTCTGTTTTGATGGTTTTTCCACAGCTGAATATTTCTCATGATGTTCGTGTCCAAGTCCTGGACATGGGACATTCATCTGACAACAGACAGATCTCCCCTAATGGACTTGAATCACTTGGCCCCTGCTTAGTGTGAGGTTATTTACCCATATCAATTATGTTGCCAGCTGTCAGACAGAACATTTATAGCAACAGGTAAACAGTTGCTAAGTTTGTTTGCGGCTAATTACGAAATGTTATTGGGAAAGAAGGGAGAGAAGGAAGGGGGATGGAAAAGCGGGTGGGACAGGGGGCTAGAGGAGGTTGTGGGGGAGGAAGGTGGGAGAGGGGGAGAGTTCTGGCTGGGTGGACAGAGGTCCATTCATCCTCCATGCTAGAGCAGACAGAGAGCTGGCACTGAAGGACACAGCCCATAAATCAGAGCCCATCACGCCCTGCTGACACACACGCAAATACACAGACGAGAAATTACACACAGGTTTCCACAGACACACACGCACATCTATATGCACTCAGACACACACCCGCATACTGTTTACACACAATCACACAGGCTTGTCTGCATACACTGCATGATGTGCACTCTCACATACATTAATCCGTCTGCAAAACTGCTGTTTTTTGACTCCTGGTTTTCATATCCGGCTGCAATGTTGCAAAGTTTTTAGATTTCTTTCATGCCACTTATGTTAAACACGGATAATTATAGTTCACTCAGTGTTATTCTCTGAAGTCTCTCTCTGTCCCAGCTCAGAGACTCTGCTCCATTTCCTTATCGTCCTGCAAAGGCTGCCCTCTGTCCCTCCTACCTTCCCCATCTTTCACTCCTGTATCTCTTCTCTTTCTTTTACATCCTTTGTTTTGGTCCACAGGTCTAATAGAGGATGCACTCTAGCAGGCTAATGATCGCATTGGCCGGAGTTTATTGATCCTGCCCATGATTGATCTGCGGATCCCTCTGATTATTGGGTCATTAATCAGGCCTGGATTACCCTATCAATGGAGCTGCCACTGACTGGTCCAGTCTGGAGATGGATGACTTGGGGGGGGGGGGTGAGGAGGTAGAGAGAGTGGAGGAGATTTGAGGAGAGAAAAGAAGAGGATGAAGGAGAACAAAACCTTTATTATGGCACCTTTTCTTTCATCTTAGATCAATATTTCTACCTCTGCTATTTGTTCTGTCAGATGTATCATAATTTACCTCAATTTTCTGAAATGCAGAGATATTATAACCAGTTCAATATAAACAAGACTCACTTCAGACAAGGTTGGCCTGAGCCTTCAGAGCTGAGTTGTGTTAAGACTTGCCAACATGAACTCTGCAAGAAGCCAAAACATTTGCCTTGATCAAAAACTAAAGCACAACAATGCTGAATTTCTTTGGATTATGAATCAACAATTGAGAGGTGAAAAATCAGATTATAGCAGTCAGTAGCAATTATTTGCATAGTAACCACTATTTTTTCAGTATCCCTCTTAGTGTTTTTTATTTGTTTCCAAAAAAGAACTGTTACTTGTATCCAGCAAAAACTTTTAAAAGATTTTAAAAAATACTGGTTTTGCAAAACTGTTTATAATTGACCTCAAACACAGTTTTGTTATATCTCTAGTGCATTTTGTTGATTCTTATTGAGTGATAAACACACCATTACTGATGTAGTTTATCTCACCTGATGTTAGTCTGTGTTATCCTGCCCTTCCAAAATCTGCTTGTTACTGTTTTGCAAGTAAACCATCTTTACATCCTGGCCTAAACACAACAAAAAAAAACATTATGATTAGTTCAAATATAGACAAATCAGTGAGCGTATTTTTGTGACTATAGCAGAGAGATAATGGACGCATATTTGGGGCTGGTTCTGCCAGGTCTTGATCAACTAAAAATATTCAGATTCAAAATCAAAAAATGGATTTCATTGAAACTCAGTTAAATTTGTTTTGATCCCAGCAATGAAGACTAGATAGGGCAAATGTTTTCATGTGATTTGGGCACATTGATTTTGGGTAAAGACCCTTTAAAGAAAGTGATCCCAGAGGTTGCAGCTTTAAATCTCTGAAGTAGCCTGGAGGCTGTAGAGGCGCCACATACACAACCCCACCCTGTCGGAAACCAGTGGTCAAAGATCAAAGTCATCATGAAGGGATATTGTTCATGCTCCTCATCATTTACACGAGCCTTTCAAAATCATAGCCAACAGCGTATCTACAACCAAGCAGAGTAAAAACAGACAAGTTCCTGTAATTGTTTGACACAGTGTTGACACAGTTAACAGATGTTCAGTTTCATTACTGTCATCACTGTCATTTTACCATCCTATCAAGAATAATTTGAAATATTTATCTTCCTGCTTCCTCTCCCAGTACAGTCTTATTCTTGTCTGTCAATTAAACATGTTGGAGGTAACTCAGCTTGGTTGATTAAGTGTGTGACAGTCTTGAAAGTGATCACATACTATAGAGGCACTCACACAGATATGTTGAGGCCCTCAGACTTGACTGCCCTGCTCACTCTGTGTTGCATGTTTTAGTCAGACTGATTGTTGTTTGAGATGCTTTAACGGTCTGGGAGGCATCCCGTGTCCCTCATGCCTCTCAGTGCATGCAGAGCTGTTTTATCTGTTACTTTGCTCTGTGCAAGACTGTTACAGCGAGTAACCCGATGTTTGATTCATAGATAACTTCCTCAGTGCTTCAAATCTTCTAACTTTGCCGTGGTGATCCATGTACAAATCACGAAGAAAGGAGAAGTTGTGTTATGAGAAATCAAGCTTGTCTGTGGTGTTGAAGAAGTCTAAAGAGAAGCAGTAGCATAGCAGGACTACAAATGCAATGTACTGTATAACTTTGTGCTGTAAATTGGCAGTAAAATTAATTGTGAATAATAAAGATATACATAATAAAGAGGGACAAATCAAAATGAATTCTGCTGCTAAATTCTAATTGTACAAACCTTTTCAATGGCTCATCAATGGCTCCAGCTGTTTCTAATTGGGTAGCGAGCAAATCTCTCCCCTGAGAAAGGAAGAAAAGTAGTTTCTCAGGAGCGAGTATCGATGAGGCTGTGTGTAATGGTCCCTTCTGTGTCTGATCTGTGTGAGTCTCTTTGTGGTCCCATTCCCCTGCTGAGACAGACAGACAGATATAGGGCCCATTATGGATGAATGCCTGCTTATAATCAATGACCTGGGGACACAGATCCGCCATTGATACATGTCTCAGTGCACACACACACACGCACAGACACACAAACACACACAGAGACTCACACACACACTGCTCTATCATTTCATTTATCATTTTTTACAAAGCAGGGACAAACCCTTGCTTAAGGAGGGAGATAACGATCCAAGACTAGAGCTGTTTTTGTGTCCAGGTCAGTTTATTGAAAATAAATGTCAGGGATTGTAGGAAGGGTGCTCAGTCTTCTTCTTGCCTTCCAGTAGCCTCCTTTTACTCAGTGTACTTACCTGAATTTACCAGTGCAAATATTAGATCCTTTGCCAGTTAATTCTACAATCTAGATTATTATATCTTGATCACAGATAGCACTGTGCAAGTGTGCAGAACAATTTGAACAGCATCATTTGGACTTACTGGAGTCTTTGTGTTCGTGGTATGACAAACAATAGAAGCAGTAACACACACAGTTCACGCAGGTTGCCCTCGAGCAGAAAAAACCTTAAGTTAAGAATAAGTGTTTAGTCCTAGTCTCCATCGTCCCCCCTCAGCAATGATACAACTATCACAACTGTTAGCATTACTGTTAGCTGTTTTTTCCCACAGTCCAATGATAAAATATGGACATTTGACCAGGATCTGGAAGCGACTGTCAAGAGTTCTTTCTGATTCTTGTACATGAAGTTCACTTAAGTGATGATTTTGACTAAGCAGCAGCATTCTGTGTGATGAAGGTGCTCTGCTATTTAACTTCTATGATATTACATGTGATTTTACACATCAACATCAGTTTACTTGTCATATACTGCCTGAGTTGGGCAGGTTACTTAAAAAAGTATAATCACTTATTGAGTATAATAACAAAAACAAAATCAAGTCATAGCATTAGTAACCAAAACAACCAAACAATTAATTAGTTACATCATTCACATTACTTTTGTTACCCATACCAATGTCAAAAGCTTTTTACACTTGAAAAATAGGTCACATCTTCTATATTTAAGCCTTTGAGGAAAAAAACAAGTGGCAGCAATAAATCTGCATGTTCACACATACAATTTTGAACACAAATCCTGATATTTATGTTTTTTATTTAATTTTATTCTAAATTTATAATGTAATTTGTCTATAGC
The DNA here is from genome assembly GCA_029814665.1 of Acanthurus lineatus. Taxonomy (NCBI): domain Eukaryota; kingdom Metazoa; phylum Chordata; class Actinopteri; order Acanthuriformes; family Acanthuridae; genus Acanthurus; species Acanthurus lineatus. Next base: position 4,705,819 of record JAPZDV010000022.1, read on the forward strand.
CTATGACTTATTATAGGCTTAACAATGGTTAGTATTGGTGAGTTAATTATAAAGACAACTTCAGGGCCACAGTGGGGTGCATTTCTTTTTTTTTTGGTGGACGCCTCCATCACCTAATGACCCTGAGCATGGCTTAATCATACTGGAGCAGACAGACCACTGAATGCAACGAGATAAACCTATGTCCATAAAATGTGTGTTAAGCCGGCTATCATTCTGGCCCCTAAACTGTCAAAGTAGTCTAGTTGTTGTAGTGATATCATTTTGGTTATTTTCTGAACTTTGTCAAAGCTACTGAAGCATCACAGAAAGGCATTACAACTCATTGTACAGCTCATTCTGTAGCAGTGTTGGTCAGATATGCAATGTAAGTAGTTGCCATTTTAATTCAGTGGTTACACTACAATGACTGTTTTTTCATTAATATCATTGGGGATATTCAGAGATGAAGCTGTTTAGTTCAAGTTATTCTGACAAAAGATGTTTCTGAGTTGTGTGAACAAGTGTTTCTGAAGCTTGACACATTCAACTCCCCCCACTGTTACTGTGAAAAAATGCAGTGTGTCTGAGTGTGGTACCTTTTTACCCAAGTGTCCATAGTGTTTGGATGTCTCATATTGTGTGCTGAAAATTACAACAGCTGCAACCACATCTGGAACATTTTTCAAGAGCTTTGTGTTTATTCATCCGGATCGATGGATTATAGTACAGCCACCTGTATGGGAAATCTCAAGCTGAATGTTGTGGGATATCATAAAAATATACAAAGAAGTTTTCTCCTGACCAACATGACAACATTCTTCCCCTTTATTATTGATCTGTTTGCATAGTTTACCCATGTAAAATACCCAAGTAAACTTGCGTTAGTTGTCAGACTTATTGTAGCCTTCTATGACGAATTAGCTATTAAAGAGAAATGCAAAATACACACTTTAGTTGAATGATGTCTACTGGTTTTGTGATGAACCAAAAAACTTTGGACCTGAATCACACCATTCTTACTCAGCTCTATACAACTGAGCAGCCCAGTGGGGCAGTTTGGGTTGTTTGTATACATTTGAAGGAGAAGAAAGTATGTGTTGTTCATGTTTCTGAGTCCAGATTTGGTCCTGGTCCCTTGACTCTGTTGACAGCCTTCCATTATGTTATCCATCATCAGCGAGAGTGTTATCTCAGACTTCAGCTTCCCTTGTAATTTTACACAAAGCCACTTTGCTTTGCAAGTTGTTCTGTTCCCATTTTACCCTCTAACTTTTGATGAAGTTGTTTGTGTATACAACTTGAAACATGGTGCCAAAAACCCCCCCCACTTCTTGTTTGCATTGCGTTTCTCAAACATGCTCACTTCTCCTCCACCTCCTAAGTGTTTGCGTGTATATAAATGTGTGTATACGTGCGTGTGTGCGTGCACATGTGTGAGGAGACACTCCCTGTACTGCTCAGAGAGATTAAATTTCAAAAGGATCAAAAATACACCAGACAGTCCTGCTAGGATAATCAATCACCACACCCAAGATGTGTGTGTGTTTGTGTGTGTGTGAGTGAGAAAGAGAGAGAAACACAGAAACAGATAGAGACAGAGCTAAAGATAGTGAGAACGAGAGAGAGGTGTTGCCAAGAGGAGGGGAGAGCTGTGGGGGAAACTAAAATACATACATATAGTTGGGAGTGTGGCCTGCGTCTCTGTGTCTGCGCTGGGGAATTGGAGTCATAAATCAAACAGCCTGTCAGAAGTGGCGCTGGGGTTGTTGGAGAACATGAAGGGGGGAGAGTGGTATGGTGGGGTGGGGGCAGAGAGATGAAGGGAGAGAGAAAGAGGGGGGAGAGCCTCAGTCATTCACACACTGCATCACACACTGAGCCTGAATGCAATTTCCCCTGAATGTCAGGCAGAGATGTGAGGTGGGGCAGATAAGAAAACTGTGTGTGTGTGTGTGTGTGTGTGTGTGTGTGTGTGTGTGTGTGTATTGTGTGCGTCACTGTCCCCGTCCCTGTCCTCGACCCCAGGACGCGAGACACAGCCCCAAATCTCATTATG
>JAPZDV010000022.1:4745898-4758489 GCA_029814665.1 Acanthurus lineatus
AGGGATTGGTTAAACCCAGAGAGTCATTTTCACTATGTTGTGAGGAGAATGACTGTATGCCAAAAGAATAGAATTCTCTTTTTTCTTCTTAAGAATGGCCGCTCCTAAAGAGGTTTACATGGATGTTGTCATAGTGTCAGTTATATCTGAGCTGGAGACTATTTCTTTGCTGGAAGGGGTGCAAAGAATGGATCTGAAGATGTTTTGCTCTTCCCTTAACAGACTCTTATTAATTCTAATAAATTGCTGATCTGATTGGTTATAATTTAGATAGAGAGGTGCTTCATTTAATTATCTGCCAGATGTTTTATGAAAGTGTCTGCTCTTTTTCAGAAAGTTTCCATGTACGACTTCGTCATGTGACTCAACTGGGGTAACTTTTAGCGAAACTGCAATCGGAATTTCTAGTTTTCTAAGAAGTGTAATCTTTACTTTCCATTTGTTGTTAGAAGCTAAATGCAACAGAGGTTTCAAATCATTGATGGGATGCTTCTTACTAAACTGCAGTTGACTTTTATGTTTAACATTTTATGTACAAAGGGAAAATTCTTGACCTTTTATCAAAGAACCAGATGTTTTGTAGCACAGTTCCTCATCCTTTGTACTCCAGGAAAATCGCATGTCTGTCCAAGTGTTGGAAGTACTTCAGCTGCCAATCTTCTTCCCTTGTCTAAGCAAACAATAAACGTGGCATGAACTTCTTGAACTTTGGATACTCAAAATAACAAGTAGTAACACCCTTTTGGAACAGGAAGTTCTGGTTGTATGTCAGTATCAATGTACTATTGAATGACATTTCGTTTACAATCAAACTGATCTTTACAATGGAATATAAAGCACCTTTTAACTATAAGGGTGCATTCATTCTGTTTGGAAGGCTGCTGAGGTTTGTAGTAGCAGTGATTTGTCTGGAATTACTGTCAATACAGCAAAGGAAGCATTTCTGCACAGATCATAACTGACATCTAAAGTCTTTAAAGGTGGCTTTCCAGCCAAATCTTAAGTTGTAGCATTCTCTAAGACTGCTTCTCTCTGACAGAGAAAGTAAAGAAGTAGCTGTTTCTCATTTTGCCGGGGGGGGGGTGGACCTCTGTCAAATGCCTATGTGAGAACCAGTGGACTACACAAGCCAGAAATGAGCAGCAGCATTTGGTTAATGGCTGAAAATGTACAGGTAAAAGTAAAAAAATAAGACCCACTCTGTCCGTTTCCTTGCCAGTTCCCTTCACAGACACACACACATACATACACACACATATCCACCACCTCATCCTCCAATCCACCCACCCCTCCACTCTCTCTCTCCCTCTCTCTTTCTCTCTCTCCCTCTCTGGTGGTGCTTTATGGGTAATGTCGAGTGACACATTTAAGCGGGAGCTGTCAACCTTGTGCATGTACCACTGAATGGCAGAGCCACTGAACGCTGGCGACAGCCACACTCACACACACACAAAATCGACATACATATCCTACCCTCCATTACTGTGTCAACTGTACACTGCAGAGGCCTCAGTTTAATTTGTACTCTGGAAGCATTACACACACGCACACACCATCCATAAGAAGTAAGTATATACTGACATTCAGACATGCAGCACTGACCTTGGCTGTTATATTATCCCTGTGTGTGTGTGTGTGTGTGTGTGTGTGTGTGTGTGTGTGTGTGTGTGTGTGTGTGTTTGTGAGTGTGTAAGAGTGTGTGTGAGTGTGTGAATGAATGTGTGTTTATGTGAGTGAGTGCATGCATTTAAAAAACATCATCTACCATCATTCCCCCCCCTCCCCTTTTCTTTCTATTAGTGCTCAGATCTTCTCTCCTCTCCCTGTCAGCCATGAAGCTGTCAGCAGTGCGTCCAGTGGGCCAAAAGTGGAGAGAAGAAGGAGAAAAGGCAAGAGAAAAAAAAACTGGAACATGATGCTTGGCGCTGTCAGAAATCTCCTCTCCTTTGCTGACATTTGGATTTACACATCTCATTTTCCTGAGTGACAAAGTACATAAACACACGCTTCAAGTCAAGGAGCTTGGCAAGCTGCTCCTGTCCAACACACACACACAAACACACATACACAGACATGCACACAGCCCTTGCTTTGGCTTTTTGGATGAATTTAAGGAAGGGGAGGGGGATGTGACATCTAGTCTTTGATCTATGGAGCTCTCTCTTACTCTCTCTGTGCTGGTGATGAGCGATGAGTCAAGTCAGTTGGGGGATTTTTTTTTTTTTTTTTCATTTGGAGCATTACAGACAGTGGTAATGGGGGGGGGAGTTAGCCGCAGGGTGCCTTTGTCCTACATAGGACTTCTCCAAGACTCCCTCCACACTGTGTGCACACAGGAAATGGCTCAGGCTGAGCGACAGACAACCAGTATCCTTCATCAGCGTCTCCTCTCCTCCTCCCCGTCTACAGCGCTGACAGCTTGAATGATGAGGTGACACACACCTGTCAACGCCAAGCTAGACACACCCTGACAGACACACAAACACGAGCGAGTGGGTGAACACAAGCGGCTGCACAGACGCAAACACAAATATAGCCTTATCTAAACACATACACATTATAAGCAGATTTTAAGCACACAACCGTCCTGACCTGCACATGCTGTGGTGTTTTCTGCAAATGGTTGTACAACAGTGTGTGTGTGTTAGTGTGTGTGTGAGCGTGGGTGCATGTGTGTATTTACATTGGAAGTAGTTGCAGTTGGAGTTTACCTGAGAGCACAGCTCCATCTTTATTTACCCGCTGGATTATTCAGGTTGTGTTTGACGTGCCACCTATAAATCAGTCAGACTGTCTAGCGAACACCCTGACAGCCACAAAATCACCTGCAAGTCTATTTACACATGCCAGCAATTTGACTTGCAACTGAAGCTGTACACAAAGTACATAATAAAGCTGTCAAAGTCATAAACAGGGTGGCAGAGCTCTGAATAACATGTGGCACAGTGAAGTTTGTGCAGCGTCAGAAGAGTTGGGCTGATACAACAGTAAGCTCAGATGTCAGGCCAGTGTTGGCGTCGCATGAAAACAGGATATCAGCCAGTCAGATGTAACAAATGTTACCACTGTTCTTACTCAGCAGACCTGCAGTTTGTAAAACCTGCAATGGCACCTGCCTCCGTCTGCTTTAAAAGAGCAGCTGACCCACTTTGATTTATCTGGATTTAAGGGTCGGTTCACCAAAATTTACAAAAATATATGGTCACACTTTACTTCGGAGGTTCACAGCAAAGTAGACTAGACAAGTTTTGTTGATGAACAGAAGCTTTTTCAACTAAAATATTAAATTATATTATTTTATTCGTAATGAAGGTGATTCTAACATAGTGTGGCCAATCACTCAAAAAAAAGATATGACAGGTCTGCAAAAGTACTTCTCTCTCTCAAAAGTAATGGATCAAGAAGCACTTATGAAATTGAAAACCATAATTAATTAGATTAATTAGAATTTGTTTGAACAAGAGCATATATTGCTCAACCAACCAACCAACTGACCAGAGGGGTCAGCCCTCGTTATTTTAATGTTAAATCTCAAGTCGGCCTTCAGAACTGTGTTACTATAAACACTCAAACCCAAAGATGTTTGTGAGTCATGTGCACTAAGGATTAAAATGTTGTGTTTTACACTGTAAACCTCATTTATCAAAGCTCATGTGACATCTGTGAACAGTAAATGGACATTACATGTAACAGCAACTGGAAATTTTGTCCTGCATTGCTGTATATTGTATTCAGTGACTGCAAATGCAAGTTATGTTTCTGTCTTTCTCTCTTTCTTTCTTTATTTTTATTTATATATTTTTTTATATTTACATTTATATATAAAAGCTGGTGACAGCCATGGCAGTAGGCATTATGTTTACGAGTTGTCAGTCCATGAAGACGTACTTACGTCTCTTGCAATTTGTTATATGAATTCTGTTCTGTACTGTTCTGTTCAGATGGAACAATAACTACACTTTTCCTCCTGTTTGAGTGACAGCAGGCTTTGGCTTGAGTGCAACATACAGGGAAAGTAAGTTAAAAGTTAAAAGATTGTCACCCTGACTCCTGACAGAAGCCTTTATTACTCTCTGTTCTCCCCAGCCTGCCTGTTGTGTCAATACTGATGACAGTCCAGTCTGCAGTAAAAAAAAAAAAAAATGTAAAACAGATTTAATAAAACCTGCATGAAAGAGCTATTATATTTGACTGCACACACTTTAAGAGTTTATCATTTTCAGCAAACACTGCTGTGTCTGGAAACGGAAATGCTCCTGTGCAGGTCTGCTGTCCATAATAACTCACACTAAACTGTACAGTAGTTGTCCAATGACCTTTTTCCTGTGCTTTGAATTGCTTTGGGTTACGATCTGTGCCAGTCAAGTTGTATGCGGATGATAAAAAGAAATGGAGGGAACACGATTTTTTCATATCCATGAGAGAAGCCTTAAAAATTGTCAATGAGCTTTTTGAAGAAAGCATTTTTAGCCAGTGCTACTTCTATGCTCTCTTTGTAGTGCCTACTGTATTTCCCTGCATAGACGTGTGCTAAAACACACTCACACTCGCACACACTCGCACACAATGTTCAGTGAGTATGTGTGTTTGTGTGGTGTGACAGAATGCCTTAATTAAGGATTAATTGTGTCATTAGCAGATTTCTGCTGTTGCCACCACATTGGGCCTGTCAAGGTTAATTACTGGAACATGTTTATTTGCTGTCAGCCACTGCCGCAAGCTGTCACTTGCATGGAAACACAGACAAACACACACAGAGGCTGTTCACTCAAACAACCCACAGGGCACCTTGTGTCCCTCCAGTCCTCAACATTTTCCTTAGCTCTTTTGTTTTTGCCTCAGCCCGCTTTGTACAGTTCTCAGTCAGCCACCTGAAATACAAACACAGCGATCCAGCAGTTTCCCTCCATCCACCTCAGTCACCGGCGGTGGAAATAAACTCAGTGAGGCTGCTGGAGGATCCGCCCTCCCTCTTTAACAATGATGTAGATGGTGTCTCTTATTAACTAAGGCACTTAATAAGTCTGATTATGAAAAACATACTAACAAACACAGTTTAGGTTTCTTCAAATAACTGCCATCTATCTTTGTTACCAAACATTTGCGAACAGCGCTTGTGGATGAGACAAAGCTACGTTTTCAACTTGTTATAAGTTCTTGTTGCATGATGGGATCAGCCTGCCTAGCAATTAATTTGAAATAATATAATATCATATCTTATACAGTTAAGAATTTAGTGACTTTTTGGTTAAAAAAATCTTTAGGATTGAACGCACAACTTTAAAAAAAAACCTTGAACAGTATAAATAGAATAAATGACAAAGATGAAGGAACTGAACTACACCGCTTTACATTTTGGCAAAAAAAAAAAAAAATAGGAAAAAAATTTTAGGATAAATTTTTTTTTTTTACAGAACATCAAAAAAAAGAAAGCCCATTGCATGTATGACTTCTTCTACCAACTTGTAAGCACATATTTATTGTATTTTTTTAATTTACTGCAAAGACACAAAGTGTAGAGCTACTTAAGATTTTTAATGCTGGCAGAAGAGACATCAGAAGCTCACAAATCTCATAAATGACTGGCTTGATGGTAGCAAATAAAGTGTTAAACAAAACAAGCATCAATTCAAACTTATCTAAATAAATTCAGTGCAGAACTTTTATTTTACATTTTATTTTATTGTTATCAATTTTGTTACCAATGATAGTTTGCAGATGTTACACAGATGTGACAGGGGTCAAGAGGTTCAAGGACTATTTCCTGAAAATATATTTTAAAAATGACATATATAAATGACATATGTTAGGAAAATTCTAAAAAAAAGAATTTTTAATATGAAAGAAAAAACTGAACATAAGAATGCGGTTGATAAATTTATCGACAATAAAACTGATCCAGTCCTCCTCAAATTGTCTCATGATGCATTAAAATAAAAGAGCACCCATGATGAGAAAACTGTTAAATAGAGCCACAAGAATATTGTCTCTGATCCGAAATGTTGGACTTTTTAACCACAACAACATTACTCAGAAGAAGGGGTGAATGTAAGTTTTTGCAAAGTACCTCAAAAAACTGATGTAGATGAAGATGAGAGAAAGAGAGAAAACATGGCAGAAAAAGCGAAAAGCGAGCATGGCTGCTATGATTGATTTCAGCTGTAATCTGCTCACTTACTCATCTCTTGACATCTGTCTCTCTTTCTCTCCATCTCTCTCTCTCTCTCTCTTTCTCTCTCGCTCTCTAACAGACTCTCCTTCCATTAAGGCCCAGTCGGGTCCTGGCTGAGCAACTATGAAGAGACAAACCATTTATCAGCCTGTCAGCCCTTGCTGCCTGTTTCTCTAGCAGACAGGCTCTCTGAGACAAACTGGCACTGCTGCCATCCATAACACACACACACACACACACACACACACACACACACACACACAGAGTTTATATATAACTTGTTTAAAATATACAATAAACACTTTGAGAGACAAGTTTATAAACAATGACAAGAAATTGACATTTTACATCGACTAGAAGACACAAAAAATCAAGTGTGTGAGAACACACTCACACACGGGCACTGCTGTCTGCTAAAACACACACATCAGTGTGACATACAGCCGTGTAACATGATGACAAACTGACTGATGGTTTGAGTGTCAACGTGCTAAATAACAGAAAGTCAGCCACCTGCTCCAGAGTGCCATGCAGTTAACATGGACTCAGGGCGCCATCTAGTGCACAAATCCACAATCACAAAGTCTGTTTAATAACAGGAATCTCACCTGTAACACGAGGTCTTTTGTCAGCTACAAATTTAAACAGCATGTTTTTGTCACTTTTTTTGCAGAGCAAACTGGTACTTTGCATTGACCTCACTGTCCATCCACAATATGTCAAACAGCAGCCCTCTGAGGCCAGGTGAGTTTGAATCAGTTTAGAAAAACTTTATAATGAGATTGAAAAAGATGATGATGATGATGATTCTAATGATCTGTTTCTCTTAGTGTATGAAGTCTGTAGTGTTTGGTGTAAATGTGAACCCACTGCTAACCACTGTATCAATAACAGTGGCTGAAAATAGAGGGTCTAAAGTTGGTTGCCACACACAGTTGTGTAAAAATTATTATATTAAATAATAATAATAATTAAATGCCATAAGCTCAGATTCCTCCTGGAGATTTACAGGATAATAGTGTCTGTTCCATAGTTTTAGAGTTGGTGGTGAATCTGCAGCTGACATCCTCCAGCCTGAGTCTGAACCACAAACCTCAGGAAGCAGTTTCAGGTTGCCTGTCTGTAAGACAAGTGGGCCTTTGTTTATTCCAACTCCTGTCAACAGAATTAACACTAATACAAAGACTCACTTTTAAAGAATGTTGGGTGGCAGGTTTTGTGCCTTTATTCCATATGCTTTGTAAAAGCATATGGAATAAAGCCTAAACTCTTTTCACCAGTCTTCCTGGGACAAGAAACTAAATCCTAAGTCAACCTCATGAGTCCTTTCAAAACCACATCACAAAACATCTACACAAGAGATTTGTTCAGTGCAGTCTATCATTTTCGTCCGCTATTTCGACTGTGCATGCTTATCAATTAAGCTTTTCATTATTTTCCACTTAGGTGTCTGACTGCTGCTTATTTGAGTTTATCTAATATCGAAAGCACAACGTAAAATTAGTTACAGGCACTTATTAAAACACCGTCACTGCAGACAAATTGACATCTCATGGTATATTACTTTGGGATTTCACCCAGGCGCTTTAGTTGCATAACCCTGATACAGCAGACATTTTGTCTTGTCATACAAGGAAGTGTACATTTCAACGAACTTTGTCACATGAACAATGACTCAGCCTGTAAGCTATTCAAATGAGCCAGTACATACAATAGTGAGAACAAAGTGGAATGCAGCCATTATTAATGTTATGAAACACACCTCTGCATTTCCTGCTATGACATGTCAAAATGTCAGTCGGACAAAAACAAAATATCTTGAATAGAGCCAAAACAAAATGTACAGAGGGATGGATGGCTTTTCACAGTTTTAGAGAGGCAAATAGCCGCTGCTTAATGCAACCAGAGCCTGTCATGTGCTTAAAAACTATCAGGGTACAATAAATAGTGACAGTGCTTGATACCCAATATTTATTTATTTTTCTCACAATGTTGATTTCAATGGACTGTCAGCTCATAAAATAGCTGAAGGTTTTTTGCACCTCGTATGAAAACTGATGTTCAAGCATTGGTACTGAGCAGGAGACTCGTACAGGGAAATTTAATTAGTCTTAGGACAACATAAACACCCTCTTTCAATTTTTAAGATATATACAGAAAGAATTTTACACATTAAAAAAAACTTTCAAAGTCTAAATAAAACTCAATAAATCATTCTAAGAGGAGAACAGTTTTTAAAGGCAGTGTCTGGATAAACCCTCCAGTATGTTCCTAGTGTTTCCGAGAGTAACAAGCCCTCCATGTGGAAAAGGAAAACAAACACAAATTGTGCATTAGCATTTTAATTGGACAAAGCAAGAAAACATTGATTACAGTAGCAGAGTCATCAGTTCTCAGGGCTTACACCTTTCAAAACAAAAGGGTCTGAAAATGTCTGTAGGCACTGCCTAATTAAAAAGAGTACCTTGTCAGGTAAAAGAAACCAGCTCTATAAGGCAACAGTTACAATGTAGGCCTCCCCATTTCTCTGGCAAAAAGAGCAAGTGTAAAGGTTGAATTCACTCAGTTTTTGATATAAAATACTGGCATTTTAATAGATATTTAAAAACCATCGGAAGTGTCAAACATATTCACCCTTTAACATTGAACTCTGTTAAATTTTAAGTATGCACTGCATGGCAATGCTGTCTTATCCCTGCATGGAAGTATCGTGTGTTTGCACTGTGCCAGCGTCACGTTTGTGTGCCACTCTGCTACGTACAATGTTAACTGAGTTAACTGTTGAGTTTTTAAAACAAAAAAAGAAAGCAAGCACCCACAGTTAACAGTAGCATTTTACTTACATAGTTTCAAATGAATGAATGGTTATTTACAGGTGGCGAAAAAGATTTGAGGCTGTCTGAAAGATATGAAGGAGAAATGGAATGCAAAAAAAAAGGAAAAAGACTCTTGGTAGTCGAATTTGTCCAAGTACAAGAGAGGAAAAAACTGTGCAATATTATCTGCCCTTACAGAGAAACAGCAGTGGCAACAATCCCTGCAATTGATTTTAATCCAAGAGAAAATGAAAACAAATTAAACAGATTTCCATTCCTCAAATAATAACTAAGGTTCATAACTTAGCACGAGTCAGACTTCTTTAACAGTTTTCTTAAAAAAAATGACAAGCCTCTCGGTGGCTGTGTGAGAGGACAGATGTGAAAATGGATGCGATTTGTAAAACCCCTCCCCCCGAAAAGAAAAAAAAAAATCCAAAAGTTTCTCCTTTACAGTTGTATACTCATTTACAGTTAACTTAAAAATGTAAGAGCCCTGGTTCAAGGCCAGTCTGCCTACCACAGAGGGTGTAAATACCTGTGCGGGTCAAATCGCTCCTGTCTGGCTCCTGTTACCTCACCCCCCCATGAAATCCCATTTACATGTCCTACAGACGTCAACCTTCCCATTGGGTTCCACATCTCAGTAAAAGTCTTAGTCCTGCCACAAATGGAGGCGGTGTTACACAGCCCCGCGGGGCACCGTACAGCCAAAAGGAGGCTGATGGTTGACAAATCTCCCACCCTGCCCACTTATCAGTGTGTGTGGTATCCTGCGGCTCCCATACCAGGCTGGTTGGCTAGCATACTCCCATTCAATCCCTGTGTAGGCTCCATTACCCCACCGTTACTGATGGCGCTCATGCCAGTCCACCCAGCACTGGCCGGTAAGTGACTGCAAAAAACGAGGGAAAGGGAGAGGGAGAGAGAGAGAGAGAGAGAGAGAGAGAGAGAGACAGAAAGACAAAATGCCTGCAGGTTAGAAGATACAAGGCGAAAGGGAGCAAAAGAGACGGTTTATATTAGAGATACTAGAGTATGGACAGGCTAGAATGAGAACAAGAAGGCAAACAGAGTTATCAGAGGTTTGTGAGGGTGAGGCAGGCTGGGCAAAAATCAAGCTAGCAAAAAGGGGAAAAAAAAAACAAAACAGGAAGTGGAGGCTCTTTTGAGGGGTCAAAGGTAAGTGTAATTTGATTAAACATGGGTGGACAAGCAGACAAAGAGCATACAGGCTAAGCGCAGCGAGCTAAATAGTCCTTTCTACTTTCTATCCCCCCCCAGCTAATAACCACTAAACATGAAACAGCTGAAACCAGCCGGCGGACAGATCATCCACACTGTACACAAAAAGGTGGACTGTCCTTATTCCTCCTGTCATCCTTTTACATTGGCTACAAAGTATAACAAAGAAATGAGTAACAACCCACCTAATTCACATGATGTCATTTAAGTTTTGTATCACTCATGTAATTAAAAATGTAAGTTCAGTGTGGAGATAAGGCAGCTTATATAGGATAAAGTTTTATCTTCAAATTTCAAGTCAAGAGAGGTCTGAGCCTCTGTCTCAGGTACTGTGCATTTACTGTAGGTTTCGACAATCAAAAACACCATCCCTGCTTTCATTACCTCCTACCTTTGTATGGAGCCTATGCACACAACTAATCCCCCAAATTTCATACCAACAACACCATATGGCCTCTATTTTTCTTCAGTGCACAAAAAGTCACTGTACAAAGGCTGTCTAAATAAAAACAAAATTGGACTTGTTAACAGCCTACAAAAGATAGTTTAACATGTCTTACTGACTTATACAGATGAGTTCATCAGAGTATAAAACAGAAAATGAAATCAAAAATGAAAATAATGTTAAGCCCATGACATGAATGTTGACACACAAAACAACTGAACAGCCTTAAAGGACATAGTCCTTTCACACAGTAGCCATCTTACAAAAAGGGGAAATTAAATCTTCATCAACACACTGTCCACAGAGGAGGACAGTTAAGGAAAACTTTGTTCTGAGCTTTAAGCATTTATTTTGTTCAGTAACCTTAGTCAGTCATCTTTCAATCAATGGTATTTAAACATACAACTTTAAACTAATTTTAAGTCAGTTTTTGTACAATCACTTTGGCCGAAGGCTACAGTTTTTAACCTTTTTATGATACAATTTAAGTGAAAAAATCATATTGGAACAAAACCCTTAAGTTGTGCTGAGCCTTGTGAGCAGTGATGACATGGTGAAACCTGATTAATAATAAAATTAAAGTTCAGGTTGTTCTATATGTGTATTCAAGTGTGTGTCTGTGTGTGTTTTTGTGTGTGTGTGTGTGTGTGTGTGTGTGAGTGTCTGTGTGTGTGTGTGTTTCTCAATCCTCTTGAGAAGAGCAAAGTGAGGTGTTGGCAAGAGGAGGAGGGAGGATGAGAGGTTGGGAGAAGGAAGATTATGGCTCCCTCCTGTGGCCAGAGATGGCTCTTGCTGCCCAAGTCTTGAAGGGATACTCTGGTGGTGCTGAAGTAGAAGGAGGCGGTGAAGGGGGGCCCTGTGCACACCCTACTACTTACTTGAAGCCCTGCTGGTTCCAGGCCTGGCCGTAGACGCCATAGGAGGGGACCTGCCACCCATTTGGGACGTATTGGCTGATATGGGGCCCATTGCCGTACCAATGGCCCCACTGACCGTAAGGCTGGGCTGTATGGAAGCTCATCTTGTTCTGCTGTAGGGTAAAGTCCAAAAAGTATAGCTTCAGTATGCTTCACAGGCAGCAGCTTAAAAAATATTCTCTATGACTAAGTATTTTTTTTTAAATGAAGGCTAACTAACAAAACTTATAAGCTTAGAAAACAACAAGTGCTCATAGCAAGTGGCCTGTGTTTTTTAACCTGATAAGCCAGTAAATGGATAAAAATACATACTGTAGATATCTTTCACATGCCATTAAGGGTTTAAAGTGGAACATATCAAGATTTTTCTGACTGATGCGCCTTCAAATACACTAATGACTGACTGTTTAATGTAAAGCCTGACCAAATCAAGTTGAATAGATTAAAAGGGTTTCATACTGATGTTATAAATAAGCTGACACATAGCAGCCTTAACCTGCACATGTCACCTTATGCTTATGTTGTCCTAAAGTTGTACAGTATGAGCCTCCTTACCTGGGGCACATGCATCTGCTGCATCGCGTTCATCATGTCTGGGGTCTCTTTACCCCAATAGCATTTGACTACGTGGCCCTCTATTGAGGTGCCATTCACTGACACAATGGCATGGGCTGCTGACTCATGGGAGTTAAACCTGGACAAAAACAAGAGGGAGACAGAGACTAAGGACACACTGAACCTCATTTCATAGATATTTACTCAGCAGTGGTGACTGCTGCTGGAGATCTGTTCTGTCAGAAGATGAATATTTATTACAAAGACTGTGGGAACTCAAGAAACAGACATAACTAACATTTTTACCATGCATTGTCAGTCCAAGGTTAAGAGTTGACCCTGGGATAACTGTTCACACAAACACAAACCCACAAACGCTGGGGGCGGCCCCCCCCCCGCGCGCCCCGCCCCGCACCCCCCCGCCCCGCGCCGGGGGGGGGG
>JAPZDV010000022.1:4763509-4787985 GCA_029814665.1 Acanthurus lineatus
CGTGGCACTGCAAACCACAACCCCAAAAAACAAAACAAACAAAAAAAACACCCCAAAAAAACCAACCACCCCCCAAAAAAAAAAAAAAAAAAAAAAAAATCACAAAAAGGTGTCTTATACAAGCAGAACTGATTGGTACAGAGATGACTTATTCCTGGTTCAGTGACAGCTTACCACAGTTGGCTTCGTCACTGCCGTCAAGGCAGTCCTTCTCCCCGTCACAGAGGAAGCTGTGGGGAATGCAGCGGCTTTTGTCGTCACATTGGTGAGCACATCCCTCCATCTGCTTGGCACATCCCTGTTCATCCGAGCGGTCCTGACAATGAGAAACCCCGTCACACACCTGGCTCAGCTCTATACACTTCTTCCCATGGGCACACTGGAACTGGTCTGCAGAGGACACAAGGACACAGTGCATAATCAAGATGCTGGAAGGACTGAAGTCATTGGGCTTCAAATTGTTTAATGTGTCTCCAGCTTTTTTGGCTTAAACTGTCCTTGACAGTGTTTTGAACGTGGCCTAAAGATCTTTAATGTAAGCCAATTTCGGCGTTAAACATGTACATATTATAATAGCCATTTTATGCATGTTTCCAAGCTATGAATGATTTGCAATAGGACATATTTTCATGAAAGGACAGTGCAATTCAATGTCACTCCAGATCCACATGTTGACTGAATTCAGGCCAAGGAGACGTTTAGAAATATTTTGTCTCGCATAATGTCAGCACATGTGCAGTCAAATTCCAGACCTCCACTGCACCAACATCAGTGTAGCAACATTTTGTACATTTAACATGAATGGAAGAAAGGTTTATAATTCTGATGTACTAAAATATCAAATATCAAGAATGAATTTTACCACTAGAGGGCAGTCCATACTTGTAAACCATGTACATGACATAACACCCACACAAAACAAGCACCAGAATACCTGTTTCACATGCTAATGAGCATTCCTCCTCATCTGAACCATCTCTGCAGTCTGCTTCTCCATCACAGACATGGTTGTAGAGGACACACTCTGCGTTGTCCTTGCAGGGTTTAGAGCCCAAAGAACATTTGATCAAGGTTGATGAGCCAACAGAGGCAGCAGGCACAGATGCTGCACTGATCCCCTCTTTTTCATGTTCCTCTTCCTGGTTATCCTCTGATGCAAATGCCAAAAAAGTAAACTTTACTCCTTCAGACTGCATGTTATGTAAGTGTAAAATATGGATGTTATCTCCTAGATTCAAAATATTGAAAACCCACCACAGTTGACCTCATCTGTGCCATCTAAGCAGTCCCTCTCTCCATCACAGAGAAACTTGGCGGGCAAGCAGCGACTCTTGTTGTCACAGTGGTGAACACAGCCCTCAGTTTGCTTCGTACAATGCAACTCATCAGAACGGTCCTGACACTGAGCAACATTGTCACACACCTGCTCTTTGTCTATACACCTTTTTCCATGTGCACACTGAAACTGATCTGTATAGATCAGGGCAATTGACAAGAGACAAAAGTTCTAGTTATAGTCAAAGATTTTTTGCTTGCTTTTAAGATACCAATGTTAAAATAGATGCACAATAGAATACTGAAACAGACATGATGATAGACACTCTGTTGCCATTTTATTAGGTCAGTCTAATACAACAGTCCTGCAATAAATCTTAGCTTAAGGTTAGTGCTCAGGGTTTGTTGAAATAGCTGTTCCTGTTATTTAGTCTATCCTAAACAATTTTAAGAGGATGAACTAAATAATAGTAACATCTGTCAGTATAATGCAATATTGCAACATTGCTACAAGCCTAAAAATGAACCAGCAGCTCTCTAGTACAGCTTAAAAGGCTGTGGTATCACACTGCTTTGGTTTTAGTTTGTTTTCCCCATTCAATTGGCAGATAAATCCATTTTGACATTTTTTGACATCATTTAATGTATTTAAAAGTGAATTTAACAATTCTCTCTTTTTCCCCAGGCAGAAATAGGAATTTTTAAACACATTAAAAAAACCAAAACCTTTGCAAAAAACTTTTTACATTGCATTTGATCTGTCATAGTATACTGAAAGAGATTTATCAGCTACTAAGGATGGAATTTTCAGAGAGATAATTTGAAATTGTTCACAGAACTGTTCACCCATGATCCACGAACCACTATGTCAAAACAAACCTCAGATAGTAATGGCAAGTGGGATTTGACTTGACCATGAAATATCTATCGACACATTTCAGTACCTTCGTTGCATACTAACACACAGTCCTCTTCATCTGAGCCATCCTTGCAATCAGGCTCTCCATCACACACATGGTTGTATAGGACACACTCTGAGCCATCCTTGCACAGTTTAGAGCTCAGGCCACACTTCAAAGGACTGCTTCCAGCTGAAACAACTGTTTGGATCAAGTTATCAGAAAGGGTGGAAATGTAACCCATTAGTAAAGACAAACAATACAGCTGATGATGCATCCCCCTTTCTGTGTCTGAACTGAGAAACATCAAGTTGAATAAATTACAAAAGTGAATAATTACAAGTTTAATTGAGATATTTTTTGAATAAAGTGTAAAAAGCAGTTTTGGTACACTTTGCTTACCTTGCAAGGAGCCTGACCACTGCAATAAAACTACACAAAGAAATAAAGGTCCACCCATTGCCACAGTTTAAAACAAAGTGAAACAGCTCTAAAGTGCTAAAGTTTAGCATTTTATAAAGGTACCAGGTGAAGCCAATACAACCTAATTGGACACCTGAGTGAGGGGAGGACCCACTGCATCTTGCCATATATATCATACAGAAAATGTATCATTGATCATGATCATTCTTTATTTAATTATATTATGATAAAATGGGAGTTTAACTATTTATATTGGATCTCTGGTTGTGATATATGTTGTTTTTAATTAACTGTCATCTGTCTTTGGGAATATAAATGAGTTAACGTTCTGTGTAAATATTATTTTGCATTTTAGCCCTCAAACCTCCATAAATGACAGTTATAAACCCGTTTTGCAAAAATAACAATAATGGTTGTGCAGATAAAAAAAATAAAAGCAACTGGCAGTATTTAGAGTACGTCTATTTATAATCCTCCAATCAGTATTTGAACAGGAGGGATTATGCGCTCGTACGTAGCCATCAAGTTTGTTTTGTTGTTCCGGTCTACCTAACCTAGCAAACTAGCTCCAGTAGCACTGGTAGCAACTTGAGAGGAGCCCACAAGCCTTGTCAAAATTAGCTCAGTACATACACAGTTCAGGCATTTTCATGTCAACAAAGTATTTCGAGAACTTAACATTTCATTTCTTCAAAAGCGGAGCTTTGGATTTTAAAACTGGGGTAACTATTAGAATAATTTCGACTGTTTATTCGACTTTGAAGTCTGTTGTTTTGTGTGAGAGATGTAACGTTAGGTCCGTTAGCCAGCGGGAGCCAGAGCTCAGTTTGGAAGAGTTCGTCCAAGATGCTAACTCATTTTGTTGCCGTCTTTAATTTAGTAAAAGTAACAAACATTCAGTGGCCATGTCAAAATTTAACATCACAACTTTGAGATTCATTAAGTGACATTTTTGAATTAGATAGGTTTTACCCTGGGTTTATAGCTCACGTTAGGTAGCAAAGAAGCGCGACTTGACTGTTGCGCATAGGAGGTTTTTTCGTGGATCACAACAAAAGGATTTTTTGATAACAAGCTGGCAGCTAGCTTGGTGGAGCTAACGTTAGCTGGCTTAGCTAGATGTGGACATCCCCGTGAATTGCCTACGATCTGCTAGCCTACGTGAACCATAATTTTTCGCTTTTCGTCGTTAGCTTTGACTGTGTCAACATTTTGCCGTTAAACACTCAGCAAGCTAATGCTAGTCAACTTATTGTTGTGATTTGAGTCAAGAAGGCCCCCCTACCAGGTAGCTAACAGCCGGCCTTCCCGAGCCAGATAGTGTTAGCACCGGGGGGTGGGGGTGACACAAAATGCTCTCCTTGTTCACATCTATTTTAAAATCTTCACTGTTTATTTCATTGTAATCATTAGTGGCGGGTCGTGATTGCGTCTTTGCACGGAATGCGACAGTGTGGAGCACACACCGTGTTAACTTTATAACTTTGCTAGCCAGCTAGCAAGGATGTCGGGCAGTGTTCGTAGCAAGCTTACGTCAAGAGGACATCTCTACTTGTTCAACTCACCAAATTCATAACCTCACAACAAGTGGCTGTTGTGTCACGTTAGCAATGCTCCTGCCAAAAAAACCTTAATATTATGTTCACTATTTAAATTCATTGAGTAATATAGATCTTTTTACAGTTTAAATTAGGCTAGAAATGGTTATTTTTCTGTGTCGTGTTTTGTTTGTAATGATGTCCCTTGTGTGTGACTCTCTCCCAAGGTGTCCATCTCTTTTGAGTATATCCAGCTAGCACTGGCTCCCACCCTGTGACTCACTGGTCATAGAGGGGCCCTGTCAGAGCAAGGGCCCAAACTGTAGCTCTAGGTCCCCTCTGTCTGTGTGTGTGAGAGCTTGCGTTGAGTTCTCCAGAGACTCCAAGCTTGTCCAGCTAAGATGTCCTCCATCTTGCCGTTCACCCCTCCTGTGGTGAAGAGGCTGTTGGGCTGGAAGAAGTCAACCAGTGGCCCGGGCGGAGCGGGCGGTGGAGAACAGAACGGGCAAGAGGAGAAGTGGTGTGAGAAGGCTGTGAAGAGCTTAGTGAAGAAGTTGAAGAAGAGAGGTCAGCTAGATGAGCTGGAGAAAGCTATCACCACACAGAACTGCAACACCAAGTGTGTCACCATCCCCAGGTATACTGCCCTACAATTTTTTGCAGTTTGAACTAGGGTCTGAAAAAAGGCTGCTGCTGTTATACATGTTCCAACAGGTGCATTTTGTCAAGACTTCTGCATATTATAAAACCATGAAACCATCCAGCAATTATTACAGAGCATGTACAACTGAAGTGAAAATGTTTGCTAAAGGATATTATCAAGAATGCATCATAGTAAAAAAAAAAAGCATAAACTGCTCATAGAAAATGAGCTGAAAAACAATCAAATCATTGTTTGTTTACAAATTTAGTAAGAGTTAGACAGTTTGTGTGATTCTGCCTGGGGGAGAAACATAGAAAGTGTCAGAGAAGATGTTCTCTTTATCAGCCAGCCAGCCTTGATGGCCCAGACTCATGTTCAGTGGGAACACTGTGTTAACAGATTTCCTCCTCACTGATGTGCCGCCAAGTACCACGTCAGATGTTTGTATGACTATAGATAGTGAGCTGGCTGTTATCGCCTGAGAATTGTTCTCGGCTGTGCGGTTATGTTTGCAGAGATTCAGGGCCTGGCTTGATGTGATTTCAATAATTTCTTGTAGAGGACCAGACTTGAAGTGGGTATCAACATGAGAGAGGAAAATAATGCTGGATTGGGGCATTGCCACCAGCCATACTTTACTGGTACATTTTGATTGTGATTGGGTAGCTTTCTACCCTGTTTCCCACTTTAGCAGGTACCCATTCAACACTAGACTGATTCTTCTGGAAGCACCTAGTTTTCTTGTGGTTAAAAATAGCTGCAAAACGTCAGTATCTACAAGCTGCTATGGCTGGTGGACAGAAATTGGTTTCCTGCCCTATCTTAATCAAAACAGCTGCAATGTCAAATGATAAATTCAAATCCCACTAAGGTAATTACGTTTAGTACATGTTGTTGTGTAATTATAGCGTTTAACATGTAGAATTTCTTATTGTCCTGTCATTCAGAAGAAACTTATCTCATTTGTCATCATCCCGAGTTTTTTATATCTGAGTTTTTTTTGCCATTTTCTTGTGAATGTTTTGAGAATGTCCGAAAATTGATTTTTTTTCTCCCCAAGGTTGCCTCCTCTGTTCTTCCTCCTCTTTTGTGCCATTGTGTGTCTTCAGTGTTTGTTTGAATGTCTCCAGATAAGTTCTGAGTTATTTTCAGTGTTTGGTACAATGCCACACTGTTAAAGAATGCTCTTTGTCCCACTCATTGTGTGTCAGTAGATTCCACATTATGTTTTTTTCTGCAATTGTGTCAAAAAGGCTTCTCTTATTTGAAGTTCCCATCTTTCTTTTCCACAGCTGAAAATGAATTTGATGTCTTTATTTTGCCATAAGACTCCAATAAAAGAGGCCTTTTAATGTCACATTACCCATACTGATATTTCTGAACAAGCCATGGCCCATATTCATCATTTGTTTTTTTGTTTTTGTTTTGTTGTTTTCTCTGTGCACAGCAATTGCTCTGAAATATGGGGACTGAGTACACCAAATACGATAGAACAGTGGGATACATCAGGCCTATACAACTACCCTGACCAAACCAGGTGACTATCCTCAACTATTGTATGGTGTTGCACACAACTTTGATGTGGGAGAGTTGTCATAATGTTGGAGGTGACAGAAATTGAGGACATCTTTGTTTCTCTTTCTTGTCACCATTCAATCCTATCCACCTCCATTTTCCCTCCCCTACCCGACCATATTGTGTGTCCTCACCTCTTTCCTGTGTTTCTTTCACCCATCTCACCACCACCTCCTTTTGCTGTTTAATCAGATCACTGGATGGCCGCCTGCAGGTCTCCCACAGGAAGGGGCTTCCCCACGTTATCTACTGCCGCTTGTGGCGATGGCCGGACCTTCACAGCCACCACGAGCTTCGCGCCATAGAGGCCTGTGAGAATGCCTTCCATCTAAAAAAGGATGAAGTCTGCATCAACCCCTACCACTACCAGAGGGTGGAGACCCCAGGTGAGACTCTGTTCAGTGAACATTTGTTGCCTGTGAAATACACATCACTTTGAACCTCTCTGTCTGCTGCATTATTGTTGCATGATTGTTAAAATCTGCTAATTTCTGGGGACTTTCAGAGCTCAACTGAATGAAAGGCAGCAAGATTTTAAGCACAGTTGTCATTAATGTTAAATTAAGTTCCTTGTGAACTAAGTGTTAGTTTTGCCTTAGACATCTGAAAATGTTCCAGTTTGTGATGCGTGCCTTTGAAAATGATGAGACTTCCTCTTTTTCTTTGCCCTGATGGAATTATTCAACATTTTGAGAAATACACTCATTTGCTTTCTGTCTTCTTTCTTTTTCACATCTGTATGGAATGAAACTCAGATTTAAAAGAAAGTCTTGGAAGTTTGGAAAATTATTAATATTAAAAAGTTATGTTTGAAAGGTTATGAAGGTTAAAAATATGCTTTATTATTTTTATTTGACCACTTCTGTCAGATACTAAGGTTTTCCAACATTATCTAGTGTTTCTTCTTTACAATCACTCATTTAACAAAAATCTTTTAATATTTGAAATGAAACAATCCCGTCGTCATATCCTTTTTTTTTCTTGTATTAGAATTTGCATAAAATATCATGATCTTAACACACAAAGTTGATATAAACTTAGTAGTAAAAGTATCACTGACAATGACATTGACTGCTGTAATTATAAAGATGTAGATGTGCTGATAAAGACTTCAAGTCTGTATGTTTTAGTTTACATACCTTTTAAAAGTGCTTAAAAATTACTTGAAATGCTTTAAAAATAAAATGAAAACATGTTAAGGTCTGTCTCCCTTTAGTTAAAACATCCTGTGTCAGTTGACAAGCAGTAAAAGAAAAGTGTTTTGATGAACACTTTTCAGCTCACAGCCCTTGTGAGTTTTGGTCAGCAGCTGAATCTTTATGTGCCAATACATGTTAGAATACACACTTATGTTATATTTCTTCCACAGAACAGTGTGCCTTTGACTCTCTTTATGTTAAAAGATTGACACTTGATGCAGAATGTTTTTAAAAAGGGAGACATGTTAAAAATGCTTTTTATTAATGTGTCCCTCTCTGAAAAGTACATTATTCCTATCAGTTTGATCAGTTTGATGAGTGACCAAGGCAGCACTGCCTAATTCATTAATGCGTATACCGAACTTCACTTTGGAAAAGGTGTAGTAACCAGGTCATAAACATGTTCTGTATCATTTGTTTAGTGTGTATAAAACATGTACATTTTTATGGGTTTTCAGAGGGTTATGTACCTGACTGTCTCTTGGCTGGGCACAGTGACTACTTGTGGCACAGTGATGACTTTTGGTCATCTTCAGGTTGCCAGGCAACCAATGGATACTCTGTCTTAGAAATTTCATGTGATTTTTGTGCTGATTAAACAAACTGAATTTAAAGCTGAATTAGCTGCTTTGGAGATGCTGGTAGGCAGACATTTTTAAAATTTGGGCAGAGAAAGGCTTGCTGTTTCCCACAGCTTCTGGTTTTAATGCAAACCGACTGCTGGTTTATAACTGTTTCCCACCAGTGTGATGCGAATATGCAGTGCAGTAGTACAGAAAATCTGCATGCAAAATTTTCCACAAGTCAACTATTCACACAGGGTCTGGTGAGAATTTTACAAAAAATTCATTTTGTCCCAAAGGTTTCTTCACTGCTGCTTTACTTTAGCGGCTAGGAGTGAGAGGATGTATCAAAATTTATTGTAACATAAACTTGCCAATTGAGCTAAACATATCAAGTCAATCAACTTTTGTTCATTTATTTAGCAGTGCAATACTCTTTATCAAACCATAAAACAAAATTAAGTGTTTGAAAAAACTGTATGAATAGCAATTGGTTTGTGGGAACGTAAATAAATACACACAATAATTAGATTTGGTCTTAAGCATATTTAGCTCTCATGAATTGAACAAAAATTCATGCTTCGTGTAAAAGTACTTTCATGCTTTAGACAGTTTTAACAGGTGTAAGAGTGGTGTTCATCTACACATATAACGCTTGGTAAAAAACCAATTAGTGTATTTTTCTAAATAATGAACATGTCTATTAAGAGTTTCATCTACAAATAGTATTAAAATCTGGAGCAAAATCTGCCTCTCCGGGCCTTAACAAGCAATTATCAGTTTCAATATTTCAGTAAGAGTTTCAGTGAGGAGTTACAGTTTTATCATAGTCCTTCTGCTGTTGCAGGACATTTACACAATGATAAATTTGTGCCAAAGCTGTTGTTTAGTGTTGCAACAAAACTGTCAGACACAACAGACAATAATTTTGGATAAGCATATGACTGATGGGAGTCTAACCCATCTGCTCTGACACTTTCCCCCAACCCTGTAGTGTTGCCTCCTGTTCTTGTGCCAAGACACTCAGATATCCTGCCAGAGCTGCCACCTCTGGATGACTACACTCATTCCATACCCGAGAACACAAACTTTCCTGCGGGAATCGAACCTCCGAACAACTATATACCAGGTGAGTTTATCTCTGCACAGGATGTTCATGATTTTTTGATAAATTCTCTAAAGAGTTACATAAAAGCTCAATAAATTCTGAAATCTTGGTTTCTCTGTATACTGTAATACATGGTTTATGATAAGTTTTGGTTACTTAGAGGAGAAATTGCTTTTTTAAATTGTATCTATTTTTTTATCTTAATTTCCTCTTTATTTTACTCACATAACACTTTGTGGAAGATTTAATATTTGTTTTCTTCCTTTCAGTATTTAAGTCAGTCACCTCAAGTGATGAAAACATCACAGCTCTTTTTATTTGTCTAACAGAAACGCCTCCACCAGGCTACATCAGTGAGGATGGGGAGGCCAGCGATCAACAGATGAATCAAAGTATGGACACAGGTACCCTAGACTAGCGACTCCTCCTCTTTTTGTAGTGCATCTTCCTCACTTCCCCAGCCAGGTCACACTCAAACATATGTTATCATGGAATAAATCTGTTAAAAGATGCATATGCGATAAACAGTCAGCAACACAAAAGTTTTACATATGTAGAGTTGGACCTGGTAATGAGTAAAATCACAGTTGAGTTTACCCTTAATAAATCCCTTTGCTTTAACAATTGTTAATGCGGTGTTCATGTAAGTTGCACCCTTATGTGTCCCAGTGAACAGGTACTGACTTGATCTACCCTACTTGATCTACATTATAAACAGATTTTGGATAAAGGCTGAATGACATTACCACATAGAGAAAGTTGCCTAGAGAGACTGCAGCTCCAGAAATGAATCATTTTAAAGTTTTTGTTTAAGTGCAGTTTGCAATTGCATGTTACACCCTCTGAGTTGTTCTAGGAACATCTCAGGTGATGGACTTGAGAAACTAAGGAAGGGTAGTCTGTCATTTGACACAAGCTCATGAAATGTGCTTGCATATGTACCATGTCTTTTGTAACACCCCTGGTCAACTCCAAATTGATGAAAACCATGAAATTAGCAGCAAGCTGTTAACTTGTAATACATCATCCATTTTTTTCATTAAAAACTCTAAAATCTCAACAAACCACCACCAAGGCAGATGTAGGATGTACAGATGTTATGGTAGGATTTAACAGCATCTCTAAATCATTTTAATGCAGACTGATCAGTTATACAGTGTCTGTGGCATTCCTTTGCAAACAAGCCACCAGGTCTTTGATCAGATCCCCCCCCAGCGTTCCCCATGTTTTGATCTCCTGTGAACCCATCTGTATCAATGACTTCCTGTTTTCTTTGTCAGGTTCTCCAGCAGAGCTCTCCCCCAGTACTCTGTCTCCGGTCAACCACAGCATGGGTAAGATGCAAACCCATCTAAAACAATAAAGTACAAACAAATATAGTGTATATTAATGCATCATAGTTTAAAACCTACTTAGACTACTTTTGTGTAGTCAGCACATCTTTTTCATCAGCATATGAGTCAGTATTTTATCATAAAAAGATTATTTGGATGAACTGACCTTGTCCTTTGTTGTAGACCTGCAGCCGGTGACTTACTCAGAGCCAGCATTCTGGTGCTCTATAGCCTACTATGAGCTGAACCAGCGTGTGGGGGAGACGTTTCATGCCTCTCAGCCCTCGCTAACAGTGGATGGATTCACGGATCCATCAAACTCTGAGCGTTTCTGCTTGGGCTTGCTGTCTAATGTCAACAGAAACGCCACTGTAGAGATGACTCGGAGGCACATAGGTAAGACAGAGCTGCAGGTAGCTTAAAATTGACTATAATTAATTACGCTGTCTGCCATTGGTATACATGTGTGTGTCTGAATGAAAGGCAAATTTTTTAAAACTTTGGATAAATGAAATCGTTTGCCATGTGCTTGATGAGCAAATAGGTCTTGTTGGTCTGTGATTTCAGGAAGAGGAGTTAGACTCTACTACATTGGAGGGGAGGTATTTGCTGAGTGCCTGAGTGATAGCGCCATTTTTGTCCAGAGTCCAAACTGCAACCAGCGGTATGGCTGGCATCCAGCAACAGTGTGTAAAATTCCTCCAGGTAAGATGCTGATGCTTCCACTTGTATATATTTAAACATTATTCCAAAAGCCAATTGAAGAATCTAATGCTAACTTCTGGGCAAAATATGTCATTGCTGCGGCACCACCACGGACCTGGAATCACAGTACAAAAGCTTATTTAAATGTATCACACTGTCCATAAAAACTGCTGAAATCTCTTCTACAGATTTTTTTTAAAAATGTTTTGCTTGAAGGAGAATTAAAAACCTTTCTTAAAGTGAAAAATCATTGATTTTTTTATTAACATGATATATTAACATGAATGAAAAGCAAGTCAGAGCAACGTTCTCACCTACTCAACTGCCAACAATTAAGAGCCAGTGATGCCAAACACACCACAAATATAATTAGCTTCAGGCTCACAGTGACACGCCTCTGCCAACCAAAGGCCACATGCCAGCGTGACATATAA
The DNA here is from genome assembly GCA_029814665.1 of Acanthurus lineatus. Lineage (NCBI taxonomy): Eukaryota > Metazoa > Chordata > Actinopteri > Acanthuriformes > Acanthuridae > Acanthurus > Acanthurus lineatus. The sequence continues at coordinate 4,775,206 of JAPZDV010000022.1, forward strand.
AGGTCCTAAAATGTGGTGTTTTTTCCTTTTTGAAGCATCACTGGGAAAACCCATTTTAACAGTTTACCTCTTTGTTACTTCTAGGATGTAATCTAAAAATATTTAACAACCAGGAATTTGCGGCCTTGCTGGCTCAATCGGTCAACCAGGGCTTTGAAGCTGTCTATCAGCTTACCAGGATGTGCACCATCCGCATGAGCTTTGTCAAAGGCTGGGGAGCTGAGTACAGGTAAGCACCACCAACAATACTATAGACTAAAACATTTGAATTTAAACATGGAAAGACGTGATTAATTTTGATAATTTTGATAGTTTTTAACGCTGTATCTATAGCTTGAAAGTGTTGCTATGTGTATCACCTTTTGTGAGGTGAAAATTAATCTAAAACTTTAGGTTAAGGAACTGAGTCTGACTCAGACTTCACAAACTCAGCCTGAACACACATAGTTATACATTATGTTTGGGACTAAAGACTTTAGTTTGGTCAAGTTTTTTTCAGTGGTGGCATCATCCTGGTTTTCCTTTAATTGTCTAGCTTCTGTCCTCATTAATGACATAATGATTAATGAGTGGAATGTCTCATCCCATATATAATTATATATGCATTTCCTTCATTATAACTGAGCAGAGACATAAAAACCACAACAATTTGCTTACAACAGTATTACATACTGTGCAAAATATATCTCAGCATGAAGCACCACAGGTCAGGTGTTGTGTGTCAGCACAGCCAAGACATTAACATGTATGTCTGTTTTCAGGCGGCAAACTGTCACAAGCACTCCTTGCTGGATAGAGCTGCATTTGAATGGTCCTCTGCAGTGGCTGGACAAGGTTCTCACTCAGATGGGTTCACCGTCTGCACGCTGCTCCAGTATGTCCTAAATGGCTAAGGAAATGCCCCCCCGCCCAAAAAAAAACCCCCCAACAAGGACGTTTGAGTCCTTTCCTGAAAAGAAAAAAACATGGAAACCCCACAGAATGAATTTTCTGTAACATTCTTCATAGTATTTGTGGCGGTGTTCCACATCCCTCTTTTAACTTTACACATACACACACGCACACAATCACACACACATACATACATACACAGAAAAAGAACAAACTCACCTACATTGTCACACTCACGAACACACAGACTTTTCAGCAAAGAATTTGGCACTTTGTAACCCATCTATGTCATGCACCTTGTTAAATTGCTTTCCCCCAAATCCTTAATATTAGATCTATTTGTGGTACAAATAAAATGTATATTGGTTTTTAGTCCAGAAAGTAGGGGAAATACCAAAAATATCTGTGAATAGTTTCTCAGTATTGAAGATTGCTTGTATGAGTAACACAAGCCTGAATGCTAAGACCATTTCAGTTTCAGCCCACCCCAACCATTGTTCTGAACCTAAGTTTACTTTTCTCTGGGAAACTTGGCCCCATTTTTGTCAGGGGTAGCTGGCTTGGTGAAGAAACGATGGCCTCGGTGGCATTTCTCCTCTGAAGGAAGTGCTGCAATGTGTTTATAAAATTTGATTGAACCGACCCTGCCAGAATGGCCCTTTTTGTAACTCTCGATGTGTGTCGTTGTAAGACATACTTCTTAATGGTCAAATAGAAATATTATTTAAAAAAATGAAGAATTCAGAAATCCCAAACAAACTGCAAGCTCGATCTAACTGTAGTTTATTTCTTTGTCATGATATGGCACTTTGTGTGTCTTTGTTTAAGTTGAAATACATCCCCTCTGAACAGCCTGGTTTGGAAGCTAATGAGACATTGACCAGGCTTGCAAGGTGCACTGGGCAGGGACCAGAGAATATCAATATTAAAAGCTTTTTTTCCTCACTCTCTCTCTTTTTGACACAACACTGGGAGTCCTGGGGCTCTCCAAGGTGAAGCATTAAAAGTCTCACCTGGAGAAATTGAAGGTATCAATGAATTCATTCTGTTTTTAGCCTATATCCCCATTGTTTTGCTACTTTTTTGTATTCTCATGTATTTTTATATATAAATATACTTAAGATTTTCTGTCGTTCACTTTTTATTAAAGTAATATTTTCAAGACCACAGCCGTTTCTAAAGTAACATGAAGGGTATGAATCATTCCTTCATTTTACCCAAAAGGTTCTGTTTGATTTCATTTCCAATCGCAGCTCTTTGTCTCGGTTTAAAAAGAAAAAAAAATCACTGCCCCACATGATGTGTAGCCTGTTTCTATCCTTTGTTTTTCCAAAGAAATCTGGTGCATTTAAAGTACATTAAACAAAAACTGAATTGCCTGAACCCAATATCTACGTTCCTGCGACTGTTTAATGATTCCACAGGCATGTAAAACTTTGTAATGGCCATTCATTCATCTCTTCACTTTTTTTGGAAAACACACGTGACCTCTTGAAGCCTTTTGGTGCTTAGTCAGACAGGCTGAGATCAACCAGATAAAATTGGCTTTTAAAATGTTACAGCAACATGGGAGGCAGGCATTTTACTTCCATGTAAAGAAGAGCGAATGTGCCTGCACACTGGGACATTCTGTGTTTATGTGTGTATTGTATTTGTTCTGTCTATAAAATACAGTATGTACAACAAAACCTATTAGCTTAAACTCTGCCATTATTGTCATTTTGTGGCTGTTGCAAGTTTAACATGTTCCCCCCCTTCCCTATTTTGATGTAAATGTGTTTACCTTATGGCACTAGTGATTGTACTTTAAGTGCACCTAGTGAAGTTTGGATTTGGGGAACTGAACCACATGTTAGGGTCCAGTGTTACATTGTTTTTATCTTTGGCCTACAACATATGAATGTGAAAAAATACATTACAAAAACTGACGTGGACCAGACGTACATATACATAACAGTAGTACAGTATGTGTGTATTTAACAGTAATCTTTTTGCAAAGCAGTCAGTACAGTAGATGTCGCAGTTGTTTTACCAGTAGAGGGCGGTATTGATAGAGCAGTTCTTTTTTTTCTGACCATAAGCTTCTCAGGCGTGTGGCATATTATGCAGACTTCATAAAACACTAATAAAGATTTTTATTCTCATGATTCTGTCGTGTTCATGTTACCGTGTTTCTTACTTGAGCAAAATGGGGACATTTATCAGTTAAAATTAAAAATACTACGTATACATTTATTTAGTCTTCAATAAAAACTCAACTATTTTTTGCAGATGAACACAGTGTTTCTATAAAACAATTGGTTTAACTAGTCAGGTTGTGTGCTATAACCCTCTTTTGATGTGTTTGAAGTTTCCTGAGTCGTAAAGGTTCTGATGGTAACTGACAATATCCACACTCAAGTACTCATTTTTAAATAAATTTGAGATTTGATGCTTGATTGAGATTTTACCGGAAAAACACAATATAAGTCTAAATAATTTATTTCATACACATTAAACTCCTCAGTGGTATGTGATATAATTAAATATTACTCACTATGACAAGCTGTCACATTACTATGATAAAATTAATAACCATAATCCAGTAACAACATATTGAGAGTAGTTATTTTGCATTGAATAAATGTGAAACATGATCGTTGAATAAATAATGTTGCATTGTTATAGATTAAATTATTCAAAAGTAAGCAGAAAAAATCAGTCCCACTTTATCCAACTACAGCTTTCGCTTAATGTTTACATGTAAGTAGTACATAAGTACTGACGGGGCCCATTGTGCCTAGCAAACACTTAGACTTTAGATTTACTAAGTATATTCTTTACTGAATTTGGGTAAAAATTTTAAATGCGATTGTTTTTATTGGTAATACATTTCTATAGTGGGATGCTTTTACTTGAGCACATGGTTTGAATACTTTCTCCATTACTGTTGTTTGTAAGGTAACAATACTTTGCATGGTACGGCTGTCATTAGGTTTGTCCTTCCTCAGCCACCGTAGGCTACGTCAGAAGTAAATACTGTCAGCTAACATACGGCTAGCCACTTGTTAAGACAACATGGCTTTTACATTGTACTCTCTTATTCAAGCAGCAATCCTGTGCGTTAATGCTGTAGCTGTGTTGCATGAAGAAAGATTTCTGAGCAAAAGTAAGTAACCGTAATTAAAAATATATGCGCCTTAAAATGTCATGTGAAAGTCGAAATAGGTTAGCTAATGCTAACTAGCAAGTAATTTAACGTTAACAGTTAAAGAATAGTACGAACCATGAAGCATTTGCCATCAACATCTTAACCAGCTCATGGTGATCGGCCAAAAGTTTTTGATTTTCAGTAGCCTACTTTAAAAACTTAAATATCTTATAATGATGGACATCATTTTGACATTAAAGTTTAAACTAAAGATGGGGAATTAATAAATATATCAGCATGTAAAAAATAACGTTACAATTAAGACCTTTTCTCAAGTGTATTTTTTAAGGGGAACACTACTCACTCATTTTAGGTTTTATTTTTCTCAAAAAAATGACGCCGAATGACTGACTTTCTGTCTATTTAACCACCAGTTGGCTGGGGAGTAGACCAAAGCGTCGGAGGTTTTGGGGATGAACCAGGCATCAAAGTCCAGCTTATGAACCTCGTCCGCTCCGTGAGGACCGTGATGAGAGGTGGGTGTTCGTTGGTCCACACACAGACACAAACACGGTCTGCATAAGGGTTATAGACAGAGGGACACTCGACTCGACCTGGCTTGGCTCTGATCTTACTGTGTTTTTTTGCCTTGTAGTCCCGTTAATTGCAGTAAATTCAGTTTGCATTGTGCTGCTGCTTTTATTTGGATGAAGAGGAGCAAGTGAGGAGGGGACGAACTAGCCTGCTGTCAGGAGAACAACTCCATCACCTCAGGAACCTTTCTGCAAAAACATTTTTATCCTTTTGACAAACAGAATGTCTTCTGTCAGCTTAAAATTGAGCGTTTCATATTACACATTAACACATGGTGAATTTGTTAAGGCGTGTTAAGTATCACAGCATTTTAAAAAAGGTAAATGCAGCTTTTTTCGATAGTTATCTCCCCTTTACATTTAATGGGCAAAACAACATGCTGAATAATTAATACATTGTTAGATTTGATCAAAATATAAGTAACAATAAAACACGTTTTTGATCTTGCCTGTGAAATGGTTGTGATTTATACACTGAAAACAGTTAAATCAACTCTTGAATATATGCCATGGTTGTGTTCAAATACAAAAATAAAGAGTTTTATAATCTTTTATGGAGTGTTTACTTGTTTTATTTCTTCAAATGGTCAAGGGTTTGTTTATACCAGCTCACATTCCATACTTTTAATCAGCATCACAGATGGTGGATGGAAATAAACAAGGATGTTGCAGCTGTTAATGAACTAACTGAAAGCTTTTGTAGAGTACTTAATGTGGAAGCATAGGTTCAGAAATAAACAAGTTTACAAGACGAGCCCTTTGTGTGTAACACAAACTGTTTTTAGGTCCTACTAAATTGGTGTTTTTTCTGAAGAAAATGCTCTACAAAGTTACAAAGGACAATATCACCTTAGCCTCAAGATGGCCACACTATGAAGACCTACACAGCTACTGACACCAATAAAGTGAGAATTTTATTTATCAGGTTTGTGTTAATTAAACTCTGAGTATTACTAATTGAACTTGTTACAATATGGATTAAAAGAAAGTTGCTTTTGAACTAGGCTCAGAGCAAGTTGAAATGAAAGGCATTAGACTGGAGGCATGTCATTTTTTCTTCATTTAATATTGTTTTTATGGGGTAAAATATGTATAAAATAAAGGACTGTTTCTGTCTGACACTGTAGTTTCACCTGAAAATGTTCAACTCCAGCACTTGGACTGAAGTGTCTTACAGTTAGTACCTGCTTCATTAAAGAGTATAAATCTACAATACATTTTTTACCGGCCAATAATAGAGAAACTTATACCGAAACATGTTTATAAAGCCAGATGTATTTATAGCAGAGGAGTGCTGAAGGAATGCCCTGACTTGAGAAAACAGGATCTGCAGGGAGAAGCTCCATGGTCAGGGCTCAGGATGTTGACCACATCACTTCAGGAGACATGAGGATAAAACTGTATTTTAATTAATAAATTAATTAAGGAGAAATTTTAGCATTTGCAATGACAAGCTGACACACCTTTGTTTGAACGATGACTTACTAAATGCATTTAAAAAAGGACATGCAGCATATCTGTAAATTTAACTTCCTCACTCGTATTATTTAACCTGCTCATATTTTGTCATTCTGCCACCCAGTGGTTGAGCTGTAAGACTACCACCACCCAGCCAGATCTTTCTGGGCGCCGGATGGATTGTGTGTCTTAAACCTGTGATAAACTGGCAACCTGTTCAGGGTGAACCCTTCATCTCAGCAAGTGCATGTTGGAGTAGGTTCCACCCCTGAGAAGGGAAAAGCAGGTACCGAAAATAGATGATTTCCTTTTTTTTTTTTTTTTTTTAAATATTTACAGTGTAGCAACATTGGCTCAGTCTACTATAACTCTCACTGTAAATAACAACAAGTGAGTGCAGCAGCCCAATGTCCAAGGTCTAAATGTCTCCCATTGTGGTTGGCTTTCACTTTAATGTAGTGTTGGTGACTGAGGTTGATCTTGCTGCTCTGGCTCTGTGTCTGTTTCTGCCTCATTCTCAGTGTCCTGCTCTGGCTGCTGCTCAGGCTGCCGGATGAGTCCTCCGTCCTGTGCCGTGTTGTAGGAACCACAGCCACTGCACTTCATTCCCAGCACATGAAAAGGCACTGTGCAGTGGGCTTGGCAGTCATTGCACATAATCTAAATTGAGGAAAAACACAAATACATAGTTAAAGTTAACCAGTTGGGTGACTATAAAATCACTGAGTCCATCTTGACTAAATTGTACAAAATGAATTGAACAAAATTTAAAAACTGGGCACACTACATCTACAAGTTAAGATTCTAATCAATCAGTTTTTCAACCAAATTTAAGCTGGATTGAAATATACCAATAGCATTTAGTTATAGAGGTCTTACTTTGACAGTAGCGCCCTGGTATTCAGTGGGCATCGGCGTCTGGGCAATCTCTTTGTCTATCTGATCCCAGTGCTCCTCCATGTTCCAGGCAGAGTGCATACACAGGGGGCAGCGATATGCTCTAAAATAAATAGGGAAATTAAGTTTTATTGTGATGCTTCACCTATTGTCTCTCCATGCACTTCAGTAACCAGATTACTCAGAGAAATTACATTACAGTAAAATGTCCCTCAGTGGTAACTTTCTGTCTGCAGTGATGCATGTGCATGTATTAGAAACATGGTTTTCTGTACAAATGGCACAAAGGTCGGCATTCTTCAGAAGAAATCTACCAGGGGGCACCATGTTCTCTACCCTGATCACAGAAACAGGTTTCTTGTTTTCATTTTTAAGAAATTTCCTGATGAGAGAAAGCCGATTGTGACCTAGTTATCGATTTGCATGTGCAGGACTTAACTTTTCCAGCAACAATACTTGAAATATATATGACAAACAATCAAACAAACAAAAAAAGTACATTGTATTCCAACACAACCAGAAACAAGAACATCCCCTCCCTATAGGCCGTAACTCTGGAGAACAGTTAAACAGTCATAAAGTTTTAATGAAAAATAAATAGTCTTGTCATTAAAAATCCACTTAGTTCCACTATGGACTATATTTTTAAAGTTTCAAGTTTTAAAAATAAACATTTCATCATACACTGTCACTGTTAATCTATATATATGTTCCGCTTGCTGTATGTAATTTACAATATAAATCCTACATACATAATAGCTACATACATATGTATGACATACATTATAACTAACTTGTGTGCAGAATTGGATAGTATTTCCTTCTATGGTTTTGGTTTTGGGTTTTTAATATACATAGACCGACTCTCTCTTCACATGATGTTACAGTATCGTCCTGACGAGTCACCAGTTTACATTCTTTACTTATTTTACTTGACTTATTTGTTCAGTCTTTGGTGTCTTTGGTTTCTGTGTTCTCAGCTATATGTATATTTTTGCATTAGTACACTCAGAGCGAAGTAGTAGTAAAATCCCTGATATGAGTGTGCATAATTGGCTGATATAGCTAATACTGATTGTGTTCAACAATGTTGGAACAAGATAAATTTTCTTGACTACACAATCACCAGGTAAAAGGGCTTAAAAGACTTACCCTGTTCTGACCATATCATCAAAGCAGGTCCTGCAGAGATTGTGAAAAAACATCACTTGTTAGCTAAATTATGTCATATTAGATCTTTAACTGTTATAACTTGAAGACGATAGCTATAGTTATTTGATAATAAAGGAGAGATTGAAAAAAATAACCATTTAGTTTTATAGTGCACACCATCAACAATATTTAAACATCTTTTTAATCATCTTTATTTCATTTTTTTAATTATTTTCAGGACTCTCTTCTAATTTTACATAAAATACATGCGTCCTTTAAAAAAACATGTATAGAGAAATCAATCTATATAGAAATCTGTTAGGCCAATGTCTTGCATTTATGAATTTTTCCTTGTGTTTCCATGTTATTCAAGTTAGGATACAGTTCAATATGACCACTCGAGCTAAGAGAATTACAGTGAGTCATACTTGTGCAAAAGATGGCCGCAGGGAAGAACGTGAGCTCCAATTCTTGATGTGTGAATATCCTATACAAAACAGAAGAAATTTTTAACTTTAGAGAATTTTTAGGCATGCATAAAAATCAAACAGTTATTGTTCCCTCGTCTAGTATATATTTTTATTACCTCCATACACACTGGGCAGTTCTGCCTTGAAACATTTTCAACACACTGAAATAAAAGTAGAAATATAACGGTAAATGACAGCAGTGGGGATACTCAGTTGTTCATCAAACAGAATACATATGGTGTGTCTGGGTCAGCAACAGGTAGAGGATGGTAATTACCTTGTGGTTTCCCCGCAGATCCTGGGCTAAACACAGGTTGCACTTCTCACAATGGAAATACTTCTCTCTGGGCCCAATTCTGTAGGAGTCACAGTAAAGTGTCACAAAGCCTGTTCACACCTAGTAAGAACAGGTACGAATGAATCCAAGATTCACTGAGGATGCACTGAGTTTGAATCTCCTGGACTACATTTGTTGGCTGCCTGGGAATCATTTTTCAAAAGATTGTAGCAGAAAAAGAGATTGAAACAAGTAATTGTTTTACCTATGAGTTATATAAGTTGCTCACCTGCATATTCCACAGGCCTGACAGTGGTACTGCTTCTTATTCTTGTCGAACAAGTGGCAAATGTCACAGTAATACTCCCCAAACTGCACATGGCACTGCTGGCAAGTCTGCTGTGCCTATTAGAGTGATATTTACATTTAAACCATTCTTTTCTCTTGATATGGGCTAATCAATGCATACATAAATACAAAATAGAGACCAAGGGGAAACCAGTAACATTAAAGATTGCTAAGTGCACTCAGTAAGTGGTCCGAGCGCAGCTGAAGATGAAGTTGATACATAATATACAGTTTTTTTTTTCTCTGTTACCTGCTGAACTGTCTGACACACTGAGCACTGCACTTCTCTGACTTTGAATCGGTCCATCTGGTGGTTCTCCTCTGCATCATGGCACAGGCGACACACATACAGATTACCACAGCACGGTGCCTGCAGTATATAGAAACATGTGATTACATGGGGCATGGGCAGATGTATGACAGATGTATCTGTCATACTGATACTCGAGGTTATGCTTATACTTATTCTATGCATTACATTACTTATTCTAAATGACCAACACTCTATGGTTGACACGTTGTGTCATAAGATAGCTGGTTACCCGAGATATTTCAATACTTACTTGACTCTAAAGCTCTGTCAACTTTCTTGTCTTAATAACAACAATATATCATACTAAGCTTATGGACGATATAATACACTATCAAAATGATGCAGCTAACTTAACTGTTAAACCAGCTACCGTTTAAGTACGAGCTAATTTAGCTATGTGGTTGCTATTAAAGCTATAAGTTTTTGTAGTGCTACCAGTTACAACAGAGGTACAGCGTAGCACATTCAACGCACATATTCCTCCATTCAGCCATTCAAATAAAATTGATACACTCCGTAAATTTAACTCACTTTTAATAAGCAGCTACGCACATAATGTTCACAACCAGCAGGGGAAGCCATGTTTCCTCCAAACTTTTGGATCTTCTTCGATGGTAATGATGACGCTGCCGCTTTTCTTCTTCTTCTTATTTTGACAGTGTATAAACAGTTATACTGCCTTCCTACGTTTGAGACTTAACAGTAGCATAGTAGCACCACCAGAGCACCACATGGACTCTGCCAAATATGGCATAGCTTTAAGCAAATTAATGGACTGAAATGGGTCAGATATCATAAAAAATAAATTGATATGATAAGCAAAGTGTTCTCGCAAAATATCAGTCGCTTCTTTCCTTCTGCCTCTTTTTTGGAATATTTTTAGGTTCCGAAACCAAATCATTGTCACCAAGAAACCTTTAAAATGTGAATGGTCAATTTAACTGCTGTAAAGCGATCATTTCTAACTGAAACATAAACAGGAAATACTGAATTATTGATAAGAGTTACACAAATTTTAAGATTGGTGTTTCTCTGGAAATAGCAGAGCGCCGCTGGTGTAGTGGTATCATGCAAGATTCCCATTCTTGCGACCCGGGTTCGATTCCCGGGCGGCGCACGTAATTTTGACCCAGCTTGATTGCTCATATCAAAGAAAAGTTACAATGTTATAAAAAAGCGGTCATATGTTATATGAACGGTAACCCATAGTGCTGTAGCTGTTAAAAACTATAAGGTGGTGTATCTTAATGCGCAAGTACATTGAAATACATAGTACCGCTGTGATCGGCTGTAAGTTGCAAGTAAGCCTTTTTGCACCCTTTTTTGGACAGCTATTATTACATATAGGCCAAAGGAAAATATTATTCTGTGCAACTGTGCAAAATTAAAAGAAAACTAGCTGATTTTGCAGCCTTAACCGCACAGATGTGTAGGTATATCTCTGTGTGGGAGAAAGAGCGCTTGATTTGGCTTCATTTCAGCGCGCAGGTTGACGCTGCTGACGCCGCTCCTCCGCCATCTTCAACTTCCTATTGTTTGCATCAGACTGAAGCTGTCTGCGTTGTGTGTGTGTGAGAGCAGAATCGGTCACCAATTTATCATTATTTTGTAGATAGAGCCTTTACGTTTGCGCCGCTCAAGTTCAAAACAAACCTCTTTTATGTCATTGGATTAAAAAGCTTTTAGGGCGCGACCACTAAACCTTGACGATGGAGGACGATCAACCCAGAACCTTGTAAGTAACAGTGGGCCTGTCTATGTCCTGGATTGGGAAGGCTCCGTGTAACTACGGCGCGTTTTAAAATGTTTCCACGTTGTTGTTTCAATTAAAAAAACTGTAAAACCCTGCAATTTGGCTACGAAATGGCATTGCATTTGCGTAACCGTTTTTTTGGAAACGATAGATACGTTTTAAATACAATAATCGAACGCATTATCGACATGAACGTGAAGTTATTTTATTTGGTCGTATAAATAGACGGAACCTTAACTCGCCTGAAAATGAAACTGAAGGGTTAGCTAGTAAGATGCAAACGCCGATAGCCAGTCACAGTTTCTGAAATTCACACTTTTATCGAAAGATAACATTATTTAACAGAATTTTTGTGTTTTATTGTTAACACATTTGAGTTAGCTATATTATCGTGGTCAGGAGTACCGTTAGTTGCCAAAGCACTTAAAACATGAGGCCCTTTTGAACCGGCTAGCGTTATCTTTAGCTAAGTTAGCTGGCAGACAAGCCACGTCAACGCTCGGAGAGACGGTCTGGGACAGCTCTAGTAAACGGTGACCATACTTGAGTTGTTGATGCAAAATTAAGACAGTACTCAGTATTATGTAATCCAGTGTCATTGTTGTTTTACTGTTAATGTATTGAATTGTTGCGGGTTGTAGCTAGCCTGGTTAACTAGCCTTTGTTTGCATGCCACTTCCTGTTTGACAAAGACTCAATATTCCAATCTCTCTCCCTGTTTGCAGGTATGTGGGGAATCTGTCCAGGGATGTCACTGAGCCCCTCATTTTACAGGTCTTCACACAAATAGGACCCTGCAAGAGCTGTAAAATGATAGTCGATGTGAGTGTCATGTCCTTTATTTAATTTTATTTTGTCCGACTGTGGAAAAGACATTGGTGGCAACAGTGGCCTGAAGGGTTGATGCTGTAAATAACGACCCAAACTACACGTGCATCATATTGGCTTTTCTTTCTCAGTTTATTATATCACGCCTTACACTCTAAAGTACAGTAGGTGGTTTTTGTTATAGTTTTTCATAACATTTGGTGATTTCATTGTCACCTTTGCTTTGAACTTAATATTAGTCCTGTTTTCCCGTTGACAGACAGCTGGAAATGATCCGTACTGCTTTGTGGAGTTCTATGACCACAGGCATGCTGCTGCCTCACTGGCAGCAATGAATGGAAGGAAAATAATGGGTAAGGTAAGCTATCGTGTCTACAGGGTGAGTGGGGACGGGTGGGCTTTGGATTTGGGTTATCTAGATTGTTTCTCTTTCAAAAACAAAACAAAACAACTACAAAAAAACTGGAGTGCTATCTTTTATTTAAGCTTTTTATTTTATTAAGTAGTTATAATTTTACAATTGAAAGTGGGAAAATTGATTTTTTAAAAATGTCATAATCTTACTTCCTCCAGAAGAGCCCTTAATCATATTTCTAGTCTAAATTCTTCTTCTCAGATCTCACACGACAACATTCCTCCACACCTAACACTATAGCTTTATTAACTGAAA
>JAPZDV010000022.1:4803426-4859549 GCA_029814665.1 Acanthurus lineatus
GGAAGTCTCTGCAACGAGTGATTAAAACTGCCCAAAACATCATTGGTACCCATCTACCAAGCATCAGTGATATCGGGTGGTGAGGTGCCCCCAGAGCAAAAAAGATCCTAAAAGACAACACCCACCCCAACCACAGTCTGTTCACCCTGCTGCCATCAGGCAAAAGATACAGAAGTATCCGCTGCCGTACCACCAGATTACAGAGCAGCCTCTTCCCTCAGGCTGTGAGACTGCTAAATGCACCATCTGCACTCCTCCATGTTAAATAATTTTATCTTTTTTATAAAAAAAAGATAAATTATCAATTAATCAATCTAAGCTTCTTTTTAATTTCATTATACAACTTGTTGTATAATGACAAATAAACTTCCTTGTATCCTTGTATCCTTGTATTTAATGGAACAATCCCAGGTGACATATGTAGGATCCAGAGACTTCCAGAGGTCCTTTCATGATGAAAGGAAGAAGATTCTGACTTCCAAGGCTGATCAACTGGAGCTCTGCCTGAACCTGTTTCCAGTCACAAACTACAGCATCTCAATTACTGCAGTGTCTGCCAGATTCACAGCCACCATCATCACTAACACCAGTTTACCAGGTATCATTGTACAGCCTACTCATATGATTTACTCTGTTGCCCTGCACAAAAGTGGTGTTATCAGCTCTCTGGAAATATTTAGGATTTATTATATCTGATTTGATGTAGCCTTATCTATACTAAGCATTTTATGCTAAATATAATGTACTGACAGATCCTCCAGCACCGATCGTCAACTACACGGAATTTGAAACTCCTGTACCAACTTTGAGGCTACGCAGGTCACCCAACACACTAGACTCAATAAGGTAAAATGTCAGACTCATACTGTATGAGGCAGGAAGTTTAACACACTAATCAGTGTGTGAATTTGCAGATATTATTTTTAAAAATATATATCTTAAAAGTGGTTTGGCTGTGGTCACTCCCTATGCTCTTGCATGAAATTTTCTAACAAGAAACTTGAGAAGGCTAGGCCCAAAATCAATTAGAAACAGCATCTCCATTACTAAGTGTGGCTCTGTACCAAAATTGACTGTGATGTAAAAATTTTTTTTTAAAAAAAGATGTTTTTAAATCCAAAATATTTTAAAAAGTTTGGGCTGCAACCATCCACTATTTTCCAGCCTATAATGCACATCTATGTATGTGCTTTCTAACCTTAATTTTGTGTTATAGTATTAAAAATTTCATTGTAAAGAAATGTATTTCTATACATAAAATTATGCCCCTATGGAGAGCAACCTATTTCTTTAAAAAAGTATTTGTAAAATGCTATGGAGGCTGAGAGCGGCCATGGTTGCTACCTTTTTTTTCTCAAACCCTTATCTTGTGATAACAGGGTAAATTAATGCATTATGACAGGATAACGGCTTGTTATCTCGTCATAATGGGATTTATAATATATCTCAAGGTAAAAAGCTGTTGTCCCATGATAATACTCTCATTATCACAAGATAACAGAATGAAAAAAAGATAGTCATGGCCTTGGCCAATCTAAGCTTCTGTAAAATGCTGCATGTTGCCTTTTCAAAATAAATGTTTGGGTTCTTTTGTTCTTCATTTGGCAGTTTGTACCAAGTGTTTGTGATTCACTTAGAGGGGATGAGGGTGTTTGACTGTTCCTCTCCTGTGGGCATGGACCCCTCAAAAGAGTACATCACTGCCCAGATTGATGTCAGACATGTCGGGACAGAGACAAATTTTACTGTAGGGGATGGACTCTGCTATGGAGGCTTTTTTAACAAACCACTTGAGAATGGCAGAAACTATTACATCATCCTACGAGCTGTCAGTCGGTGGAAAATGGTGGGTTGCAACTACTAGGCTATATCTTTTAATATAAAATGTGTTGACATTAAAAAAGTTATAAAGATTACTTAATAACTGAATTTTCTGTTTTCTATCCTAGGATACAAAAAGTTCCTGTGTTCTGTGGGCTAAAGTAAGAGGTAATTTACTGGCCACAAAAAAGAAAAAAAAAGGGTAGAATCTGACAAATTTTATCTGGTTACTACATTCCGAGTCTGTCAGGCGGCAACATAAAGTACTTTAAAATGCAGTGTTATATGGAAAAACAACACTGAGAATTTCATTGTTGCAGGTACATCCTACGTTTTGATGGTTTCATCTCTGTCTGCAGCTGCAGCAATAGTACTGCTTGCTTTGGGCATTTTGGTTGGATGCAGTTTCATCTATGGAAGGTAGCGCAATACAGTACAATACCCTGCTAATGTCTTTAATGTGTGACACAACATTGATCCATCAGTATTTTGAATCAATAAAATGTTCTCATTTCCAAGTTATTCCAATGTTAATACATGCACATTTAATGGATATTGTATTTTTACTATACTGTTACATTTGATAAGTTTATTCATATCATCATAGTTGTGAATCTTTATTACAGCCCACAAATTAAATATTTATCTTTTTTTTGTTTTTGGTGAAAATTAAAATCCTGTATATTGTAAGGTGGTCTGTTACATTTCCCTAATAAATTAATGTTAATGGATGTGTTAATGTTCTGCATAAGTTTAGGGAAACACACTTCAAAGAACTTATAGTTTTAATGACCTGGTGTCCCGCTGTCTTCTTTTTCAGGTTTTTCCTGTAAACATAACACATGCTTTTGTCCTGTAATTTATCTATGCATAACAAAACTCAATAACAGTATTCATTTCTACCTGTACATTTTGTAAATAAATATAATAAAGTATCTTTTGAATATGTACTTAATGAATCCTTAAATGATCATTGGCTGTGAATATGTACTTGAAACAAAAGCAGCCCTCTTTCAAGAGCAGACCATTTGTCATTTTGATGTTTGAAAACCTTCTGATATGTTCCCACTTTTCAGAGACTACCAAAATTAGATGCCAGGATGTGAAACCACAGTTACTGATTCTGAATGTGAGGGCCTGGCTGAATCTTCAGTCCTGTTATAAGAGCCAATACTAAGTGTAAACCCCCCCAATTTACTATTGGATCTTGTCGGATCACTCCCAGCATTCATCAGTCTTCTGGCTCTGTCAAGGCCAAATCAGCAATTTGGGCAAAAAACGAATTTTTCATCTTATCTTTAATCCTTTTTAACATAGTTTTTGGAGCACATTTCAAAATTTTAGCCTGCTGAAATTTTGGTCACACTCACCATAGCTGAGTATTAAAAGTGGATGTGCTACAGTTTTCTTTTTATTTAGACTTTACTGTCAAGATTTATTTAGTACATTTAAGCACAGCATGAGCTGACCAAACTGCTGTACAAAAAAAAACATCACAATACTAAGAGAAAAAAAAATTTGGAGGGATAGCAGAAAACATTTTTAATTTGGCCCAAAAAAGAAAAAAAAAATACTTGAATGATGAAACTGAGATCATGACCGCTTGTTTTATCTTAAAATTGTTACCTATGTTTAGATTTTATGTTGGATCACTTTTGCTTATTTAGGTTTAAGAAATAGCCAATTTAAAGAAAAGAGGACGAGAAGTGATCCCCAAAACTGTACTGGGCCTTTAAGTGGATTTTGTATCCGGAGCAGCTCCTCCACATCCCCGGGCACAGGACACTCTCCTACCGATGACGACCCACCTTTTAAGGGGTTTATTTACGAGGAGTTAAGAGGTAAATAAGACATTTTCATGTGTCCTGATAAGTGTGGCTCGTAGTATGGCTAGTTAATTTCCCACAGTGTTGCATGTTTCCAGACAAGCTGGATGTCATTTGGACGAGTAGGCCAAAGGGAAATATGGAGGCGTGATTGATTGTTTTCATATAGCTAAAGGTAACGGTAACGTTACGCACGGTAAGTCACGTTATACATGATTACTTGTTTCGCTGTATCCCGAGGAGTAATACCTAGTCTTTGTACTTTCCTCCAAGAAAGTCAGTACTTGAACGTTACCGGTGATGCTAAGCTAACACTGATGCGGCCACAGTTCCAGTCAACTCGGTCGCAACAGCCAACTGCCAGTCTCCCCTTAGAATTGACTAACACTTACACACTTGTGTCTCTTGTATCTGTAAAGCCTACAAATACTATAACTTCTGAAGTTGATATAGACCATTTTTATAATTTAATGCAATTCGGCTTTGCGCTTTTACTGCAGGAAAACTATAAGTCCGTTTATTTTCCTTAAGGTTACAAGCTACTCACCGTTGTTGACGTATCAGCAGGGGAACCAGTTTAGTGTTAGCAGAAACCTTTTAGTTTTGTCACTGTTTGTTTCAGTAGATGAGTGCCAAAATGAGGAGGGTACAGCGTTTTCAAAATTATATACAAACATGGCTAAATCAAATCTACTAGCCAGGGAAAGTGACATAGATGACAGACACGCTTGCTCGTGTTAAAGTGACAGGTTTTTGAATCGAGTTTGGTTGTGTTATCCACGAAATCCGCACGCGACAAGTTTGATACAGATTATGATGATATGGTGTTGCTGGTTGTTGACGCAGGTGGTGATACTTTTATGAATTAGTTTATGAATTTATCTGTGCAGGTGTAACTGCTAACCATCTGTAATAGATTAAGTAAGGACAAGAAATCAAAGTCTTTCATATCATGGTGTGGAACTGTTAAGAAGAGATGATACTGACACTGAATTTTCCTCAACAGCTGTGTTGCTGCTGGCTGTCAGTTCACTATGGCCCAGAACCAGGTGATCCTGCAGTTTCGCTTTGCCACATTTGGGGACTCTATGCTACGGAAGATGAACCTCCTACGACACCAGAGACGTTTTTGTGATGTTACCATACGCATCAATCAGCTGGAGGTCCCTGGTCACAAGGTGGTGTTTGCTGCTGGCTCTTCTTTTTTGAGGGACCAGTTCATCCTTCAGCAGGACTCCAGGGAAGTCCAGATCTCCATGATCCAGGAGGCGGAGGTGGGCCGGCAGCTGCTTCTGTCCTGCTACACAGGTCAGCTGGAGTTTCCTGAACTGGAGCTTGTGCATTACCTGACAGTGGCCAGCTTTCTTCAAATGGGCCACATTGTAGAGCAGTGCACTCAAGCTCTCAGCAAGTTCATCAAACCTCAGCCTGCACGCCAGCTGAAGGTGGATGTGGATGTGAGGAGGGAGAAGAGGGAGGAGGCTTTGTCCTCCCAGGCCCAGAGAGAGCAAGAGCACGCTCAGAATCGGACTGTCCAGCAGGAGGTGGAGCAGGTCGAGGAAGACAACAATGGTGGGAATGATGATGATGATGATGACGAAGACGACGATGATGATGATGTGATTATACAGCCCAAGTCCCCTCCAAAGATCTTGGGCAGACGTCCAAGTCAGGGTATGGTTGAAAGTGACATCACTATAGTAAAAGTGGAATCTGTGTCTGATGTAGCGGAGAACTCCATCACTGGTCACTTCCCCACCAGCCCACCTGCTGCGCTCCACTCCCCTGAGCCCCAGCACTCCCTCATCAACTCAACTGTGGACAGTCGTGGCAGCGAGATGGCGGTTCCGCCTGGCGTGGCGGGATACCCCCTCAGTCCTCCTCCTCCATCCCCTCCTGCAGAGAAATACAGCGGACACATACAGAGGAACTACGACAAACCTCTCCAGTGGTACCATCAGTGCCCAAAATGTGCCAGAGTCTTCCGCCAGCTGGAAAACTACGCCAACCACCTCAAGATGCACAAGCTGTTCATGTGCCTCCTATGTGGCAAGACCTTCACACAAAAAGGCAACCTGCACCGACACATGCGCGTTCACGCCGGCATTAAGCCCTTCCAGTGTAAAATCTGTGGTAAGACCTTCACTCAAAAGTGTTCCTTGCTGGATCATCTAAACCTGCACAGTGGGGACAAGCCTCACCGCTGCAACTACTGTGAAATGGTTTTCGCTCATAAGCCAGTTCTCCGAAAACACCTCAAACAGATCCATGGGAAGAACAGCTTTGACAACGCAAACGAAGGCAGCCTGCATGACGGGGGGCTTGACTTTGATTTTGGCCAAATATGAAATCTGGAGACCTTTTTGTAGTAGCTTTGTCAGATTCCTTTAGTAATTTAAAATGGGAATGATGCAGGGTTTCCTTAGATTGGGCATTACTCCATCAAATCATCCTAAATACAGCTGTTCAAAAAACTGACACAGTTAATATGGAGCTGGAGCATAGAGACTGTTACATGCTGTGTGATCCTCGTCCTGATGAGTGTAACTGGAGACCATAAACATAAAAGAAGAAGTTTTCCTTTCTGCGTTTCACTGTAGCATCATTACTGTGGACTTCTGTTGTTTTTTTTTAATAATAAGTTGTAGATGCCTTCATATTGTACTTGAAAAATGCAGCACTGAAACATAAAACAATCTTAAGTTTTATCAGTACTGATTCCAAAAAGTTGTGATACTGTGTAATACAAAATGAAAACAGATTGTAATGAAATGTAATTTGCTAATCCTTGATATAAACTCAATTGAAAACAGTAAAAGGGCAGTACATTTAATTTTTCACCACTTTGACTTTACTGATTTTTGTAAACATATGCTCATTCTGAACTTGATGGCAGCAACATGTTTCAAAAGTTGAGTTAGGAATGATAAGACTTTGAAAGTTTTGTGTTGTTTTAAACCATTTCATTGGTAAACAGGTTGGCTGGTAGCAGGCTTCCTCAAAAAAGACTCAGTCAGCAAGGATGGATTTACACACACACACAGAAACACAGTTTGTTTGCAAATGATTATACTTCCTTTTTATCTGTCTTACACAGTGTCTCAATTTTTTTGGAATAAGGATTGTAAATTAATGTGTGTCTAAGCTGTCAAATGAAAAAAACATTACAAACTTAATAAACACATTCAATTATATATACATATATCATTCATTTGTATATTGTGTATACAGTCTACTGTAGCCTTTCTTTCTTGCCTGTGTGAATATGATAAGATGGAAATCATGACTTAAAGAAACTTGAAAGAGAAACCGTTGAAAAATATTTATTGAAGGCAAACTACATCAGTAACAAATAGGATGCCAAAGTGTCTATGTGAACTGTAACGGTTCTTTTATACAAACTTAATATCTGAGGTACTACTGGACCAAACTGACAATGTATCTGTCCTTTGTTCATGCAAGTCGATGTGTTAAGAAATTAAAACCTCTTAATCAGTAGTATTTGTAGGTGTCCTCATTTTTACACACTCTGCTCCATTCATGCATATCACAGTACAATATTAATAGAAATGTAGTCTATATGAAATGGAAATACTACATTCTTGATGTGAAAAATAGTATTCATAATGATTCTAGCTATTCACTGATAATGCAGACCCAATGTCTTTCTCAGTGTGCTTTCCTATTTTTACAAGCTGTTTTATCAGTTAAAGTCTGCAGTTTATCTGAAAGTAGCATGTAAATGTGCGGTGACTTCCTCTAACAAAGTTTCATTATATTTGCAGAAGCATTTTATCTTTTTATATGCCTGTGAGTAGATTACTAAAGAATTGCACACAGCAGGGCACTTTTTGCATGTCACAATGAGAGTTTCACCCTATCATTATTCATTCTTCATAAAAATGTCTAAACTCTATTTTGTGTTTTAAATGAAGTGTAACGTTGGTGTGTTACATGCCTGTGGGGATTACCTGAAGTGTGATCACAGAGTGTTAAAATGTATGTATTCGTTAAATTAACAGTGAAAATTGGTATTAATAATCTGTGGTTAGTGAAGTTCCTGACAGGCCTAAATTCTTATGAAAATATGGCATCATTATAGTATAACAGCTACAATATTTAAAATTAAATAAAGTAGAAATATAGCTTAAACATAAGCAACATAGATAAACTTTTATATGTTAAAACAGTATGATATCTAGGTAGTAACAACTATATGTATACTTTTGCTTACAGTTATTTTTACCTGGCAATTATATCTTTGCCAGTTCTTCTCTTACTTCAAACATTGTAAACAACTTTATCTATTTGTAACTTACTTTGTATATTTTTAGGTTCTCTGGAAATGTGTGTGCAACAGTGCTGCAAAGATAAAAAGTGGTTTTAAAATTCACCCTCTCTTTTCAATATACCTTACATACCTATTTTTGCACTAAAACATGGTTAACACACCACTTTTAACATAGTAAGAACATTTAAAATATATACAGTATTGCCTTGGCTATACTTTACAGATGTCTAAAACAAGTACTTTGAACTAATGCCAATACATATCTTTGGATTTGAATACAAAGATTTGAATAATAGCAGCAGGCGCTCATCATTCTTACTCAGCTCATTAACGGTGTGCCTGGTGCAACGATGAGCGGGTCTCCAGGATGCTGCCACGACTGTCTCCATTATGTGTTTGATTATGAAACCCCCAAAACACTGGTTATTCCAAGCATAGGGTTGGGATGTGTCTTCAGGTTCACCCAGCTCCTGGTGGTGCTTTATGTGCTGGGGTGAGTAACACAAAGCTTCATTGTGGGAACATGATTTTACCAGTGTTATGGGTTCAAGGTCAGTACAGTGTAGATATAAAGCTAAATCAGTCATGTTATCCTATTTTAATGACCTTTCTACAGATTTTATTATGATATAACTGTATTCATAAAGTCACTGTATACGTGTAGGTATGTGTGTGTGGTGCAGAAGGCCTACCAGGAGACAGACTTTGTCATCAGTACTGTCACCACCAAAGTGAAAGGTTTTGCCTTCACCAACACATCTGACATGGATCCCCGCTTTTGGGACGTGGCTGATTATGTTATTCCACCTCAGGTTAGCATTTCATCATCAACTAATGGTGCATTGTGTCATTGATTGCTCTACTTTGACTGTGAGAAAGATTGTTTCATTGCCTTATGACATTTTTTTTCTTTTTTTTTCTTTTATTTGTCAGAGTGAAAGTTCATTCTTTGTGTTAACAAATATGGTTGTTACCCCCCATCAAACTCAGTCGCGTTGTCCAGAGGTAAGTGACTGATACTACATGAAATGGCATCCTGTGATATGACATGGTTTGTTGATTCACAGTATGTCTAATGGAGATGCCATCAGATTACTCTAGCTTTAAGGTTTGCAAATTTAAAAAAAAAAAAACTGTAAATGTTTAGCCAGTCATCGTAGCACTGTAGTAATACTGCACCACTTGGATTGAAATTGAAATATCTCAAGAACTATTGTTTGAATCCTGTACAATTTCATGGTGTCTCTATGATTAATCCTAATGACTTTGGCGATCTCTACCACCATGATGTTTCTCTTCAAAGTCCTTTTTAAGTCTGTCAAACACTTCTATTTACCACCAGGTACCTGCAAAACTAATGGCATCAGCCCCAGCTGTAGTTTGTTTTTGGTGCTAATTAGCGAATGTAAATATGCAAACATGCTAGATGAAGATGGTGATGGTATGCTCATGTTTAACAGTTCAACTCTCAAATCATAACTTCACCAAGGCAACTTACAACAGCAACACAGAAATACCAGCTTTCTTAAACACTGCTACTCAAACAGTAGCTCTCTTTTACAGCAAAACGTTTGATTTGTTAAAGCAGGGTAACATAAGCTAACATCATAAAAAAAAATTAATTTAGCCTTATCTTCTCTTGGGCGTTACTGATTTTCATGCTGGCTTGCTGATGTAGACTACTGGCAGACTTACATGGAACATAGCCTTTGTATATGGTATGAATGTATCTATTCTTTTCCTGCTATGGCAAGTCAAAATGTGTGCTGTCTTAATATGGAAGTGCAAGCAGTTTTGCGTCCTAGTTGACAAGTTTTTACTCATGTGTCGTCATTTTAAATTGTCTGTTAGCATTAGTCAGTTTGATTCCAAGCCGAGGACCACTTAGACATTGTTGCAACCAGTGGCCCTTGCTTAAAAGCCTGCAGACAGCTAAAATACCTTTTGGTTTAGGGCTGCTGGGGTGTCACATAAAGTGACGTCTAACATCTCTCAGCACCACATTCAGGGTTGCTACTGTTTATGAAAATCACGGAATGTAAAAATTGAATATGCCAGATGTAATTTCCAACTGTTTTCACATATTAATGCATTCAATGGAAATAACAAATAACCAGGCACTGGTAAAGCTTTCAAGAGACAATTACACACAAAAATAATAATCTGTTTTTTCCTCTTAGCTGTAGAGCTGTCTGTCAACCTACAATGTTTTGGTGTGAGTAGCTGAATTTTGGAGATGTCAGCCCTCTCTTCAATAAAATGCAATTAGATATTTATCAGCCTGATAAGCTCAAAGCACCAAAACCCTATGCTGAGCGAACTCCAAATTGTCTCTTTCCAGAAATAATGAACTGGTCAGTCAAGCAATTGCGCAGACTCTGCTGTAAGGACTTTGAAGTATTTTCTTCTAATGAACTACACCCACCAACTTTATTACTTTGCAGAAAGAAGCATGCTATTACTAATGGATAAGAGACTAGTAAACTAAGCAAAGTAAGCAAGCTAACATTAGAGCTCAGCAGAGGAAGATACCTTCATGTTCACTTGTTACACTATCAAAAGAACAAGCCACTTATCCATGATAAGATGCATGTTCAGTTGGCAGGTGTAAAAAGCAACTAGTTTGTATTTGAAACTGCTTAAACACCGTGTCTGGGTTATCTTTTATTACTGCTGGGTCATAGAAACTAAGGGCAGACCCTCTCAGATTCATTGTCACTGTTCAACTTGCATGAGCAGCAACCTGCTCAGGCCAAGAAAGTCCTGAAAAGGCATTTGTAACGGAGGTGCACACTGGCTCATGCTAACATGGTTGCATCAGCCGGCAGATTAACACAAGTGATTTCTCCTAAAGCTTCCAAACCCATCAACTATTTGTCTGGATGACTGTGACTGTATTGTGGGACACAGTGATCCTCGAGGAAATGGTAAGCCTTTCGCACTGGGTGGCACCAGACTAGTGTGTGTTCATACATCACCTGTGAATTATTTGATATCAAAAAGACAAATTTTTACTCAGGTATACAGACGGGGCTGTGCGAGAATTATTCCTCGACCGTGCGGACCTGTGAAGTGATCTCATGGTGCCCTCTTGAAATAGATAATAAGCTGCCTGAGTAAGAATACATCCAAAGTACAAATATTCATAATTACTGTGTAATATAGATAATGCTTGACATGTTGTCTCTCTGCTCCACAGAAATCCAGTGTTAGCTGCAGCAGAGAACTTCACTGTGTTGATCAAAAACAGCATAACATACCCAAAGTTTAATTTTCATGGGTCAGTGACAGTGTTTCTGAATGTAAATAAGGAAGATCTATTGAGATATTTTGGCTCTTATCAGTGCAGAATATGCAAATAAGCTGTTTTATTGTATGCCATTTTACCAAATGTCTGCTTCCCTCCCCAGAAGGAACTTACCGCCACACTCTAACTCATCATACCTGAAGAGGTGTGAATTCAATCGTAAAACAGACCCTCACTGTCCTATATTCCGCCTCAAACACATTGTTTCAGAGGCCGGAGAGGAATTTCAAGACATGGCTGTGAAGGTAGACTTCAGTATAACACCAGAAGTGTTCAGAACTGTTAATAACTGTATAAAATCACCCCTCCACACCTCTTATTGCTGCTGATTTCAGTCATCAGGCCTTCACCAGTGATTAAAGTATCCCAATGGTGTACAGTTAGACTTTGGATAACAGTGCAGTAGTATATGGATAATGAATTTATTTTTGAAGCTCTTTTCTATGTCCTTACAGGGGGGCGTCCTTGGGATTATTATTGACTGGACCTGTGACCTGGACTGGTGGGCAAAAAAAAAGTGTTACCCCAAGTACAGCTTCCGCAGACTGGACAGTAAAAATCCTGAAAACAATGTGGCCCCTGGATTCAACTTCAGGTAAAACCATTTTTTTTTTTAATAATGTGTAATGTATTTATAAATGGATGAATCTGTTAACAAATGTATATAAAAAATACTGCTTTTAGGTTTGCAAAATACTACAAGACCCCAGATGGAGAGGAAGCCAGAACCTTGATCAAAGCCTACGGGATCCGCTTTGAAGTCATTGTATTTGGAACTGTGAGGCTTGAATAAATCTTGAAATTGAAATTTCTTCATCAGCAAAACACATTTTCTATTTTTGCTTTAACAATGCCTGGGGGGGTGGGGGGTCTTTAATCTTGCAGGCTGGAAAATTTGGTATTGTACCAACCATAGTGAACTTTGGTGCAGCATTATCATTCCTCAGTTTGGTGAGTAGGCATGTTTGGTTGAAATGTCATACCTGAAAAAAGTGATGAGACACAGAATTTACATGTTGTCTTGCAGGTTCCCATGGTTTCTGACTGGTTTATGTTGACATGCACAAGAAAAAAAGATCTCTACAGCAAACACAAAACCACATACCTAAGTGACAATGCTGAGGCTGAATCTGTAAGTGACAGCCCCCCCCCCTCCCCCCCCCTTTCCTGAATGCTGAAAGATTCTAATTGAATAAGGTGTTTTATTTTGTTTTGTTTTTGTTAATTTTTGTTTTAGTGGGTCAAAAATTACTCCACAGATCACTTGCTTTGTTTTGTTATGTTTTTGTTTTTTTCCCCTCCCTTTCTATTTTTTAATAATATAGGTGTCAATGGGCCCCACCTATGGAACCCAGTAGCAGGATCTGGTTAGCATGGAAGCCCTTTTTCTGCCAAGGGACCTGAGCCTGCTCTAAAATAATTAACATGAATATAAAAATCATCATAATTTTATCGGTTCTTCAATAAAACTGATTAATTGTGTAAATTCAAAGAATATCAGAAGTTTTTCCTTCCAGTCTCAGCCATGGTGTAAAGATGAGTCACCCGCACCGCACGGGGGCAGTATAAGTTTAAGTAACATCGTAACCAAACAGATGAGTCTGCTCAGTGTGTTAGCAAGCACAAGAGAAGTGAAGCTGAAGAGCTCTTTAGAGAAAGGAAACGTCACAAAAACGTGCTAATATGTAGTTTTTCTAACTTTTATGACTCACTTGTTTTGTCAGCTTTGTAATTGTATGTCTTGCAGTGGTGTATGTCGAGGAGCTGTCCTCGCTGAATAAGCAGTGAGCCTGCCAGCAGACTAGTAAATGATAGTGTTAGCCTGACAGCTAAGCTTGCTTAGGTAGCTGCTTTCTCCCAGTTAGCATCGATGAGGAAGCCCAGCCCCAGTTTATACGTTGTAAACAAGACTGCAAAGCTAGTCTTGAGTTAGTTAGTCGGCTGCTGGTCTAAGAAAGAAAACAACAGAATGACGGGTGAGTGACACGACCTGATATCAAGAACTTTATATATACGATATTAGCCTACATTGTTTTTAACAGAAGCGTCAAAGTTTGTGAAAGAATAATAATAATAATACCCCTACGGGTTTTCTCAGAGGATGCCGTCTTGCTGAATGTACCTGTCATTCGGCAACTGTACCACTGGGACTGTGGGTTAGCCTGCTCCAGGATGGTCCTGAAGTAAGTGCAGTAAGGTTCCCAAGCCAGAAAACCAAACATTTTAAGTCTATTGCATAATGAATTCGGCTTAAGGTGTTCACAAAAACAATAGTCAGACTGCTAACCAAGAGGGATCTTGCAGGTACCTTCATCCAATTAGTGATGAGGAGTTTCAGCGAGCATGCTGGGAGCTGAAGCTGAAAGAGAGTGTGTGGACTATTGACCTGGCCTACCTCATGTGCCATCTAGGACTCAAACACTGCTTTTGCACACAGACTCTTGGAGTTGATAAGGGCTTTAGGCATCAGGTATTTTGAATAGCATAAGCTATCAATACTGTCTCACCCAGATATGATTTCTATGCCAGTATAGTGTGTGTGACAAGGGTCTTTGTCTTCTCTTGGTGTGATTTGCAGTCCTTTTATAAGAAACACTTTGACACGGAAGAAGACAGAGTGAATGAGCTGTTCCTAAAAGCAGATAGCAAAGGTGTGGTAGTGAAGAAATGGTGAGTTTCTGTTAACAATTATTTACTTTGATAAGCCATGTGCTTTTCTCTCAGAGTAAGCAAACCAAACAACTGAATAGTGTTGTTTTTGTCTTTACATAGTTCCGTGACAGTTCAAGAAATCCAGTCTCATCTTGAGCAGGGCCACGTTGCCATAGTGCTGATCAACGCCATCGTCTTAACTTGTGAACACTGCTCCTCTCCTGTCAAATACTGCTGCCTCCTGCCTGTTGGCCAGAAGTGTTTCTGCAGAAAGCCGGAGTACCAGGGTCACTTTGTGGTCGTGTGTGGCTTCAACAGGACCAATGGCTCTATCTTCTACAACAACCCTGCATATTCTGACCGTGAGTAATCTCGTATGTCCGAGGCGCAGGAAGAATGCAGCATAGCTGTTTTTAAATAAAACCCCTAAAAATGTGGACATGGAGTTTAAACTATTCATTCAAAGCTACAATTTGTGAAATAGCCATCTATTGAAATGATTGGGATTAAAAGAAACAGTATATGATTGATTATGCAAAATCAGACATTAATTGCACAAAAAGATCAAAAGCTTCAGACCTGCCACCAGCGGAATCATGTCAATATGCTCATAACGACCACCATGCTTATTTTAAGCAGGTATGAGGTGATTAACCCTAGTCACCTATTAGTGTTGTGCGTCAGCATTAGCACACACACAAAAAAAAGTTGTGACTGATGGAGACATAAGCAGTTTCACAGGTATTTGTTAATAAACCAAAGTTTGGAACATTGTAGAAATTTGACCTGATGATAGCAAAAGATGAAAAGTTAAGAGATCATAATTTTTTAAAAAGTCATCCTAATATAGACATGAATGTCTGTAGAAAATTTCATGGTAATAGTGGATGCTAGAGGGAAAAGTTGGAAAAAAATAAAGTCACTGGGAACCACTTAATCATCTAGGAATCAACAACTGACCTTTCTGTACATGTAACTGCTTGTAACAAGTAATACCCTCAGTTGGACTTGACAGATGTGTGTGTTTGTGTGTGTTATTCAGGGGTGTGCTGCACCAGCGTCAGTAACTTTGAGGAGGCTCGGCGAAGCTATGGAACGGATGAGGACATCCTGTTCATCTTTAAGGAGAGTTGATGGAGAGTGATGATGGTTTAGAATTTCATCAACATGGTGACATGATGCTGCAGGTCAACAGTGTTGGACCAGTGGCTCCACCTGTTGTCCCTTGTCATAGATCCTTTGGGCCATCCTTTCCGGTGCTATTAGGTCCAACTGCTCATATGAAAGGCACTTAGCTGCAGTGTCACTCCTCTTGTTCCCTCTTATCATAGTAAATATTATACAAACGTTATGAGGATTAACAACCAAGAGGCTCTATAGTCGAACTCCTTTTTGAAAAGAGCCGGTGGTTCAAATGAATTTTATTGTGTCCTTGTTGAATTTTTAATGACTTTGGTTGTATTTGGAGCTATTGAAATCTCAAAGTGTGAGTATTTCAGAGTGACATTACAGTGGATGGAATGTGGGAATCATGATTCAAATTAGGAATTACCAGAGAATAGGATGCACATATTTCAGGGTGGATGATGACAACATTTTGTATATCTAATTTGTGCTGTTCCTTGTTGATGTTTGAAGCCTCACCTCCACTTGCCTTTGAGGAAAATCCTTCTGACTCACCTCTCAGTCACTTTTTATCCAACAGGGAGTACAGGAAGTAGTTGTTTTTTGAGAGTCTCAGGTAATTTAAGCCCTTAAGTGTGACATGCTCATTAAATGACTGAACTAGTTCAATGCAATACTCCATAATGTGTGTAGGGAACTCAGTCTCCCCTGCAGAAGAAGACAGGCAGTGGATTGACGTACTGAAATATGAGTTATCCTGTTTTAGTCACAGTATCTCATGTTTGGTGTCGTGGCCACATGCTGGATAGAAAAATGCATTGTTTGGCTGTTTTGATCATGTTGCGGACGGTTTAATTTGGACTGAATCTGTTTGCTGTGTTTAAGCAGTGAAGACTAGCTAATTTTGTCATTATTATCCAATTTTATTTCTGTTTTTTAGTTTCGTTGTTATACATGCATTTTTTGCACTATGCTTTTAAAAACAGACATAATTATGTTGTTTTAATTAAAAATGTTGCCATGAACTTACATTTCTGAATCTATGAGAAGTGATTTCTTCCTGGCTGGGCTTTTTGGTAGCAACGAACGGCATGTTTTAAAACACAAACTTTATTTTTTATTAAACAGAGCTGCATTTATTCTACGTTGTGAATAAATAGTTTGAATATATGTTTGCTGCATCCTTGTCAATTTTTCCAGGTAAATGAATATGTAATGAAACTTTCACTCATGAAAACCCATGTGAAAGATAAGAGAGAAAGAAAAATGGAGGGAATAAAGTAAATATGTTTAAACAATAAAATGTGGTTTTATTTCCTGTTCCGACAGGTGTACCAAAGCCAACTGGTGAGTGACGGATATGTCAGTCAGCTACAATCAGTACATACTCATACAGTCCTGACGACATCAAGGTTCAGCTAAACCAATAATTACATCAACATGTTTTTATTGGGTTTTGTATAGGATTATCTTAAGAATTCCCACAAGTCATTATCGTAATAACCTTTAGTGAACTTGATATAGGTTTGAGCTTACAGCTGGCTAATTTTGTCAATTATTTTTTTTCCTCTTACTAATGAAAAGTTAAACTTGTAAGCAATTAGAGAAAAAACACCCCTTAAATTCAATGCACCCAGTTTAATTGTATGGTTTGACCTCTATCTTGTGTGACTACGATAAGTAAACTTCAGATAGATGTTGCTGTGTAACATTTCTGAGTCTTGTCATTGACTTTTTTCTCCAATTGTGCTGCCTCACTGTTGTGTACTACAGGACAGTTTTAGCTCCCAGTTTTACTCAATAATAGTCCCTTGTAGATCCAGTCACTACTCACAGACTTACAGAACTGATTATCCAGATTTCTGTAAAATAATCCACACTGATAGATTATCGAGATATAAAGAGCTAATAACAGAGCCCTGGTCTGATTTTGAATTTTTTTTGCTTTGTTTAGTTTTTAGATTAAGTGATGGAAACAACAAAATGGAACAAATCTGATGGACAATGTCAATTGGAAAATAAAAAGGAAAATAAACTAAAACTTGGCATGCTCCATTTTTTAACAGACCACAGCGAAATATAATCTACTCCTTTACTATCTTGGGTTTGAAGTCATGTCTGACAGCCTTGGCAAGTTCCTCTGCGTACTCTGCATACCGCCCAGTCATCTGCAAAGAAAGGCACAATAAATAGATTAAGATCAGTCCAGGAAAATATACTGTTTTCACCATGTAATGTCCAAATTACCACAAAAAACTGGCAAAATGAAACATACAGGGAGATTTCCTACATGTAAGCTGTGTCCAGTTATATTTACCTTAAAACTCCATTTGTCACTGATTTGTCTGTTCAGATTAAGATCCATTTCTACCACCAGTAGTCCATCACGGGTCCTAGAGAGCCCTGGGGTGCGGCTGCCGTCAGGAGCAGCCACATAACTGGATCCATAGAAGTGTCCAAAGTCATGATGAGCTGCAAAAGTCAAGAGAGCAGTCTGTAAGGAGCTACTGAAATAATTCCCCTACAATGTTTAGTTCACCACTCAATTTAAATAAGTCAAAGAAAAGATGATATTCCTAACTGTATGAAAAAAATTCTCACCTTTTTTTCCATCACCAGATGTGAATTCACTTTTGAAATGTTCCTGTGTGAAATAGAGGAATACACACAAAGTTACAGGGATTATTCAGCAGCTGAGTCGCCAAACCTGAGCAGAGCCCAAAGCCAGCACTGATACTGAGAAGTAATTATGTGTGGAAATGTACAGCAGTTTCTTAATCAGAGATAATATCAGGTTACTGATATCATATTTTACTAATAAAAATAAATAAATGTTTTCACTCTCACCACTGTTTTGTTAAGGGATCTTCTTTCCTTGTTTTTTTTTTATAATTTTTTTTCTAGCATTGACAGGATAAAAACATATTTTGTTAAGGGTTTGAAAATGATCAAGCTATAGAAAAAATTGCAAGTTTGCCAGTTTGCCATGTTTGACACAGGACCTGGTTAAGTCTCAGGTTTTGTCTATAGCCCTACACTTCAGTGTCAGAGGCACAATTCTGTGTGATCTCATACGTCATCATTTCACCACTGTACATACAGACTGACTGCCGTTACAGAGACTGACTTACCGTCCCGACACGGTTGATTGCACAAGTGAAACAATGGCTAGCGATTGCTGCATTCCTGGCTTCTATAGGCCACATGGGCTCACTGTAGAGAAGAAATAACATTACTGTTAATGGATATACACAACAATTAATAACAATTTTAGTGCAGCATGTAACAACAGAAATGGGTCTGATATAACTGATGTTATGAACTCAATGCAATGAAAGTTGGAACACTTTCACTTTCAACCAATTAAGCTGATGAGATAAAACATTGAATATTTAACTTCATACTGTTTTCAATTTTGAATATATGAAAAAGGGATTAGCAGTTATCACATTCTGGTTTATTTACACTTTGCACAGTGTCCCAATTTTTTTGAATCAGAGTTGTATAACTGTGTTGCATTTTTTCAGCCACCTGAAATCAAGGCTTTGCAGGCAAATCAGACAAACGCCAGACCTCCAAAGGCCCACATTAACCCCCATTTCAATATGTGGCAATTTGTTTTTTGGAGACTGGATTATTTGTTATTTGGATTACATCTTGAGGAAAATTTAGAGACTTGGACTTTGAAAGCGCGCTGCACAAATATCAGTCATATGCTGCTTATTCCCAAATAATTGTTTTGTTCAATCAAATTACCTCAGAGCAAAAATGGGGCCATGTAATAGTCAAGCAAAGAGGGGGAAAAGGGGGAAGAGGGGTAGGAACAAAGGCTTAACAGAATGACACAACGGGATCCTCTAGCATCATCAATCCAGCCCAGAACTCATGTTTACTCTATTTGTAATTCACCTGAGAGCTCCAACCGTAGCTGAGGGGTTGAAGATGATCTCAGCTCCATTCAGACTGTACATGAACCAGTTGAGAGGATGATGGCGGCCATAGCAGATATTCACAGCTATCTTCCCAAACTGAGTCTGGAACACCGTGTGGCCAGTGTCACCCTCCATATAATATGTAGACTGAGAGCAAAATAAACATAATAAACACAGTTGTTAGTTTACACAGGTGCAGTGGATCCCAAAGTGTGACTGAAGATACACACAAACCTCATTAAAGTCTCCAATCCTGGGAATATGATTTTTCCTGCTCTTTCCCAACACGTTTCCAGAGTTGGAGATCACCACTGCTGTGTTCCACAGAGTGCTGTGCAGCTCTTCTCGCTCCAGAATTGGTGAAATAACTACCATGTTGTATTTTTTGGCCAGCTAATGACAGAATTACAGTGTTATTTGACGTGTGTTCTGTAGTAAAGCATATCCTTGCAATGTGCCAGACACTGTAATCTCACCTCTTGGCAGAAGCGTGTGGTGTTTCCTTCTTCAGCAGACTCTGCAAACTCTGTCCATGGCTCTTTCTCACGAGTGCAGAAAGCAAAGGGCATGGCTGTGGACAGAAAGGGACAGGTTCATCTATGTAACTGGCTGATATGCACTGTGAGTTTGAATCCTAAAAAGCACTCACTCCAGGTCTCCTGAAAGCAGACGATGTTTACACCGCACATGGCTGCAACCTCGACCATTTCACCAATCCGACTATGCATGGCATTGATCTGTGGAGGGACATAGAAAAGAATTTACACCAGTGACACTTAACTTAAATAGGTATAAATGTTAAGCAAATGTACCGGACAGTATCCCATTTGTCTTTATCCCACTGATTTCACCACAGGTCTGTCTGCATGTGTTGCTTCGTAGACTTGCTATTGTATGTCTCAGTCCATACCTGGTCCTGGATGGGTGCATCCGTGGGCAGAACAATGTGGTGCTGGATGAGTCCCACACGGATCCTTCTGGGCGACCTCAGCTGTTCCTCAGCAGCTTCAAACCCATACCCCTTCAGCTCAAAGTCACGCTCACAGGCAGCTTCCATGGCACATGATGGGAGGTCCAACTTCCTGAAACAGAGGAGATTTGTCCCAAATGTTTATAAAATGGACGCCAAAACGATACAACAGGGAGGAGATGGAACACTGATGCTTTTTAGTAAGTGAGCACAGCATGTAAATGTGTTTGTCAAGTGTCTCTCATGCCTTGAAGTCATTACTAAGAGGCTCACTTGGGATTTTTTGTGTATTCTCCATAAACAGTCAAATCAGTGTCTGTCCAAATGCGTCAAAGCAGGGATTCCTGCTCCTAAACTCTGCAATGTGACAACAGTTCACAAGAGTAAACAGTGAACTGAGTGGGCTATCTCTAAATAAATCCAACGACTTGGATGTTAGCTGTCAAACATTCGCTACGTTCAGCTTCTCAGTGTAAACGTTTTGCATTCTTCTTTATCATATTAATTAACTGAATATCTTCTGGTTTTGGTTTGACAGAACAAGCTGTGTGAGTATTTGCCCTGTGCTCTTGGATATTATAATAAGTATTTTTCCCCCTTTTTTCATACTTGTGAACTGTTGCCGATGCTATATAAATAAAATTGAATATACATCTTGACAAAAAAAAGTTATATATGGAAAATTATGGTCGATTAAATTGATATTTCCCCTCCTATACAGTGCCATATTTTATGTTCCCATGTGTATAATTGGAGTAGTAACCAATAAATACCTGGACACAAATGTGCATGTATATGAAGTTTGAAACTCTTTGGTTGAGTAATAGTCTCCTAGGACAGGTTTAAGTTTGTGTTGTGCTGCAGCTCTGACAACACTGACCAAAGTCCATTCAGCAGAGCAATAATTTACCAGGAACAAACTGAATGGAAACCGTAAAAGAATAAAATATATAAGTATCTAGTTCCTGGTTTACGACATGTAAACAAGTTCTCTCGCGATAACTCACTTTGTTTCCTTCCCGAACAAAATGCGCTTCACCTCTCTGAGCTCGCTCTCCGGCAGGTGGGACTCCAGAGACTTCTCCAGGGATTCAAACTCACATGCAGACATTTGTGCGTTTTTCTGCGGGTTTGCGGCCTCAAGTCAGGAACAGGACAGCACAGTGTCTAATGGTGACGGACTGTGTTCATGGTTTATATGTTGTCTGTTACGTAATCTTCTGTGTTTTACTTAGTCTGACGCAATTCACGATTTTGGAAATACGATCCAGAGCCGGTTTAGGCAGAGAAGTCATTAATTAACCCCATGTATCCTTCCGCCAGTACTTCAAAGTTCACTCCAACACACACGCATACATGCATACATACATACATACATACAAACGCACGTGCGAGTGATTCTGCCCGTGTGGGAACGCTATATTGGCATAATTCACAATTCCCCAGCACCTTGAACTAACCGGAATGCCCAAAACCAACCCACACTCTAACTTCTCCAACTCTACCCGTTCCTAATCCCAAGTATAACTCAAAAACCAACTTTTAACGATTAAAAAATAAGTCTGGACACCTGGGAACCTCGATTTGGTCTCCACTGCCATTAGAAGTTCCCATGAGTTGGTGTGCGTGTATGTGGGTTTTAAATTTTATGATAAGTAAATATACGCACAACTACACATCTCTCTATTAAAGATGCTGGGAAACTTAAATTGAGTAAGTTAACCCAAGCACTGTACTTAGAGTACGTTTAATTTTGATTCACTTGGGTTTTTCCAATATCCATCTTTATGTAACTTTTTAATACATTTGGTGGCACAAACTATTTATTTTTGCAGACTTTGTAAAATTTATAATTTATAAGTGTAATGTGACATTTTGTTTGAGAGGAGCAGTTCAAACAAGGAAAGTAAACCATTCAGCCATAGCAGCATGACAGCAAGCTAGCATGAACAACATCAGGCACGTAAATCTGAAGCAGCTCAAAGGAATTTAGCCATCATTCATTACAATACTGGGGAGAGTAATTGTGTATGAATATAAGTCTGTCTTCACAACATAGAAAACATAACTTTGCTAACTTCCTCTGGTGAATGAACAGATAGTTTCACCTAGGTGGACTGTGACCAAGTACATTTACTCATGTACTGTGATTAAGTACCAATTTCATGTGCTTGTGTAGGTGTTTTATACTATCAATATCTCTGCTTCACTGTGAAAGTATTGTACCTTTTACTTCACTACATTTACCTGACAGTTTTAGTTACACTTAAGATAACATTTTTCACACCCTTTGTAAGTAGAGAATTAAATGTACCTCAAGGTGTTGATTTTGGATGCATGTGATAAATTGAAGGTTCCATATAGGTTGAAAAAATCTTGCACCTCTCAAGTTAAATAAACTTTTAATAAGTGTCTTGGATTAGGTGGAATTTTACTGTCCAAAAGCTGAAAGCAGGGCTTTTTTTCTGAGCTCATCTGAAGACTTGTACAAGATTATGAAGATCTCATATGAACCCAACCTTTAACATCTACAGCTGTGAAATATAACGTATATGTTTATTAATAATATTAATTTAAAGAAATCAGATATAAGAGTAAAGCACAGGGATGACTCTCGGCACAATGACTACTTTCTAAGTACATTTTGATGATAAAACTATCAAATAAATCCTTATTTTATTTAGATAAAGTTTTGAGAGCATTGTTGTGAAGCATTTTTACTGTGTTGTGTCAGTGCTTTTACTGGTGTCAATGTCTTAATACATCTGGTATCCCTGCTGTTTATCTGGTATTGCTTCAAGTTTTAATCAGTAAAGTATCTAAAAATATAAGACTGTAAAGTCAGTCAAAGCTTGTGTAGAAAGGACTTCACGACTTCGAGAAACATGTTTCTTGTCATTTGTTCCTGATTTGTTCAGCAGGTTTGCTCCTGTAAGTTCGTCCTCTTTTACTCTTTCTGTCTCGCTCCTTGTCAGGGTCTGACAGTTTCCTCAGCAGCTCTACAACACAAGAATCAACAACTCAATCATCGTAACTTTGATGTAAATTTTGAGCTAAATTTTGTTTTTATTGTGACCAGTAGGAGGCCTCAGTGAGCCACTCCAAGACTTTTTGTCAGTTATCACTGCTGAATTTCATGAATTTGTTTTTCTTTCTGCTGACTTTTTTTTTGTTGTTGTTACCTGTTAAGTCGGAATGACTCCGGCTGAAGTTATTCATGGACAAATATTTCCGATCTCCAGTATCCTCATCTCCTAACGGGAAGTAAAGTCATGAGCATGGATTATTGTTACTCTACAATAGATTGACAAGCAACTAATGAAGAGTTTAAATATCCTCCAAAATCTAAGAATAATATCCCTTATAAACTTCTGTATTATATCCTCTATATTTAATTATTATTTTAAATTAAAGAACCACCCACTTCCTGCTACTAAAATTGTACTCATGCGGTGTTACTTTCCAAAATCATGAATAGTATTGTAAATATGATCATTTTATTATTTAAACACTGATGTCAGAAAACTTTGGAAAGCACCACAGTTTCTTCCCCAGTATCATATTATTGACCTTTTACTAAATATTCAGTATCCAAACTTGGAATAAAACTGTTCAACCAGAGACTGTTCACTCAGTGAGACTGTGAAACACTAATGGACTCACGACAAACTCGCAGGAGGACGTAATATTGTCTCTCTGCCAGCACACTGCTGGTCAGAGCCACACTGTGCTGCTTCCCCTCCAGGTTCATCACTCTGCCACTGCTGTCCATCAGCTCCACACACTCTGCAGGAGGAATGACAGGATGTTTGACACTCAACATAACGAGATTTGTACTACTGAAAGAAGTGAAAATCATTTTGGCTTCAGTGAAGAAACAACAGTAGTTCATGAAGGTTCTCACACTCGCTACTCAAGTTATAAATGTTATAAAAATGAAGTGACACTGATGTTCAGACATCTTCTTATTCAGTTCATCCCAGTCAGTAAATGAAGCGATCTGATTGGTCAACTTAGCTGCAGCAATGGGTGTTTCAGCCCTTATCTCTGCTGTTTAGTACCTTTGAATCCCAGACCACTCCTCTCCTTTAAATGACCGATGAAGTTTATCAGCTTACAGTTGAGATTGAACATTTCCATCTTGCTGTCTGTCAAGAAATAGATCTTATAATATTTATTAAATACATAGAACATTGCACATTTAAATCTGAACTTTTACTATTTCGTGATACAAG
Source organism: Acanthurus lineatus (assembly GCA_029814665.1). NCBI lineage: Eukaryota > Metazoa > Chordata > Actinopteri > Acanthuriformes > Acanthuridae > Acanthurus > Acanthurus lineatus. The sequence continues at coordinate 4,827,586 of JAPZDV010000022.1, forward strand.
TTTATTCTCCTAGCAATCAGGCAAATATTCCATCAAAAAAACACTATAAGGAAAGCTTCCATTTACCACTGTATTTTACTTAATTGTTGCTAAATTTTCCAGAGATCTCAAATAAAATCAAATCAAACTTCAAGTACCAGATTTAATACTAATCAAAAATGATTATTGATGTTAATTATTATTTATATGTGAAGTACAGAGAAATAAATAAATACAAAAACATTACTAACCTCCAAACAGGATGGTGACAAACATTTTCTCGTCCGGACTGCAGTTAAGTTCCACCAGCATCTGAATGTTACAAAGAGCCCAGTTAACACGTTCAGACTGGGCACAAAGACTCAGCTCTGAGGGAAAAGCTGCATTAACAGCCCTACATAATGTAAAGATGGTAAAAAACACACACACACACATACACAGACACACACCTCTTTTACATCCTCCTCCTCTTCTCCTCCTTTTCAAAGCTTAGGCCTTTAAAATGAGAAGACAAGGGACTGCTGTTGCCGGTATCCATGGAGTCTCCACACACACACAAACTGGCACTCTGGACTTTATAGATGTTGGACAGTGATGCCGAGACTGACTGAAAAAAAGAGCCTTTTATTGTTTCCCGTCACAGATTGGAAATAAAAAATGAAATAGCCTAAGCCAACACCGTTTCTACCTTGTGGAAAAGCTATGAAGAGAGTTTTAATCCAATTTTAATCTTTAATGCAAAGCTGCGAGTGACAGTTCAAGATTAAAATTCAGTTTGCAAGAAAAACAGCTGAGGTCCTTATTCTCTGCCACTGCAGCATTACAGCCCTGTTAGATTAGCAGCAGTTAGGGGGTTCCATGAAGCTGTTTGAATCCTTATTTGTATCATTTCTATGTGTCAAATGAAAATGGGAAATTTATGAGCATCATCCCACTTTGAGTTTAAAGGGCAAACTTGTGTCTCCTGGAGCAGCTGAGAGAAATATCTGGCTCTCTAGATGCTAAATGCTCCCAGGTGGCCATCAGCGAGTTGCTGATCTGATCTGTTTGCTGTCTGGTGCTGGTCAGGTGTCAGACAGCAAGCCTGGTCCAAAGCTACAAAACAAAAAGTAACAGCAGTAAATCTGCAATTTAATTGTTTTTGTTTGTTTTTTTAATTTTTAGTTTTTTTCCACGCAATTTGTGTATTCTTAAGGATTGAACAAATGAGATATGTCATTGTTAACTTGTGAGCATGTGGACAGAGCCAAGGCAGCTGTTTCACTCAGTTTCCAGTTTCCATGTTAAGCTAAGAACTGGCTGCTAGCTGTAACTTTCTTTTTACTATAGAGACCCATCATTGGCATTTATCATCTCATATTTTTATTTTTATATTTATATAATGAGCACACTTCCCAAAATGTCAAACTATTCATTAAAGCAACTTTCATCAAAATTATTTCTTAAAAATAGACACATTTATGGTTCTTTTCACTGTTAAGTTCAACAGTGTTAACATAACACCTCCAATAGATCAGTAATGGTCAAAAAAAATTTGCATCATAATGTTGATGTGACATAACTGAGTACACAAGAAGCAGGACAGCAGCAGATCACCAGGACGCAGTGGTGTTTGTTTTTCTATACAAGATTACATCAAAACCCTGTAATAAGTGGAAGCTTGTATAAGATTCCTCCTATGACGTGATAAAAAACAGTTCATTTTAAAAGCACATCTGCGCATCCACCAAGCTACAGTGCCAGCTTCTCGGACAACACATCTGTGGGGCTGAGTCAACTCTACAGTCCGACAAAAAAGGACTTAAGCCTCCTGGGAAAGCTTTTAAAAAGAGTTGGGCCGTGTTCCCTTTAACCTGTACTCACAAGGGAATCATGATAAAAGCTGGGAAAATAAAGCACTCTAAAGATAGTTTGCCTGGTTAATTAACTTTTTCCTAAAACGAGCAAACCAGACTTCTGACTGATTCATTTAGACTGTAGATCTGATATAAAATATGATTTATCACGGTGAGAAACCAATGTGAAGCCCATAGCTGGTGATACCACTACTGAATACTATCTGAAAAACACACAGCAGCCATTGATAGATACAAAAAGTAGACTTGGATAATGTAAAAAGATTTATTTAAAGACAGGACTCTGTGCTAATCTGCTTGTGAGACCACAAAAGGCACTAGCTGCACTGGACTGAGGACGAACTCATCAGGAAAAAACAGAACTTCTTCAATAAGTCTGAATATAATCATTTCCAGTCCTCTTAAAAAAAAACCTTCCTATCATTCATCAGATCAACTCACAGGTCAGCATTTAAATGAATATAACTTAAATAAGCATACAATCAAGTCACGTTTTCACAGTGAGCAAACAAAAGGTTACATGTCAGCGTTACATTCCCAAGTGTGGGGGTTTTTCTTTTTGAAAAGTGAAATATAACATTGTTATTGATACAAACGTGTCACCAGTAAAAGTCCTGTTCTTGATTTTCAGTCCACAGGGAGCAATGAGGGGATCAGAAGGAGTGCTAAGCTCTTTCATCAAACTGAAAAGAGAGAGGAACAGGGGTGAAAAATGTTGAGCTTCGCACAGATGAGTGTGAACTTTGTTAAGCAGGTTGGTGACGCTGTTCACTCTGCAGGTCCTCAGCATGGAGTCAGATTAAAACAGTGCAAAAGACAGTGCACTTCTGCAGAAGAAATAACCTCCTGCACATGATTCACAGTCCTGGTGTAAGGCAAGGTAAAATCTTTCAGAGTCTTTAAATCTGTCAATCAATTATCAATGACAAACTGAGAAATGGAGAAAAAATTAAATAAGTTTGATGAGTTTTTTTGTCTTTAGCCAAAGGCCAATACAGACCATAAGCATACAGACCGACAGCATGTAAATTTACCCCCACACACCAAGATACATAATTTCAACCTGCTTATAAATAAAGACAAACATCCTGTAGCGGAAAGAATTAATGCTTTTTCTATTTTTAATGTTTTAGGACAGTAAAGGGGTTGATACTGCTTTTTCTCTCTAAATTTTCAGAGTGCATTTGTATCAAACACCAAGTATTTGCAAAGTTGAAGGTAAAGCTAACAGTGGTTTCATCCAAAGTGATTAACACGGAGTCATTTTTGATGAGTGAAGTGCCTGCATCGTAAAGATAAAAGTGGCAGTCACTTTGTCAGTTTAAAACACTCTTGTCTTGTTGGTAATTAACAGGCAGTACAACCTCTTTGACCCTCTAGCAGTGCTTTTAATCTGGTTTCTGTTAGGAATGCACATAATGTTTTATTATCACCCCATACTATTGACTGATAATCACCTTTTTCTTAAGGCTGATACCAATAAAGTAACTGATAATTTCACATTTTTCATTTTGATAAGAAGTTCATAACTTGCCGTTTCTGTACTCACAGTGGTAAGAAATGTAGGTGTAGACAGTACAGATGGATAATTTAATATTCCAAAACTGAGATATAACCAAATCAAACAGGCATCACTTTATCTTCCCTTCTCCAAGAACATTGTAGAACATAATTTTTCCAACTAAGATCATATCATCTTCCTCTGAAACTGTTAAAAAAAATCCATCCATGCCAGTTATGACATGTCAGGCTCTTTAGTTCAAACTGTGTAGCTCAGTTAGGCGCAGCAATTTGAAGTCATGAGTGCAACCACAGTATGCTGTGCATGTTCTTCTCCTTTTCCTTTTTCCACTTTTTCTTGTCTTTGGCTGATAATAAACCAACTGCCATGCTGCCACTCAATGTATCGGAGAGTGTAAATGATGCTCTTATCGAGCTGACTGAAGCAGTTGTCTTTGTATTATCAGCTCTATTTTTCATCCTCCAGATATCCAATAAATACCTGATAAAAACAAACTTCCCATTATTGTCAGATAGTTTATCAGGAACAATAAATATTGTGCATCCCTAGTCTCAATTTAAAAGTTGCTACATGGTGGAGACAGTTTCTAAAGGCAAGATTTGTTATCCGAGTTTGTTGCACTCTCTTGTGCATGCGTCAGGATGTCACTGTCAGCTCACTGGAGCGACCCTTGCTGTTCTGCTTGTTTAACAGAGTTGTGACCTGAGCCGGGCCGAGGTTCTGTTTGTCTTTCTCCTCCACGTCCTCTGGTCCAGCACCGTCATGCTGCTGCTCTGCATACTCTGCATGATGACTGCTTGGGATCTGAATCTGTCTGAGCCTTTGCGCGGGACAAGGGCTCTTCTTGGGACAGTTTGAGATGACAGCTGGCATAGGAGGGTGGGATACTTCCTTTAGACCACCCCCTAAAGGAGAAATGTGAGTTGGGCAGTGGCCGGAGCTCTCACAGCTACTGCTGCTGTGTTCGGTGAAAATGTCAAAGCTGAGGCTGTTTGTTTTGAGTTTGGTTGAGTCGGTGATGCTGTTATGAAAACTGCTACGACTTTCAAACCGCTCCTGTCGGCGCAGGATGTGGCGCTGGATAATCTTTCTGAAGGTTCGTCGGAACTCCCGAATGCGATAGGCGTAGATAAAGGGGTTCACCACAGAGTTGCCATGGGAGAGGATTATGGCCAAGTACATGACCCAGGCCGGAGGACGAGCACAGTCTTCACAGAAGAGGGTGAAGCAGTTGATGATGTGTAAAGGCAGCCAGCAGACTGCAAAGAGCCCGACAATGATGGCCAGAGACTTGGCTGCCTGGACCTCTTTCTGAATTGTGGGGCGTGACTTGTCTCCGTGAAATGCTTTGACTTCGATCAGCTTGAGCTGGTGGCAAGCAGCCATGAAGATACACAGGTAGATGGCCAGCATCAGCAGCAGGGGGATCAGCACACAGGCAAAAAAGTTGAAGTAGACCATGTAGTTCATGTCTACCACCTCCTCAAACATGCACTTAATCAGGCCGGACGCAAGGGTGTTGTTGGATCTCTGCTTGTGCCAGCCCATCATTGGGGTCAGACCAATGGCAATGGATAAAACCCAGCAGATGGCGATGATGCCTTGTGCTCGCTGGCCTGTCACCAAACTGTTGTACCTGAAGAGGGAGAGGACACAAACATTTATAAGCAGGTCTGTCCATTGGCTCAGAGCTCTGTGAAAGAGGGTGGCTTTCCCAAAGGACAGCCATACTGAAACATCTCATTATGATGGCATCTGATAAGCCTTTGTGTACAGTATATGAAGTTCCACTTGACTTCCTATTTGCTCAGCTGATTATTCTAAGGAAGGATTTCTCATCCTGCAACCAAAAGAGAAAAAAAATACAAACAAAGTCTTTTTAAGACTCCTCTAAGGATGAGTCTATTTTGAGTGCGCCTGTAGCGCAGTGTGGGAGAGCAGCTGAGATATTTGGCTTGTTTCTATCACATTCTTGAGATGTTAAAGTGCAAAGGTTAATGCTGCGAAAACAAGCCCCCCCGTCGGTAATGCAAAGAACAACGCAGAGAAACCCTCACGTATCTCCAGCAGGAGGGGGAGGAGGAGGAGGAGGCTGTGTGAAAACAGTCCGATTGCTGCAAACAGGAACGCTGAGCTCAATGTGACTCTGAAGTTCACTATTTTTGTAGGATGAGGTCACAGCTTGAGCCACAGCATCTCAGTCCATGACAGGTTAAACGTCTGTAGACATGCTGTCCTTTGCAAATTTGACTACGAAGTCGTAGCTGCTGTTCAAGATAAACAGTCTGACAAATGCTATGTTTTTACCCAAAGTAATAGTGTCATTACATAGGGGGTTAAAAAGGGGTTACACAGTCTGTATAAGCAATTAGAGCAAAAAAATATTTAATTGCACCTTAGGGACACAGCCTCATGAGAGATGCCATTTCTGGACACACATATTCAGCCAAGACTTTATGGTTCAAATGCCACGACTTCGTATGGAAATGAAATATGATATTTTACTGCAAAACTTCCACTGTCTGGGACTAAGAAACAGACCATATCAAATAAAGAAAGAAAGAGAAAGAAGAGTTATGGCTCATTGTGAATGCATGGGATTTTTTTTTTAGGAAAATTTCATAATAAAACTTGAAGTTCATGTGCTGTTTCCTAAAAGACATCCTTCCTGTTTTTCTTACTTTCCAACAATGCAACATTTCAACATTTAACACCACTTTCTTTTTAGGCATCCTTTAAAGGTTCGTATCAGCTTCTGCACAGTCATCTGCTGGATCTTTCACAGGGGCTTACTCAAAGAAGTCCATGTGGTCATTTGGGCAGCCCTAGGAGAGGGTGGCCCTTCTTATATCATTGTTAAGAAGTGAGATGCCATATTTAAATGTTGCAGGGAGAGATGACTATGTGACGGCCAATGTTTTCTGTTTTTCCAGACAGCATGACTTGTAATATTCAATTTACCTTAAAAGTTATAGTTTTCTTACTTTCTGCATAATCACTTAAAGAGTTAAACTGCATGTGAGTTAAACAAGAGCTGTAAAACTCATCTCCTTTCTTAGGCTGTGATCTTATCAAGCACCCTTTACAGTTTTAACAGCTTATAACCAATCAATAAAGCAATAAATAATGTTTGATTACCCAGTAACAAAGGCACTATGTACGTTCATAAACCCTTTATTAATACTGTTTAACTATAAAGTGAAACTAAAACTTTATTTGTTTCTCCTCTTACTGCACATGATGTAACCATACTTTTAACTAATAAGACTATTAAGTCGTATCGTCAATGGCACTGACCTGAGGGGTATCTTGATTGCAATATAGCGATCTATCGCAATGGCCAGCAGGCTGAAGATGGAGCTCTGGGTGAGGACCAGCACGAAGCAGGCGATGAACAGGCAGCCATAGAAGTTGGAGCTGAAGCCAGTGCTGATGACGATGGAGAAGGGGATGGCCAGGACACCCACAGCGATATCTGCCACCGCCAGCGACACCACAAAGAAGTTGGTGATGCACTGCAGGTTGCTGTTGAGGCACACGGCCCAGCAGACCAGCACATTGCCCAGCACGGAGAACACGGCGATCAGCAGCTCCAGCACAATGTAGAAGATGAAGGCAGCGTCAAACATTGTGTCTTTAGAGGTGAGGTTTCCTCCCTCCACTGATGAGCAGGGAGGAAACCTCACCTCAACAACCATAGCTGCGACCTGGCAGCCGCTGAGCTCAGCCTCTTCAGAAACATCCACCAGATTCCCCAAGCAGCTGCAGCAACTCCCTCATAACCTGCTCAGCTCAAATTGAACTTAATTCAACTTCAGATGGATCTCTCATCTCTCCTAACTCCACACACAGGACACAGTTGTCTCCATTCTCTCCTGGTGAGAAGCTCCTCTGCTGTCCTCTCCCCTCAGGTCCTTCCCCTCAATGGCTTTTTCCCATGAACTTCTTAAGGGGCTGAGATGATGCCAACAACACACATCACGGGAATATTTAAACGCTGGAGATAAAGAAGTGCAGAAGTGAAAAAGAGGAAATGCTTTTACAAAGGAAGTGAATTTCAAGACACACACTTGCATCAGATATGCTTTATTGCAAACCAGAAGTGCTGCAGGACTTATTTATAATAGCCCAAAAAGACCTCCTAATTTGTTTGTAAAAATAGCAGTGATACCACTTATTAAATGTCAGATATTGACAGATCCACATCTTCCCTATGAAATATAACAGAGGTTCTTTATTGGCAACAGCTTCAAAAAACATGATTCATTATAACTTTTTAATCAAATGAATTTATCTTTTGAATTAATAAATGTTGCCAAAATTTCCACTTAAAAACAGCACTTACAAGTACAGATATCCTACGTTTGATCCTTAAATTTTAACACTTTTACACTGTGGTTAGAGTAAATCTCTTGGGGAAATACTTGGGTGGTCACATGATCAGATTCAAAGATGTCACCACAGCTCTCAGCAGCTCTGATATGAGGACTGTAATTTCCCTAACCCCATTTCAGCCTGCAGTAACAGTCAGTGAGTGTACAGTTTTGTGGGACTTCGGGTTGCTGATATCCTTTATAAACAGCCCCTCTTGACCCTGCAGAGGAGCAGTGGGAGAGCAGTTTGTGTAGACTTCATCAGTGTCATGGTACACGTAGCAGGGCTCTCAGTGTTTTAGTGCGACAGAAAATATCAAGTGCAGGGAAGGAGGAGGATATTTCTGGGCACATAAAAATGAGGGCTGAGACACTAATAAACATACTCTGTCAGTTTAATTAATGTGATGTGAGCCTGTATTATCAAACTGCTGAAAGATTTAAATCTATATGAAATATGTAACTAAAAACTACTCATTTTTGCTTGTACTCATATTTCAATGAGCTGAATTTGTTCTCTCAGTCAGCTTGTTACAATGTGTTTCTATAAAATTTTTTATCAAAGTTATAACAGTTTCAGTTCCTTCACCTGAGAGATTTCACTGTTTGTGTTATTGTTTTATTGGAGCTGACTTGTTTCAAAATGGCAGATCTCAGTTGGAGAAAGGTGATGTCATGAAAGTGTTTGCTAACCTACTAGTTTAGTTAGTTTGTTCACAGCACTTGAATCAGAAGGTACTGGCATCTTTAGAGTTGTTCATGATGCCAAATTAAGATCCAACCACCTTCACACAGTCCTGATAATGCCAATTAATTGAATTTTTTAGTGTTAATAATAAAATTTAAAAAAATCTTTTTTTTCAAGCTTAACTCTGATTACTTTGCATCTAGTAATGACATTTCGTGTTTTAGAGAAATACTTAAGAAACTATGTATTCAAGAGCTTTAAAAGGACACTGTAATAATGTCAACAGAATAACCTATCCATACTGCTCAGTTAGCTTTTTGCTGTGGTCTCTTTGACTGTAGCTAGTAGCTGCTGTTTAACATGTGATCTTTGTTCATTGTGCAACTACCAGGCTTATTAGCTGATCAATCAGACTGGAATTGTAGCTTGAGGAGCTGGATAAATGTTGGTGATTGTATCTCAGCCAGCAGCCCTCCATTGAAGACAAGCCAGACAGGGACTGACCGCAGCCTCCAAGACTGGTCAGTTTAACAACAGGGATTATAGTACATGAGTGGTGAAGCACCACTGGCAGGGATTTTTACATCAAACTCTGTGAATCAAGACACCGAAACCATCCTAGTTTTGCATCTTTCATGTTATTGTTTTGGTTTTAAGCTCTAAACTGAATGTTGCGGTTGACGCTCTCAGCTCTCGTCAGAAAATGAAACCACCATTTTCCAGTGAAAAAGCTCTATAAACCCACTCACTTTCTTTAGTGTTTATGAAAGACAGAAAGACAAAAAGGTTCCTTATCATCAGACCAAGAACCTCTGTCACAAAGCCTCTCAAATCGGGTACACAAGACCTAAAACTGCATTGTGCTGAGCATTTTAGGGACTGAAGTGTATTTTACATTGTTTCCTTCACTCACAGTTACTAGCTGGACTAGCTGCTGAGCATTTAGCTGCTAAAGAGAGAGATATATCTTAAAGGAGTTGGTGGAGAATGAAGGCCACAGAAGTGACTAAATCCAAATGTTGCTTCATGTCTGCTGAACGTGGAATTAGCATCAGTTCCCTGACAAGTTTGCCATGTCAGCTAATGCATCAGTGTTGTTTGTTGCTTGCTGCCTCCAAATTGCCAAAAACAGTTAAGGAATAAAAGTATATTTAAGCCTTTGAATTTTCTTTTAATATAGAAATTCCTTTATTTTTGTTAGCTTCAGATGCTTATAAAAGCAGCCTGTTTGTGATTTACATGGCTGTATTAGTCTGTAAAAAAGAGAGTAGAGCACAACCTCATCACACCTGTACATGTTTTTGAAATGACTGTATCAACAGTGCATCATGGGTTATGATGAGCATTATGTTACTTAAGCAACATGAAGGTGTCAAAACAGTCCTTTTAGCCTGCTAATTGCATTTAGTGCTTGTTATGTAAGCTGCAAATGTCATACGACAAGTGTGTTTTATTCTGCCCTTAAAGCTAAGAGGCATTTACTCCTATGCGTCTGGTATTTTTAAGTTTATTCTTAAATATTACCATAGCTCCAGATCATAGAAAGAATCATGCTGCTGTTAGATATCCTGATATCTGTGAGCCATCATCCATAAAAGGCTTAACAAACAGAAATCTGATTTTAAGGGGCTGAATTCCCTCAGAGGGGATGCTTCTTGAGGTTACGTCTAGTTTTTGGAGATAACAGCTGTGCTGGAACACAGAGGTCTTTGCTCTCCGAGTTATGGTTTTCCCTCTGGGTCAGATGAGACCTTTTTATTTATACCAAAGACTTGTTATTTCATGACTGATAGATATCAGAGGGGTTTTTTTTGTTCATTCATTTAACTAACAAATAAAGCTTTTGTTGGTCTTCCCTCTTAGCCAACAGTGTATTCATTTGTCTTGATCTGAGATAAGTTTGGTGTTCTGTTTCAGTGTTATAACGTTTTATGCAGAAGCAGTGCACTCAAAACAAAACTCCCAGAGGACGATGTAGGAAATATTTAATCCTTAAAAACTACCACAGTTCTCTCCCATGTTTGCATCCTACAATAACAGTCTGTCCTACGCAGACCACAGGAATTACGAAACATGAAATCTCTGGGGATTTGTGCAGGGAGTTTTATCAATGGTATGAAACTTTCTACGGAGACATTTTTAAATCTTAAGTTTTGATGTGGTATGTAAATAAAAACAAAATAAGGTTTGATATTTCCAGAAAAAAACAAAGTTTTAAAAAATGTTTACAATTGTAGACACAATTGCTGCATTATTGTTGCATTCTTTCTTTATCTTGTTTCTTAAAAAGTATTTAATATTTTCAGTTATTCAGTTATTTTTGGGTTCAAGACAAAAATTACTATAGAAGTACATATCATAATAGATATAACCTAAGTATCCTAATGAAATGAGTATCATATTAAAATGAAAAAGGGTCCAAAGACAGCAAGTTTGGTGATGCAGCACCATTTTATAAAACATCTTATAAAAAATTGAAAAGTAATTAAGATCAATTTTTGTAGCTTTACAATATTTTTTTTAATTATCATTAACCACTCTATGATCCATTGATGTTTTATGTTTAAAAGAATAAATAAGGTTGTCATTTCTGTCATGCACGGAGCTCCTCTGGGGCTGCAGCTGCAGTCTAAAGGCTCTTGTACCAGAAAACACATGACTTCTTAATTTTAATATGATGATACACTGAAGGAAAATTATATAGATATATATTTCATGTCTGTCATATTCTACAAAATAATCCCCCTTAATCCTTCACACTGGACCTTGAGGGAGCGTTGAGTAGGGGGCCTACAACAAACCCTTTGCCCCATGGCCCCCTAAAAGCTTGACCAGGCCGTGTAATGTGACGCTCCACACCGGGTGCACGTGGTTCACATGTTCAGTTATGAACCAGGACGCGGAGAGCTTCTTTTGAATTTAAGATAAAGAAAGTTGAAATTTGTTAATCTGCCAGAACAATAACGAGCAGCTGCGAAAAAAACACTTAAGTCAGTCTGACATGATGGGGTGGGTACAATTACACACCAAAGTACCACAACAGGACAGGAGCAAACACATGAAGCACCTGGTGTGACGGTGTGAGGTAATTTACAGGTGAAGTCAGGTGAATTTTCTTCAGGTTAATCCCTTTTTGGTTTTGTTCTCACAGGTGGTGAAACTTTAAACCCGATGTAGGACACTGTGTACTAAACTTCAGTTCTTCACACATTTACCACATATTCTGAGATGCTTCACATATTCTCGTAATCTCGCCTGCGGTCAATCCGCTGCATGTGAGGTACGCGCAATGTAACGAGCGTGCTTGTAATTGTTTTCATGAAGAATTAAAACCAACAGAACCAATTTAACACAGACTAAAATTCATTAGAATATAGTGTCTTACCTTTTTTCTCTCTGATGTCCGTCAGTCAGAAGAGGCAAAGGTTTCCCGACAATAAAAGTTTAATATTTAATGACACTTGAGATAAGATCATTAAGTCCGATCAAAAAAAAAAAACCGCTGAAGATCGTTTTCACTTCCCGCTGAAAAACTTCTGCAATGCACTGTTCTAATCTTAGCCGAAAACAGCCTGGATTCAGTTCAACATTAAATCCAGGAAATAACACACTTTAAGTCTTAACAAATTCTCCTCCGCGCACTTAGTGAAACCAAACCGCATCTACTTTAGACACCAAACTCGTTCTTTTCTTCCTCTCTCTCTCTCTCTCTCTCACACACACACACACACACACACACACACACAAGCACTCACACTCCTCCCTTGTAAAACATATTTAGGCTGATTATGCGTCTGTTTCCTCTCTGGGGGCAGATCAGTTAAAAGCCTTTTGTGCGTATGAGAGAGCGTGCTGATGGCACACATTAATCTCGGTGCATCTGTATTGAAACCTTAGACACGAGTCAGGTAATCTGGTTTACTGAGACATTTTCTTTCACTGGAGGACAAATATGCATTTATTACTCTTCAAATGAAATTAAATGTTTAATTATTAGTGTTAAACGACTGGAAGTGTAATTTATTGGCGTCTTTTGATCCACAGGTGAAGTGGAAGGCACCTGCTAAGTCAATAATGACAACAAACATGGCTGCTTCAATGGTCTTTTATAACAACTGCCAGAAAAATAAAAAGCAACATAAAACCAGTCAGCATTTTTACAACTGATTATCATCGTAGTGTGCACTAATACTGTAGCTTAGTCCCTTTACACACATGCACACACACACACACACACACACACACACACACACACACACTTATCCATTCTGCTGTAACTTTGCCAAGGGACCATTCAGCACTGCATGTAGTGTGATCAGGACAAAAGAAAAATACTGCACACCAAATCAAAATGTGGCATGAATTGTTAAAAAAAAGGCAACACAGAACAAAAAGACAAACTAAAGCAGGTTCAGTGGAATTCTCAGAGCATTTTCAAGTAAACAAAAAGAAGACAAATGTCATGAAGTGGACCCCATAAAGACATTATGCACTGTTCACATTAGCTATACACTTTAAGGGCATCATCTCAGGTCCCAAACAGTGTGTTGTGTCCCTCATGTTTTCATCATGTGGAGACTGAATGTGTTTCCTAGCTGCTGACAGTTGACTGGTCTTTCCTCTGAGGCTGGACTCAGTGTTCATCAATCACTCCATATCAGCTTGTGCTGGGCCTTATAAAGTCCTAGGGTCGCCAAAGAATGATCAAAACACATTTCTCTTCCAAGATTGAGGGGCTTCAAATCTTTCTGTAGCTCTCAGTCGCTCCCGTATGGGACAGGAAAACATTCGGGCCAGCAGTGAAATCAAGCAGAACACAATAAAACTGTCGGCTGATAATTCTCAGCATCGTGGCATCACTAACTTCTATCAACAGATAGCCAATGCCTTCAAACATCATTAAATAACTCACTCGCATTCTATCTCTTGTACATGAAAACGAAAGTGTCATTGATGCAGGCTCTTGTGCTCAGTTTGAAACAGTGAATGTCTAATGCAGCGGTACACGTTGTGGTGATGTGGCTTGGCAAACAGCACGGCAGGATGTGCTTCTAAATCGAGACAAAAATGTTGCTATTGATAACAGCTGGCAGCTTGACCTGATCCAAATCAAAACAGTGTGTAGTCACCTTCCGGGGATTCATTTGGGAACTTGACAAGCTTCAAAATGACCATCACTCACCATTGGTGTTTTACAAGAGGCACAAACAAGAACCTTGTTTAACAAACTATTTCCACACTGTGACACACTGTGACAACTGCAGTTTAAAATGTCAGTTTCACTTAGAAGCCTCAGCTGAACTGTTAAGGCAGGAAATTAGTGTGTAATACAAAAAAGCTTATCTCAGTGCAGTTACTTGCTGTATAATAAATTCATATACACTTCAGACACAGACACACAGCCACAACTTCACTACCATGACTGGAAACCATGCAAATAAATACAGTGAACTTGGTATACTGAGGCCAGTGACGCTGTCAAAGATAGACGACACATCTCTATATCCTCTAACTGTGCAAAAATGAAGCCAAATTATCCTGACACAGGCGCTGCCATCTTGCTCTGGTGATATCATTTGGAGCCACAGCTGCACAGTAGTAATGTGAGGAGCCCCAGTATGAAGATCCCACCAATACACCCCTTAACCCCTTGACTCCATCTTAGATGAGGGTTAACTGTCACCAAGACATGAAAACCCCCCTTTGATAGCATCAAATACCCAATTAAATCCAAGTTAACAAAAAAAATTGAACACCAGTGCGACATAAACTACCTATAATGGCAGAAACATCATCAGAAGCAATGACATCTAGGGCAATTTTCTTCCTTTTTTAAAATTTTTTTTGTTTGTTTTACCCATGTCTAATCTGTTATCATGGAGGGGGCAGAATTCACTACCTATATTGCAGCTGATGAGCGTGATCAAGATGTTTTGGCTTCTCTTTTGAGCAGCTGACATGTTGTTCATCTTTTGACCATCAATGGTTGAGGCACAATAAACACACAGCATTAAGACAGCATGTCATGGTAACACCTAAAAGCCCCCCCACTATTTAGCATTAGCATTAATTAATTAAGCAGCAGTGTACAATACATAACAAATGCTTTATAACACACTATAATGGAGTTGTAAGCAGATCTATTGTTTAGTGGCGAAATTGTCAACAACCTCGACAGGAGAAATGATAATTGCTAACATTATACATAAAATTAGCTTAAAATGGCCTTCTAGTAGGTTATAAACCATTCATTTACTGCTTGTGTACTGCTTTTAAATGCTAAATAGGGAGACTTGAAAAGTTCACTGCAACATTAATTTTGCTGACTGATATTTGACAACATAAAGACATTGTGATTGTGTGCTACAAAATATCTCTATAGTGATGCTCAGTCACACTATGAATTTCAAAAACTACCTCTGTGACACAGCAGCGGTACTTACACACAAAATAAGTCAATGGTCCAATCAATTTCCAGTCACTTGAGACTTGTTATTGTTTTGTAAATTATGCAAAATAATTATGCAAAAGAAATAGCTTTGCAATATTTGCTGATATTAAGGAATAATTTGACAATTTGGAAAACACACTTACTCGCTTTCTTAGTGAGAAGATTGACACCATTCTCTGTACTTTCTTCATTCCCATACACTAAAATATGAAGCTAGAGGCTGCAGGTGTTTAGCTTAGCCTAGTAAAATGACTGGGAATATGGGGTAACAGTTAGCCTGGCTATGTTCAAAGGTAGCAAATCTGCATAGCAGCACCTTGATGCTCAAGGATTAACCTGCTATATTTGCTTGCTGAGTTTCATATATACATTGAGGTGAAAAAACATGAGTCTTTGCAGTTTCAGACACCAAGACAAAAGAGACAATTATGATAAAACAAACAAGATTTAAAGATGCTGCTCTGTGGATATTGTTACTTTTGAACACAACCAGGCTTGTCCTTTCCCAGTTTCTAGCAGTTATGCTAAGCCTGATAGCTCTTGGTTTACCAAGCAGGCCAGAGAATTGTACAAATTTCGTCATCTAACTCTCTCAAAGAAAGTGAATAAGTTGTTTATGTTTTTGTCAATGAGCTGAACTATTCCTTTCAGGAGATGGTGTATTGACTTAAAAATGTGCCCTTACCTATGAATCTGTCTCTGTTTGATTCCAAAGTAAATCTTAGCACATTTTCCTATCAGAGTCTCTGGGTGAGACACCATTTTTTTAAGAGACCACAACCAGAGAAAATTTAAGGCTCTCTGATCCAAACACAAATCAAATAATCAAAAAAAAAAAAAATCAAAGAATAAGATGCACCCTACTCGTGTTTTTTTAGGATGAAATGATGCTGTGTGCTCTATGTGCCAATGAAAAAAATGTTTAGTACAAGATGGTAAACAGGCCTACAAAAAAATGCAAACACTCAATTTATACAGTTTAGCATTCAACTACACATCAATGAATATTAGTCCATCATAGTGAAAATCCATAAGGGTGTGTTAGTGTCGCTTAAAAAAATGTGTAGCAGTGTTTTAGAATGTAGCATATTTCTGTGCTTGGAAAGCAGTCAGTCGCTAATGATCAGATGCTGATAAAGTAGCTTTCTGCAGCATCAGTCCGTCCTGATGACCAACAAGCCAAAATATCAACAATCAAAAGGCTCTGAAACGTTTGGCAACAATTCTTCAGCTTCACAAAGGGTAGTGAAAAGACACTGCCTCTGGAGGATTGGCCCAGAGAGAGCTCATATCCTGGTTTCCTGCATTAAAACTCACACACACACAGGCACTTTATCATTGAAGTGAGGCATCCGTATCGTACTTTAAGGTCTGGAAGACTTGGTGCAAAAAGGCTGTGTCTGTCTGAATTCCTTTCAGAGGGAATTTTTCAGGGCTGCAGGGGAATTCCAACATCACTGACTTTTGGTTTGTTATTCTGTTGAAGCTGCTGTTTTTCACAAAGTATTCACAACCAACAAAAGAAAAAACACAGGGACTATTTATGAAAATGGCTCCTTTTGCAAAGTAACAGGCTGAAAGTCAGATGTGCAGGAATTCCCCCTTAACAGCCTGCCAACTGGGTTAACTGTGAGGGAATATTGTTTGCCAGGAAAAGCCAGGTGGAAGGCACTGAGACTTGATTTCTGTTTCATGCTGATCCTCCAGATGGGGACTGAAGGCAAGGATGATCTATAGGATTTCATAGCTGGTCAGTTCATACTTGGTTCACCAGGTTTCACCAGCATTTCTTCTCATGGCTGACTAGTGCAACAGTAGACATACAGGTAAGCCCTTGAACTACAACTCTATAAAAAGCTCCCTCTACACTGCACTGGAAGGATGAAGAAGCTGTGTGTGTCCAGTAAGGTTCCGCTCTGTCTTTAGTGTTAAGTGTGGCTAAATACTGAGGACCTACATGCAGTGTGGCTGGGTGTCACTTTAGTGTGGGGGGAGGGAGTCAGTGAGGTAAAACAGTTGACCGTGGGGTTGAGAGGTTGCAGAGAGCTCAGGAGGGCTTGCTTGGCTCTGATTGTGCTGCAGGAGCAGGGTGGGGGAGACGGTGAAGTCAGGTCTCAAAGTACTTGTAGATGGCTGTGACATAAGTCATAACACTTTGCCAGTCCGGCCTCTCTGTGTGCACCATCTCATTTATGTCCTGTAATAGAAAAGAGAAGGTTAACCAGGGAGAAAATACTGCTAAGCTTAAGATTTCTGTTCCATTAATGTCAAACAAGAACCCTCAGAATCATAAAAACCTCGCTGTCCCTCACAAGGCAATGGAAATGTGTTTTTTAAAGAGTCAAAGAAAATAAAACCAAACTGAATATTCTGTACCAACTGCAAAATCATGCCAGACATTGATGAGGTCTGTCTTGTATGATGTTAATTCAAACCCTAGCCAGTTTTCATTCATTTTTCCCCTTTAATTTTTCTTTTAATATTTGCTGAAATGTCCTCTTTGCTAAAAGTTAAATGAGAAGATTTATACCACTCTAATGTTGGAAATTAAATATGAATCTACAGCCTGGAGCAGGTTAGTTTAGCTTAGCTAAGTGAGAACAAGGAACAGGTAATCTGGTAAACTTTTTCTGTGCTGAATGACGTTGTGCTGAGGTGGATTTTGTTTGTAAAGAGCCAGGCTAGCTCCTCTCATTTTCCAGTGTCTAAGCTAAGCTAACCAGCTGCAGAGTGAGCAGTCTTTGTGGTTGAGATGTATCTCAATCATTGCATCTCTAATTGTGTCAATGTATGTCTCATTATGAGTTGGGGGTCATACCAGAAAATGGATAAATGGAAAAAATTATTTAAAAAATGTTTAAAAATCCTAGGACCAAGAAAAAAAAATATTGGGGACAAGCACAAACATACATAGAGAGAAAAAAAAGGCACATCACCTACATATATGTTCCTGGACTCTTTCCTCATACATAATGTTCAAGCCTTCAAAGTTTGACCCAAAGTTTTGTATGTAATTTTCTTATGTACCTTCTTAACGGTAGAAGCACAGTTTTTCCGACATTTTGGATTCACTCATATTTAATTAAGTAATTTAATATGGGTATAAAACTTACCAAAGTGCATTTGATGCCGACACTTTCTGCAGCCTGGAAAGCTAAGGTGAAGTTTCTCCTCTGAAAACAGAAGAGGGAGTGAAAGTCACCCAAAGTGGAAGACTATGTCTGACAATAACAATGCAATAAAAATGGCTTCAAGGTCAGGGCTTCCCTGGTAACTCTACTTGCCTTCTCCTGGCTGGTGAGCTCCTGGTAGGGGATGTGTGCAGGCAGGTAGGTGTGGAGCACCGCACAGAATGCCAGGCCATCATTCCAGCTGCTTCTGAAGTTTGTTATATCAATGTTCTACAAAAAAAAAAAAAAAAGGTTAAATCAAACTTTGACTTAACTTCCGCTAACATTCATAGTCCAGAACAAAATCAATGTAAACTCAATTTAGGTCTTTTCCGGGCTGAAAGGGAACAACATTTCATCCCAGGCTTAACAGGCTTTCACCATCACTTAAAACAATATTGTGGTTAAATAAAAATCCAGCCGTCATGGAACCATTTAAATCAACATGGGTATCAATGTGATTTATCCTTCTTTTCCACAATCAACTGTCATCTGACCTCTGCAGGGTCTATAAATCTGTGATTTTAAACAACCACTAAGGTCTAATGTTCAAGTCTCCTCAGTGTCACAGTACTAATCTAGATGGTGCCCAATGAATCAGAGAGAGTCTCATGCATTTGTCAGGCTGGCAACTCACAGGATGTGTTAAATGTTGCACACTTCCTGGAGAAGACCTCAGGGGCCATAGAGACTACAACCTACATCAGCTCAAAGAGGTAAACAGCACTTCAATATGGCAAGTGAGTCTCGGCACACCTGTTCAACAACATTATAGTGCCAGTCATTTCTAGGTCGATGCTTGCAGGTTTATTTTCTCTCCACATGTTTATCAGGCTTCTTCGATTTGAGTCTACCAACAACACCATCACACCAGACTGAAGTCCAGGAAAGAGGAACACATTTACACATCTTTAAGTCATAATTTTTAAGACTTTCATGAAGTCAGTCTTTGTTTGGGAATTACTTATAACTACCTATTAAAGTCTTTTATGGCTTAAGATTACTCCTCTATTTTGTAGTTTCATTTTTAGTTGCAGAGTCTGCCATTCCTGTGCCCGATTCTCATTGGCTACCAATGCACAAGGGACTTACAGGAAATGATACAGAATGTAAATCAGCTTTAAGGTTTTAATTTAGTAAATAATGCAGCTCTTAATTTGATTTTATCTAGCCAGACAGCTGGCCACACGACACGAAATAAAGATTTGTGTCACCATATTTAATTAGGGGAAATCCATTCAGCCATGAAGATATTAATCAGTCTTCTGATTTCTCGTAGCTTTCTTCAGTGGTTACCACCTACAGTCAGGTCTGCGAGTATTTGAACAGTGACACAAGTTTTGTTGCACTGAAGCAGTCAAGATGGATCTGAAGTGTAGACTTTAAGCTTTGATGCAAGTCCCTAAACAAAAATACTGCATACTTTTTTGTTTAGGTACTTAAATAATTGTAAATGCAAGAATTATTTTGGATACTCTGAGGAAAACTCTTTGCAGCCCTACCTGCCCAAAGTCTAGCACCCATGTAAATCATCAAACATTGAGTTCCTGCCCTAGAGATACTTTGCCAGGCCTCTACTGCTGCTTCCTTCAGTTTTAAGCTTTAGTTTTGTGAAAAATGACTGCTCAAGTGGCTTAAGATCAGGTGACAGACTTTTCCATTTAAGTGTATTCTATTTTTTTGCCTTGAGAAGCTTCTGTATTGCTTTTGCAGTATGTTTTGGGTCTTTATCCATTTTCACTGTGAAGTACTGTCCTATTAGTCCGGCGGCAGTCTGGTTCAATTAGCAGAGAGTTTGGTTCTAGATCCATCTCAATTCATCCTGCTACCTCTGTCTGCAGAAACACTGATAAACAACAGTGACCCAGTTCCATTGGCAGCCATACATGCTCATGCCATAAAACCACTCCCACTGTGTTTGACAGATGATGTGGTTTGCGTCAGATCAGTTTATTTTCTTCTCCACACTTTTCTCTTCCAATCATTTTGATAAATCTTCATCTCAATTTTATCTGTCTAAAGTGTCCTTTTCCAGAACTATTTTCAGGCTTTTTCAGGTGTTTTCTGGTCTCCAAGGCCTTTTTGGTGTTGGTGAACTTCCTTCTTCTAAAAACGTACCAAATCATTAACTTGGCAACTTCTGAAGTTTCTGCTCTCTGTCTTGATAGGTTTCTTTTGTTTTTTTCAGCCTAATATTGGCCTCTTTCACTTGCATTGACACCTTTTTAGAATGCATGCTGAGACTTTCAAGGAACAGCTACCAAATGCAAACTCATTTTAACATTTGGATTCAACTTTATTTATGAACCAATGAGGAAACAGGCAACAGCTGGCCATAAAACTGCTTGTCAGTCAATTTCTAATTACTTTATAGCCCCTGAAAAAGGAGAAACTATGTTTAAAAATAGATTTTGATCCTCAATCGTCAAAGCAATATTTTTTAAACTCCTTGAATTGAAGCTGAAAGTCAACACTTAAATTACAACTGGTTTACTTTATTTCAAATCCATTGTTGTGGTGTAAAAACACAAAATCACAAAAAATATGTCATTGTCCAATCAGATTGTGAACTATCTTGAAAATTACAAGATTTCACAAATGTCACTGACACAGAAGATGTTTTCTCACTTATGTTACGAAGCACATAATTAAGTGTTCGTACAAGATCGTAGGACTCTCTGGAAAATCAGAACTAAGGCAGAGAACTCAAACTTTACACAGCTATTTCTGGAGCTGCAACAGACTTTTTACAGTTAGTCCTCCAAGAGACTTGTTCACAGACCTTGTGGTGTAAAATATGCTGGGTTTCCCTTTGACTATGTTTGTTATTTGGTGTCCATGTCTGTCCAGGTTATTGGAAAAGAGATTTGGACACTTTCAATCAGCTGGTACCTTCCAGTGACAAAACAAGAACCTACCTGATAACCCTCAGTCTTCTTCTGGCACCACTTGAGCAAAGCATTTCTCTTGGAGCCTCCATACTCTCTGGCCAGTGCTGACAGTGGGTCCTTTCTCTCCTCCCTGCAACAGAAACACAGAAGAGACATGTAAGCAAATACTAACTTTAAAAAGATTTTCAGTGTCAATAAGGCACACAGATTGTATAGTTAGCATGTTTGCTTGAAAGCTTTCATGGATTGTATGTTTTGTCAGGAGGCCAGACAAAACTACAGTTTGAAGAGGTGATGTCACACTGGCAACTGACAGATTAAAAATCATGAATGAGAAAGAAAACATTGTTTTTTTTCCCACCATGCGGCACAGTTCAGTTTGACTTAATCTTATTTTCCATCGTGGATAGTACCTGGCAGAAGTTACTGGCTTTGGTATCACCTTGATTGAAGTGCGGAGTGAGCTGATTCAAGCAGAGTTAGAGGGAGTCATTGCTAGAAATGTTGCTCGCACAAGACAAGTCATCCTCCACAAACCCATCTTTTTATTAATCACCCAAAAAACAAAAAATCTTTCTTTCTCAAAAGACTAAAATAAGTGTGCTTGGTCGAAACTACAAGGTGATGTGCATGTTTTACTTATTCTTCCTGATAACAAAGGTGCAGCTCCTTCTTATGCATTCTAGGAGAGGTGTTGAGCGAGTGAGAGTGTAGCAGTGAGCAAAAGTAAATGCAGGTGTAGCAGAGGAAAAGGTTAGCAATAAATTCAGTCAGTTTAGTAGTAAATGTACAGTGTAGGTTACATTTTATCAGTAAACAAAGACTTCGTAAGACCAAGGTTAATCTTTCATGTTGATTCCCAACTGCTGGAAAAGTAAAGGGGGTGTGATGCATCTGTGGCTGTGTGTTACGCTAACATTCCCACCAACTATTTGTAGTCAAACACTTTATGAGAGCAGAATGAGCACATTTGCTGGATTATAGGCAAATAATCCAATCCACTTCTGTGAATCAGTGCAACATACAGGTGGGTCTGTGCCCAAGGATGTGGTACCTTAGGCGGCTGCGTGCTGTAGGGGTGACGGAGGCGGTAGGGGAAGAGGATGATAGAGAGAGCGGGGAGGAAGCAGCACTAATAGCCATGAGGGAGGTTGATGAGGCCCCATCTGTAGCCGACATGTCCCTCTTTATCTCCTCGCTGCTCCGGCGGGACACTGCTCAGGACAGGGGAGAGGATTATAAACTCGATATTTCAAACGACACTAATGACTGAGGTAAATGATGTTAAGTTTATACTAAGTTTATACT
This sequence comes from Acanthurus lineatus, assembly GCA_029814665.1. Lineage (NCBI taxonomy): Eukaryota > Metazoa > Chordata > Actinopteri > Acanthuriformes > Acanthuridae > Acanthurus > Acanthurus lineatus. The sequence goes on from JAPZDV010000022.1 coordinate 4,849,824, forward strand.
ACTTAACTAGCAGATCTAACCTGAGATTGTCTTGCTAGAATCCATGTTGGAGACCCTTTGGAGGGCAGACTGAGGTCGACTGGCTGAGGTTCCTCTGAGGAGGTGCTCAGCTGTTGATACATCCAAGTATTTACATCACATAAAGTACAAGTTTTCCTATATGGGACTTCCTCTAAACACAGATGCAACAGGGTCAGTTAAGAGCCACATTCAAGCCCCTCTGTGCTCAGGAAATAGCAGCAAACAAGGCTGACTCATCCAACAAAAAAAGCAATAAATCAGAGAAAAATAAATGGAACATTTAAGGCTATGGTCAAATCTGCACGTTCACATTCAAACACTTGAACTCACTGCTGATGAGAATGAACCAAGGGAAACTCTACAGCATGTGGTGGCTCACTATTTCCCTCTTATGATCCACTCCAGTGTTTTGATTAATTTAAACAATAACTCAACACACAGTAAACTAGTAATTCCAACTCCAGGGTTCTGGGGAAAAACTTTGGAGTTATTTCTCATAACAGAGGGGAAAATCCACTCCAGTCAATCGTTCTTATAGCTCACTGTGACGGAGGTAATGCAGAGGAGAGAAGGCTTTAGCAAAGCCTGTGTGACTCATATTTACTTGTGCATTATTTGCCCTCTTTGCAGTTAAATGTCATCATTTCTTAAAGTAAAGTTTTGAAATCAATAAACTGACAATATCTATGAAGTGTATGGAGTGTTTAAATTGCGAAGGCTGCCCCACCTGGCATAGTGATGTCGGTGTAGCTGGGCCTCTTATCGCTCAGGGAGGAGAGTGGCTTGGCTGCCGACATAGACCCACTTATGGAGTGTCTCTGAAAAATCAAACAATAATGGCTCTCTGCTTTACAAATCTTGTTAGCACAAATTCTGTGATCTTGGTTAAGGAAAGTACAATATTAACTGGAAAGTAGGAGAATAATTTATTAGTTATTGTACCTACAAGTTACAATGTAATTTCTGCTTGTAGTATTAATATGAACAGTAGTGTTTTTGCAATTTTGAAAACAGATATGAATTCAGATGAGTCTGACACAAAGGGAATTGTGACACTAACTTTTAGATACAATGTAAAGATCAGAAGTGTTTTCCCACTGTCTAATTTAACTGGAGCATTTCACCACCTTATCCAATCAACAAGGTTTGAAAATGAAATCAGTATGGAGATCCTAAGATTTGAAGTTTCATCAATTTAAGAACCATACAAGATGTGTATCATAATGAGTAGACTGAGCATTCACATTTGAGTGAGTGTACTGTAGTCACTTGTATGGCTGATATACAGAGTCAGTAAAAAAGAAATTGGACTTAGCTTTTCTAAAAAGGACAGAATATGTTTCATATTCCAACTTTGCTCAGTTAACTGATTCCAGTCTCATCAGGCAACCTGACATTAAGTGAGCAGGACAGGCTTTGTTTATTTAAATATGTATTGCACAGCCTGCCTGTTTCACTGCTGGCCCCAGGGACTTTACTACTCAATACTACTTGACTACTGGATGTGAATTAAAAAGCTCCCACACACTGCCGCTCACTTGTTCTCATTTAATTAACAACATTTGGATCATCAGAGAGACTTTTTTTCTACAGTCAGGAGTTTGAGCTGCCACACATGTCAGTAAGACTTCAAGGTGATCAGAACTTTGTAATAATTGTTACAAATTAAATTTAGCATCAAGTCTCTACATGTTTTTAGTGTATTTATTTCATTTAAAATGATTTGGTTTGTTTTTATTTAGAGAAATTTATGAACATATTAACACAAAGCCACACATGCTGTACCTGTATGGGTGAAACAGCAGCTGCTGGGGGGGTCTTCATGGGACTGGGGCTGAGGGGGGTGCGTGGTAGTGGAGTAGCTGAGGCTGTTGGAGTCACAGAGGCGCCATTGGAAGGTGGACCTAAAGTAAGAGAGCAAAGGCACCAACACATACAGCTAAGTGTCAATAACAACTGTATCAGGAGCCTTGTCTATAAAAGTTCCCTCTGAAACACATTTGTTTTCTCTGATAATCAGTTCAAGCTAAGGGATGCTAAGCAAACATTTTGAATGTGATGCAGAAATTACTTAAACTCAACTTGACAGATAACTACACTTACAGTAATGGGGGCTAAAAAATAAAACATGTTGTTGAAATGTGTTAAGAAAATGTAAATCCTGAAAACCAGTCATTTGGAAACATGATGATGTTATTAAAGCCACCCAAGACCAGCAGCAAAATTAAACTGAAAATTAGAGTATCTTATGATGTTGTCGTACCTTGCGAGGCACTGTCAAAACTTTTGATGAGTGTTTTGACGGTTGGAGAGGGCTCTGAGGAGGTGGAGGAACGCCGACTGAGACCCATGCCCTGTCTGAGAGCAGCCAGGTCCCTCTCCACTGCATTCATGTAGTTGTACACTCTGCCCCGCTCCTCGTCTTGCCTGGGAAATATTCAGTTCTTAACTCAGCATGTACACTCAAAGCCCCTACATGTCTATTTTTACATGGTTTAAGAAAAGCACTTCATTTTTGTATAATGTTGTAGGGACATGATTGGAAAATCTAAATCTAAAAAAAATCATTCATTATTTCATCTCTACAGGCAACTTTTCAACTGTGGGATACAATGATAAATAAATGGAAACCCTGCTACTGAGCATCCCCACTGTAATCAAATAAGCTAAGTGTAATCAGCCTTCATTTAGTTTACAAACACAAGACAGACGATGTCATCGAGACTGCTGGAGTTTTACCAAACATCACTCTGTGGGTCTTACTTGCGGCTCTTGACCTCGTCCAGCTCTTTGCTCAGCTTCTCATTTTTCTCCTGGGCTTCCTGCAGCCGGCGCCGCAGATCTCCAATCTCCTCCTGTGCTTCAGACTTAATGTCATTAGCTATGACAACAGCTGTCTGCAGGTCAGCCTGGAACTGACGCCACTCCATCGACTCCTCCTGCACATGTACGCATGCACACGTGCACACACACAAACAGAGTGAGACAACAGTAGCAGAGGGTGAAACTTTATTCCAGCTAAATATTACACTTTATCATAAAACATTGTTATTTAAGTATTTCACTGATGTAAATATGTTATTTATATAAAACTGGGCAGCATATGGAGTATTTTTTAATGACCAGAGAAAACAGGAAAAAATGGCTGTTGTCTGTTGGACAGCCCTCATCAACCAGAATGTACTGCACCACAATGGACCACTAACACTCCAACTGGTAGCTGAATTACAGATGTGGCTTGTCCATTTTGAAACAGGAAGCAATATGGCAGCCAACTGTTTACAATCAGCCTTGTGTTACAGCTACACATTACCATAAAATATGTTACTAAAAGCCTTTTGGGCAATTCATAGGCAATGCAGTCCCAAAATCTTTCTCCATATTTGATAAGCACTGCAATGTTTTAGTTTGATCAGAACTTAGTGAGCTGCCCCTTTGCAATCTGAGAGCTCTCTCTCTTGATATGACTTCTATATTCTCTGTGTCTGTGGAGAGGGGCATAATAAAAAGAATTCTGAGACACAATCTGTAGTTTCAACCACAGCCCTTGGCAAAAGTCTGCTGGGTGACGTGTTATGCACAAGTGAGTGGGGGGCTCTGAATGCAGTAACAATGGAGGGAAGTTAAACATTGTTCATTTGCACATAATACCCACATTGTAATGATACAAAGCTGTTTTGAAATCCTCAAATCCTCAAAATATCCCTTAAATGGTTTTTGTTGGCCACTTGACAAAGGAACAAGCTTTATCATCTGAAATATCCTCACCTTATACAGTCTTAAATGTGAATAAATAAGCAAACAGTCTCTTTCTTATTTTTTTTCTCTCCTCTTGCTGTGAATCACAAGCCTAATTCTGCTAAGCACTGTTTCTTACCAGAGCCCAGATAGATTTTCTGTTTGTTGAGTATAACTCTGAAACTCCTGTCTGATGTTTTTTCCTTATTCTAGTGTATGGAGAGCAAACTGAAATTAACAATTTCAGGGAAACACTTTTTGACTCCAGTCCGCCCAGTGCCACCCTGCAGAAATTTTACCCTCAGTCTGCGGTGAAGAATCTTAATCTCTCTCTCCATGTCATGCTTCTGGTCCTGTAGCTTCTTCACAGAGTCTGAAATATAAATATGAAATATAAGTACGAGGTGTGACAGTCAGAGTAAGTTTGATAAATACACAATGGCAGGATAGTAAGACTTCTTAGATATGGAGCACTATAAGTTGTTCTTTAAACTGGCTATCTTGGAGGATGTTAGTTTTGGTTTCACAAAAGATCTCTAAATCTTGATTGGTTACCACTTACTCTCAAGGTCTGTGATGATGAGGTTGTCGTGGAGTTTAAGAGCTCGGTGCTGCTCTACTTCATCTTCCAGCTCAAAGATGGTTTCCTTCATGTCTGCGATCTCAGTCTCTTTCTCCTGCAGATCCATGCGCTGTTTCTCCAGTGCGCGCTCCTGCTCAGCCATCTGCTGTTGCACCTGTTCCTGAAAGTCTCTGTATTCCCTGTCCAGCTGTGTACACACAGGAAGAGGGGTATCCTTCATTTAGTTTACAAGCAATGATGTAATTAGCCAACTAATGTGCAACAAAGCTCCAGCAGTGTAATATTCGTTATATTTATATAGATATATTGTAGACAGCATCTTGACTGCACATCTGCACAGTTACTCTCTGCTGAGTATTGTGTTAATTAGGCACAAATCAACATAAGTACATGCACCACTTCTTGCTCACTGTCAACTCTGAAGATTATACGATTGATTTTCTTAAGTTTTTAAGGCAAAATGTGGCTCTACTCCATAGACATTTTTAGCCTTAGGTTTGGATCTATATTAAAGCAAATACATCAGTTTCATCTCTTATGGCTCCAGGTTTTTTGATGCCCCACAAACTGTCTACATCATACAGTTCAAAATCTCTTATAAGTCTCAACTAACCTTACTGAAAGTCTCCTGCAGGCGGGTGAGGTCACTGTGGGCTTGTTCCAGATCCTCCTGCAACTTTGCTGCTTTGGCCTCGGCCTCTTCTTTCCCCAGACGTACTCCTTCCAGCAGCTGACAAATATCATTTTTGTCCCCTGCAGTGTGAAGAGAGTACAGCTCAGCCACTCTTTGCCTCTCCTGGTCCAGTTGGGCTCTGCAGCGGCTCAGCTCCGCTTGGTCGTTGCTTACGGCTGCCTTGTACTCCTCAAGTGTTGCTGCCATGGCAGCTCGACCTTGTCTCTCTGACTCCATGATGCGTTCCATCTGGTGGTTCCTCTCCTTTAGTGCCCCGATCATTTCCTGGGCCTCAGCATTGTCCTGTTCAGCCATTTTCAGTGTGTTGGAGAGGTGTTGTTGAACCCCCAGTAACTGCTCCCTCTCAAAGCGGGCATTATCTGCCAGGTCTGCATAGCGCTGCTCCAGTTCCATATAGCGGCCACTTTTGATATCCTCCTCTAGAACATATGATATGTGATGTTCATCCAGCAAAGAGCGCAGGTATTCAATCTGTCGACCATACAGCTCCAGCTTGTCACTCTGCTGGCACAGGGAGTCCATGAGGATCACCTTCTCTTCACCTAGCCGCTCGTTTTCTCCATTCAGCTCTTGGGTGATTTGCTGCAGGTCAGCTAGCTCCTGTAATGTGGCCTGCAGCTCCTCAGCAGTGCTGTGCTGGTTCTCTTCCATCTGGTGGATGCGCTCCGTCAGACAGGCCACAGACACCTCGCTGGCATTGCCACTGCTGCCCCTCCGTGAGCGCTCTCTGCTGGGAGCGCATTCTGACTCAGATGATGAGGAAGCTCCAGAGGGAGCATCCAGGGCATCATCACTGGAGGTGACAGCTTGGTAGACTTCACTAGATTCACTGTCGAGGTTGTCTGCTGAGCCTCCATGCTGGTGTCCTGTGAGCAGATCCTCCAAAGAACCGGGAGCAGAGCCTTCCACTGAGGAGGTCATCGTACCTGTTCCTCCACCATCACTGTGCCCGCTGCCCGCTGCCAGGTCAGGGCTCAGGGAGGCGTAGTTAAACAGCTTATCAGAGCCATCCAGCCTCTGTTCCAGAGAGAAGCCCAGTGCGTTAAGTCGGTCTTTTAGCATTCGGTTCTCACTCTTTAGCAGGTTGAGCTCCTCTCTGATGGCCTGGTTTTGCTCTTGTAAGAGAATAAGAGTGGACTCCACATCAGCTGCTGTGATGGCTGAAACATGGGGCTTCTCCTCCTCCCCAGCTCCTTCCTGTGGTGCTTCTTCCTTCCCTTCCAAACCAAGCTGGGCCCTCATGTCTCTTAGCTCACTGCGCAGGTGAAGAATCTCCACATCTTTGCTTTTAGCCAAACCCAACAGGTCTTTTACTTTGGCTTCCAGAGCAACTTTATCACTGATCTGGCCATCTGATTTTGACTTGCTCATACGGCCCTCTGACTCTGTCAGGACCTGGCTACGAGAGCGTTTCCCTGAGGCCACATCCCCTACTACAGTCCCTGGTACCAACTGCTTCTTATTGGCTGAGGTCCTGGATGTCCGGAGACGGTCTCGTGATGAATTTGGCTCCTTGGAAATTGAAGATGTCGTACGCTTGGATAAAGTACCTGGTAGAGAAAAAAAAGATGATCCTTATTTTTCCAGTGAAGCAGCATTTAACAATGTAAAATAAATATCCAAGCAAGAAGTAAATGATACCTGATGTTGTCTTTGGCTTGCTGTCGAGGTTGCTAGCAGTGGTCCCAATAGATGCAGTTCTCTTAGTCTTGGTGACGGCATTACTTGATGCAGGATTTCCTCCGGCCATAGCAGCTAAAAGATCATCATTGCTTTTCACCTAAGAGTAGAAAATTCAATCCACATGGTTACAAACTTAAATCTAATCAAAAGTGGCATCATTAAGCTCTAACTGGTCCATCACATGATGATTCTCACCTTAGACAGAGGTGCTGTAGTGCTGGTCTTGGCTGTAGACTTTCCGGTTCCGGTGGTAACTGTAGCCTCTGCTTTCCCCCGGTCTCCGCTCACCTTATTCACCGCTGGCCGGACAGACTTCTTCATACTGAGTTCTCTGATGCCGATACATTTACAGCTCAATCTGTGCACAAAGAAGGGAGGAGAAAGGTAATGTATGTCAGCCTGCTGAGCGATAGCTCCAGTTTTCCACAGAAGAGGAATTCTTTCCACAGACGCTATTCCCTCAACACTAGAAAAAACACAGAGACCACATTAAATAGCAGAGCCCTTTTAGAAAATGTGCTTTTCTGCATTTGTCTCTGTAATTTGAAGCTGATTCTAAAAAGTAGGTGTTTTGAACATTGTGGATAATTTTGCTGATTCTTTGATCCCTATAATGATTAGTAACTGTAGATACTGCAGTTAAAAAATGTTTATTTATATTGACGTTATGATACATGGACTCCTGTGTGGTACCTGCAATCTAAACCATTTTGTCCTCACTGCAGTTACATTTGGTAGTTGTTAAGACAGCTGTAGGGGACCACCTTGGATACAGGAATGTAAGACAAACACAGAAATAGAGGCTTCTAAAGGCCAACTTTTATCTCCACTAGATGGCTCTCATGTGTTTGTGAGTTCAGTTGGTTCAGAGTTTCACTTGCCTGTCGACTGCAACAACTGTGACACTGATAAAATTGAATTTGGTCTGTGTGTGGGTGGTTGCTGCTTTCAGTATTAATTTATTTTTGCTTAGAATGTGATCACTATCACAATTTACAATCTACTCCTTTACATGAAAAAGGATCTGCAATGCAATTTTTTTTTCAGCATTGTGTTGAATAATCAGCAAAGCCAAAAAAGGAAAAGTAAATTCCTTCACAGATCAAAGGGAAATACGTGAGGCAAAAATGTGAGTCCGTTGGTCTGTTACTGAGCAATTGATGTCTGGTGTACTGGATTTCATCTTTGCAGTTCCAAGAAATCATTCAGTGCCATGTTTGTGCAAGATGTAGCCTACTCATAGCACTTTACAATCACCATTGCTCTATTAGAACAACTTGCAAGCAAGAAAAGATTCTCATTCATAATTTAACTGAAGCAAATTGTTGAGTATAATTGTGAAGCTGCATTGAATTACTGATACAAAAATATTTTCAGAAGATAAGGTGTTAAAACTGGTTGCAGCCAAAATAAGAAAAGCTCGTAAAAAACACAGGGGGCTCATTCATTATTGTTCACATGTTGCATCCAGGTCTGAAGAGAATTTGACTTGATGCCACAATAGCAAGAAAAGTGATTCGGGACACAGCTGGAGACAATGACTAAGTACTTTTGCACAGACTTGGATGTCTTGTGGTTCTTTTTGCATGAGGGCTCTTATGAGAAAAAAGGAAGATAAAGTTTTTTATTGTATACAGGAAATCCAGCTTCAATCTATCTCTAAGTCAGTGAGCTGTTTTTCTGAGCAGAACGTTGTTGTTTGGATGTGGAAATAAATGTAACCAAAAATATCAGCAGTAAATCAAACTTTAAATAGAAGACTTTGATAAGCTGAGCAACGTATTGTAGCAGGAGCACAAATGTTTAGACAAATCACTGACTGAAACCTTTCATCAAATCCTAGCTACACAAATATACACTACAGAGATGAAATAATATTTGAAATCAGACACAGGCTGAGCATGGAGAAATCTGCACAGAATAGCTTACATCTGAGCCTGATACCTTCAGAGAATCCAAAATAACTTGCTGCTGAGGCACAACTTTTATTCAAAAACAAATACTCTTCTAATAGATTTCAGCTGTGCTTACATGCATGCACAGGTGTTACTTTAAATCTGTCATCCTGCTCCAAATCTTCCACTTCGAGCGCTCGCAAAGTAATTCATTTTTTTCCACTGAGACAATATTTTTTGGCGTATTATTTCTGTCAGTTTAACCTTGGCCTCCAGTGACGCAGATGGTGAGTACTTTTAATGAAATTCAATTCATATGACCAAACCAGAAAAACACAAAGCCCTGACATTTAGGAAAAGTTATGAGGGGCTTCACTGGATTTGAAGAAATGTGTATTTTTTAAGTTGCTGAATTTTGAAATCTTTACTTAAAATAAAAGGCTTACTGCTTTTGTAGTTAAAAAGCTTCTCACAGCCACAGAATAAAATATGTGTTGCATCAGACCACAGACAGTTATGTGTAATTTTGCAAAGAACCACATGCAAACAAAAGAAAAAATCTTTCTTGCCTATGGGGAAGAAGTGACCAACAAAGCATATCAGCTGGTTCAGCTCTGACAGCTCTGTGGCGTCTGTGGTGCAGAGGTAGATTTTACTTACCGAAAGAAACCTGCACAGCGGGCTAAAGGTAGCAATACCATCTCTATTTTGATACATACTTCCAAGTATATTCTGTTTACATCTTCAACCTCTCTGACCATTCAGGATTACATTAATGAGAATACAACATGCATCTTTCCCCAGTCAGTGTTAGGCTTGTTCAGTATACCGGTACTAAATTGGTACCGCGATACTGAGTCATTTAAAATGGTACTATACTGTGCTTGGCTGGTACAGGTACTTTTTTTTTTTTTTACGTCGCTGCGTGACGGCACCGCGTTGTAATTTGAGCCGAGGCGAGTGAGCGAGTGAGCAAGCAGCGTGGAGCAGCAAACAGAGCAAGAGTCTGGCGACAGAGAGAGATAAAGGAGAGAAAGAGAGAGAGAGAGAGAGACAGGAGCAGGGAGAGAATGGCAGCTGCTGCAACCTTCACCACGCCGTAACTCGTAGAT
>JAPZDV010000022.1:4859649-4910694 GCA_029814665.1 Acanthurus lineatus
TGGCAGCTGCTGCAACCTTCACCACGCCGTAACTCGTAGATAAACCAGGTGCGCGAAGTGCTATATGGAATTACTTCAGCTTTAAAACAAATGAGCATGGTGAAGCCATTAACACCGAAGCACCACTGTGCGGTGTTACAAAACATGTCTGGCCAAGGGTGGAAACACTTCCAACTACACAAAACACTTGAAGGACAAGCATCCAGACCTGATGCATATTTATGGTTCTAAGATTTTCTATTAAAATAAAGTCAATAATGATATTTTTTGTGTTTTCTTTTTATTTGGAAAAGTATCGTAAAGTATTGAAAAGTATTGAAATACATGGTGGTACTGGTACCAGTCAGTATTTCTCACAGCTACCTTTTTGTCAGTGACCTTGACCACAGCCCTGGCTTAGAGCTGGAGTTGGTCGCCCATCACTGTATCGTTGCTGCCCACTGTTCCTTATGTAGCAGCGAGATGCAGAGAACAAGTTTTATTCGTTACTGTACTTGATATGACTGTAGGTGACTTATAAGTTTCATCTTCTTCTCTTTCAGTTTCTGGACATCTACATCCTCACAGGCCCCAACTTGCTTGGAATGGTCATGTCATGGTCATTCATGCCTTTTCTAATGTCTGCACAGCTCTAACTACAGGTAGCCAAGACCAGACTTGTACCACTAGAGCTGCTGAACACGTTCTACAATATATGACAACTAACATTTCTAGCTAGAGATACAGGGCGATCAGTAGGACTAAGCTATAGAATGTGTCATGACCCTATTCTGTTATTTTCCAAACATATCTATCTTCACGAATCTTACTCTACTCTCAGCTGTCTTTGTGTGTATGTACTTATCTAAATCACACATGTTTGGCGGGACCTTTTGCCTGAGTACTGACATATGTACACAGCAACTAGCCAGTTTTCTGAATAGCTGAATGTGTGTCAAAGCAAATGTCTGAACCAGAGAGCTGCTAGCTGGAGTTCAACTCTTTTCATTTGATCTGAATAGATGGGATCGCCGGCTGGGGACCAGAAGTGCAGCTAAATGGGACAGAGGCAACTATTTTTTCTCTCACTCTCCCACTTTGTGCAACTACTGCAAATCTACTGCAAAAAGGTCTGTGTGTATATCAGTTAAGGACTCAACACAATCATTCAAAAATAAGTCCTACATTCACGCATACTGGTCTATGAGACTCATTTGGTCTGGTTGGAAAAGAAAAGGAGTGCAAAGAAGCTGTTTTTCTTACACTAGTGCGGTTTAAGCAAACATCTGTGAGGAATCAAATTGCACAACACCTAACCTCAGCTTGTATCTGCAGCACATTATGGTGCAGATACAAGCTGCTCCTCACTAGGCCAGAAGCCAATAACGCTTGTCCTCACAAAAATTAAATGGAGCTACAGTATTTTATTTCAGTATTAACTAACTCAATGGAACAGATCCAGGGTTGACCAAAGGAACAAGTGTGTGTAGTGTTCCTCGACAGACATTTGAACAAAGCACAAGACTGAGACAGAGGGCACAGAAGAACCAGTCTGGGAAGAGAAGAAGGTGGGGGTCATAGTCGTCTAGTAACTCATTAATACCCCTTGCCTGCTCTCCTTCCTTATTCATGCTTAAACTGCAGGGAGGCACTTCCTTGCCATAACATTAGCTTCCTGTGGTGGCGTCTCCAGTAAAAAAAAAAAAAAGTAAACCCTACAAGGGTGACTGTGTGTTCAAGGACGATCAGGAATTAGTCTGCCTGAGACAGAGCAGACTCTGTCAAACCTTGAATTTTATTTGGGATATTTGCCTCACTGTTAATATGCATGCCTGAAATCCAATTAAACAAGCCATTTTTATGATGTAGCCTTGAGTCAAATAACAATCACCAATTTCAGTGTGAGGAAAGTATAACAATATGCTATGGAAAGAAAGAATTAATAATTACTCAACAAAAATACAACTGCAACATTTTTTGGTTTTGCCCTTATTTTTCAGTCCTTAAAGTAAGAAGTTAACTGTCTCCAATTCTGAGTATAAATCTATGTTCATCCTTTTACAATAATGTGGATCAGAAGCATCAGAATACATTAAAGAGGTCACTACATAAACCAGCTTTCCCACAACACAGACCCTGCCACCAATTTTGCAAGTTTTGGATGAGAACCCGTCAAACCTAACCTGATGTGCCAGATGGAACAGTTCACATATCCATAGGATAAACTCTACATGTACATCAGGTAAACAGCTTATAGGCAGTGTTTCGAAAAGGCAGGTTGTTTTGTAAAAGTTGAAAGGTGATCGGATGAACGCTCTCACTGTCACATACATTATGTTCACATTCATTATTTGAAGTTTTCAGTGCCGTTCTTTGCTCTTCTGTTATTAAGAAAATGTCCAATTCTGATAAAACTGCCGCTCTTGCAGCTTCCACGCTAACCTCTTCAGCGGCTGCTGAAGTTCATATGGACTAGGCCTGAGTAAGTGAGCACTTCTCTTTGGCCAAGATAATCCATCCACCTGTCAGGTGTGGCATATCAAGATGCTGATTAAACAGCATGATTACCATACAGGTGTGGCTGAGGCAGGTCATGATAAAAGGACACTAACACCAAGACCACAAGTACACACATATTTTTTTTTTTAGTAAATATATTTTTTTCTATATGTATATATGTATGTGTATGTGTGTGTGTGTGCAAAGAATATGTATATGTATATGTATATGGATATATGTAAAGAAAAAAAGTATTTTTCTGCCTTCCTTTACAAAAATCCTGACCGTGAAAGCATTATTTTAAATAAATTTCTGTCCACATAAAAATGAAAAAATGTGAATATTACAAAAGTCAAATTGGCCAATCACACGCTTAACAAAAAGTTAGTAACACATTCTTGATTCTTACATGAGGTCTGACAGTGTAGCGACATTATTTTGGACATTTCCGGCATTGACGTATTCTGTATGTAAACAAAATAGGAGAGGTTACACACCCTCTTATGTCAAACACAGGAAATAATTATGCACACTCTGATGGTTTTAGCTAACCCTGGACACACTACAATGTTATGGTGTTTCTTAGTATCTTCACCCTGGCAAGAGTGCCAAAAGCTCTGTTTACGGGGACCTAAAATAATGTCTATGTGTGAATGAAAGGCCAAACTGCATAGAAAGAAGAAACACTTTTAAAATTCCTTTGTTTGCCTAGACAGGCCTAAGATGTGCATTTTTTTTTTTACAACAGAATGTCATGTTGCTGATTTGGACAAAGCATGAAATTTATTTCACTAGGTTTGTCACAACAGCTACTTTTGTCAGATAATACACTGTCCACCTAAGCCGTGAAGTGCAGCTTTAAAACCCGGTCCATTTGAACATTTATTTCAAACTTCTGGCTGGTATCATGCAGTTGTCAGGAAAAACACCCATTAGCCTCACATAAAACGCTGCCATAACCTAGTTAACTGTCTTTGTGTGCATACAGAAGCTGTCCAAACTCTGCCCACAGTAATCTTCAACACAAAGAAAAAAAACAATGGGGGGAAAAAAAGAGGCATGAAATTTAAGCAAAACGTTTCACAGCATAGTTTCTTTCTCTACCATTCAGTTTAGGTGCTGTGACAAAGGAGTGTAGGTGCTCGCTTAAGAGCTAAAATGGCAGGGAAAAACCCTGCTGCTTTTTCCAGCATCACGTTGGCTAAAGTTCTTATTCTTAGTTCATATGTAAAACATCCATGTGAAACACAATGGGCAATATCAAGGTTAACAAAAATAATCTAGGTCATGTCCATATATCACACATTAAGTTGATACGGCAATTATAGAGTTCCCACAATGCACGATAAGTTAATAATGTAATTTTAATGACAGGCCTACATTACTCTATCATAGACTGTCGTCATTGTTATGTCAAGAACTTGGTGGTAAATCCAACCATCCTCAATACTGCAGACCACATGTAACCATGCAAGCCATGAACCTTCACATCTATACATATCTTTTATCCCACTCACTTAAGTCCATAGTTCAGTGATTAGTAAATGCCCCCTCCCCCAATCGAGAAGATAAAACTGTAGAGTGGCTCTTTTTTGGGAGCAGAACCTGATACAGCTGTGCAATAGTCACAGTGTTTAACCTGCATCTTGACATGTCACACCTGTGCGGTGGAAGGATTGTGTCAGCAAAAGAGAGGAGTTCACTCACACTTATTTTTAACATGTTTGTGCTCAAAATTTGGGAGAAATAACCCCTTTGTTTATCAAGTAAAAATCTTAGATCTTTTACTTAAAACTAGAGCAAGAAAAAGAATCTATATTTTAGTTGAGTGTGAAAAACCCCAACACAATAACCTATTTGACACATCTGACATTGCAAGCATCAATATATCACTATAGAGACTAAACCAACTACAGTATTTATATTTGTATAATTAAGAACTTGATGAGTTCAGGTGTTTATAAATTATTATCCATTTTCCACCTCATTAATGCACTTAGAGAGTTTACCATGCCTCGCATAGTAAAGTTGCTGTTGACTGAATATGGGTTTGGTTGTAATCAGTATGTTTGTCTTGGAAATACATTTCTTTCTTTTCCCCTTGTTCAGTTTCACTTGGAGGAGAAGTTTCCATAACTGGAGAGTTTTCCCTGAGTTGTTTTTCTAAAAGCATAATTAATCTCTGAATCTAGAAGGAATATCTCATAAGTCATATCTCCTCGACATTGATTTAAAGAGTGGACTGTAACACATTGCTCTTTTCAAGCTGCTCCAGGAAAGCTGGAGAGACATCTGTGGTCTTCTTTTCAAATAAGATCATTGAATGTAATTTAGTAACGTTATGTGACAAAGAGGCTGATTTAGTAAGACACACACAGGTCACAGCTTTGCAAAGTACGTCCTTTGGGCGATCCAAATGGCACTGACAGGCTGCAACATCAGTTTGGTGTTGACTCTTCTCAGAAGGATGGCAAATTTACATTGTTCTAGGCTGCATCTAACAGCACCATGGCTAACGTTAGCAGTGTGTCCTTCTACTACACAAGCACATACTTCACAAACCAAACCGTCTGAGTAACCACAGCTACCCAAACCATGGAGTATGCAAGCATCGTTAAGTTCATATTTGAGATCAAAATGGACAACTTAAAACCAAGCATATAACCAAGCTAGCTAGCTAGCTATAAGGTCAGGCACGCAGGGAATTTCAATAATTTCACTTCCTGTTTGGCTATGCGCTTTCAAAACAAAGGCACCTCTAAGTACACAAGCAAACCCTTAGACAAAGTTTACTAAATCTCTGACTAATAAATCAAACTCCGACAGAGAGAGTAAGTTATGGCCCAGAGTTAAAAATTGTATAACGTTACTAGTAAGAGGTAAAGTGTCGTAAACAGATAGGTTAGCAGTTGTAATACTGTTTAAGATACTTACAGCCAGATGAAAACGATTTTCGGTTCCAATAACTTGCAGTGTTGCAAAAACTGAGAAAAAAGTGCTGCCTAAATCCCTTCTCAATCATTATAAGAAAACTTAAAATGCTCCAAACTAATACAGAAATGTTTTGCAACCACTGCTAGAATAACAAAGGAATTTAAATGACGACTTTACAGACGTCAGAACTTCGTTTCAGGTAACCGTAAATTAACTTACGTTTTCTGAGAAAAAAAAAACTGTTTTAAACACAGTTACATTGGCGCTTATTAAACTATGAATGACAGTGGGGATGAATGTTATCGAATTATATGAAAACGTATTTTGAAATAATTCAGAGTATTGGTCCGAGTGAAATGTTCTATCTTGACAGTTGGCGTTAACCAAAAATCTGATTTAAGGGCTTTAACAGTAATTATTATGCCTTTTAAACAAACAAAATGAACACAATTAACACCGCGTGGTTAACATCACCTCAGACTCGGTTTGTGGGTTACTTTTCAATCAGTTAGAGTTAATTTACCTCAGCTGTCAGAAAGAAATAGCAACGCTAAGGTGGCTAATGCTATCGTTTGGCTAACAATGTTAGCGTAGCCGGCAAAAAGACAGCACTCTGTCTGTAATTTGACAAAATATTCATACCTGAGGTTCTTCTAATTTTCCTGTTTGACGTGTTGATAACTATCCGATGAATTTTCATTTGCGGTCGCCAACAGTTCACTAAGCCTCAACTTCAGACGGCAGTGACCATCGCTTTCGGTTGGCAGCTCCTTTCTGTTGGAAGCAGCCGGATGATCCTCGGCCCCCTCCTCTGGTTGCATCATCTCAGCATCCTCCACTGTGCAGGAGGGGCAGCTGCCTCTAGGGCGCCTTATTACCTAGGGATTCATTTATTAATGCCTCCACAATACGCATGGAGCTGGGTCAGACTTCCTCTTAGGCCTTAGTTTATACCACCTTCACACACCTTCAATTAAAGTAAAGGAAAAGTACTGAATATCCATTAATGAAGATTGGCACCTATCCACTCTTAAGTGTAGGTACATCTCCAGCACCATTTCTAATGTATCTCCCATCTAAAAGATATTAAGTTAAGTGGACACTAGGGTACATTAAATGGCCATGGAGAAAACATTATTTACAAATCATTATTCTATGAAAATTTTGGGGGGATTTTTCACGGTGGCTGATTTTTTAATGCTATCCAAATAAATTATATACTTATCTATTTTATTTGGCATGAATTTCGTTGAAATGTGTGGATTACCAAGTCATGCAGGGAACAGACCCAGAGACCACAAAACTTAAGACAAACTTTTAATTTTATGTTTAGTTTTTAACTTACATGCTCATCACCTACTTAACATGTCCTGTATCTATAATATGCATCTCTAGTAGAATAAGAACTAATCAAGGTCGATTTAGAGAAACATTGTACAGGTGCTGCTACTAGAAGCAGAGGGACCAGGGACCAAACCACCTGGTAGGACACCCTTTAGCATGGTGGTTATACTTAAATACGTACTTATAGTATAGTTAAGTTCAAAACATATCTATAAAAGAGGACTGAAACATTGCTAAGAATGAACAGAAAGAATATGTCTCATACTAAGAAATGACACATTGCAAGAATAATATTATCAAGTTTTATTTACATAAATCACACAAGACTCACTAGTCTTTGCTCATTCTAAGAATCACTAAAAGTTATTGCTTATGTTACGTAAATCACAAGCTTTTAGGGTTATAGTTTGTGCCAACAAGTGTTTAAATACTTGAAGTGATTTGGAAACTATTAATGCAAGCACACAGTGTACTTTCACATGGCTTTGAAAGTAATACAAGGTATGTGGATAATAAACCTGTTTATGAACCAGGAGACTTGAATATGAGTGAATCTCTATGCTTCAAGGATTTTAGTAGGGAACATCTGGTATTTGGGATAATCTCCAGGTGCTCTCATTTCTACAGCAGTGTGGTTTTTGTCCTCTATAGGAGGACTACAGAGAAGGAATGCAAGAAGCGACACATATACATCAACTTTACAGAATAAATCAAATAAGCCAGAAGCTAAAAGACATTTTGGAGACAAAAAATGTGATATGGACGAAAGACCAACGTGAAATCCATATGACACACAGCACAGAATACATTCCATTGGTGGACGATGGGCTTCACTTTTTCCTGGAATTAATTGCCTTTCACATCTCTGTACCACCTTCAAAAAAGCACTCATATCTACATGAAAGATGGCTTGGACACCACCAAAAGAACCTATGAACTGAGTATGTTTCCATACAAATTTGTACAGCACAGATAACAAAACACTTCAAAAGGTTAGGTCAACATGCCTGCATGTTGCTGTGTGTTACTACAGTTTTTCAGTCTCAAACTTTTAAGTTCTTTACAAAAGTAATAGTGTGTGTGTGTGTGTGTGTGCGTAAACATTAGGGTAACTGAAATGTTCCAATGGTCATCAGCAGGGAAACATTGGCACAGGTGAGCTTTCAACCAAGTCAAACATTTCTGGAAAACAAATGTAAATACAAGAAAAATATATGTGCATTCATCTAACCATTCATTTATTATCTATCCACAGAAATATATCTTACAAATCCCCCCCTCAATGAATATGGAGTTAATGTGCACAGTAACAGAACAGGGCAGTGGAAAATACTTAGGTACAGTAAATAATGCTTCTTGAAATTTAAATTAGATAAAAAAAAAAGGAATGATATATTTTTTCCTCAGATTGTAAAGGGTTGTCTTATTCTGACACAGCAGGTAAGCTTGTAAGTAAACAGAACACGCACGCTCATCACATCCCAAAAAAACATGGCTTTGGTCATGGTGGCTGTTCTAGTTTATTTTTATTGTATCAATGGTTCCACCTAGTGGCTAAATAAAGTATCTTCAGAGTAAACCAGCCAGCCATGGCTGCTCAGCAGCATCCACCACACTAAGCAGCAAGCATTCTGCCTCCAAACAGAACATTTATGGATATTTAAGTGCATCATGTTCCAGTTATACTTCAGTAGAGAAAAGAAGGCTTTGACGTTTGCTGTCAGGTGTTGGAATGCTCTCCAGCTGAAGGAAGTAGAGAAGGACTTGAACCTATGGACACACAGAGAGATTGATCAGATCCACACAAACAGTCCAGATATCTCAAGATCAATTACCAATATCATGACCAAGGTTTTACCTGAGCCATGACCTCTAGAGACCAGCTGTCATTCATGGAGATTGGCTGTGAGCTGTTTGAGATTTTGCTGTCTTTTTCAGAGGGCCGAAGCAAAGTGGGGCCAAAAACTGTGGCCAGATTGTGCAAAGACATCTTGTTGATGCTCTCATTTTCAGTCACCCTGTAGTGATAAGGCAAAAAGACCATTCAAACAATAGATACTTTGAAACAGTCACATAGACATATCTACCTAACTTTACAGAAAGCTTTGCTTAAATCTGAAACAAGCAAATTTATCTTTACAGCAAACACTGTAACTACTGTACAAGTTACCATTGCAGGACCAATTATAGATGTTAAAACTGTATGCACAAGTAGCACAAGTAAAGATGAGTCATTAAGTCAGTGAACTGGATAAAAACTGTATCTATATCTTGCTAATCTTAGCTAATATTAGCTAGCATAATCTCCTGGTCATTCAAAAACAAATGAGACTTTAGCAGCAAAGCCCCTGCGTAAATTGTACTTTCCTAGTATCAAACTTTTCATCTAGAATAGGAGGAATGTGTCATTTCATCACTGAAAAATGAAACCAATATTTACTGAGAAGATCCCAACCCAAACAGTACATATCTGTTATTTTTAAACTCTGCTGAACACTTGGCTATAACATACTCATCTCACTTATCACCACACCAAAAAATAATGACAAAATAAAGAATTTTATTCAAAGGTGGGCTAGAGATATAAATATATATTAATATACTACTGATACACAATGGCTTTAAAAAATAAATGTGATGATTTTTTACCTTTTAAGGTGGTCAAGCAAAAAGAGGAATGTCACCAGGTTAGGCTCTGGCAGAGACAGCAACAGGTTCAGCATGCAGCTCTCCTTTGCCACACTGTCAGAGAGAGCTGCAAAACAAGGACTCATGAATGTGCTGGGACCACACCTCTGAACTGCATTTATGCTCCCCTGTAAATGATGCAAACCACTGAAAATGATGCAAAGATAAAGAAGTGGTGACTTACCAATGCCTCCAGCAAAGTTGGGGTACAGCTCATCAGTGAAAAGAGGCTCTGGCAGCTCACGGAAATACAGCTTTAGTGTTCCAGCAATGGCATTTACATCCATCTCCCTCATCATAATAGAAACATCCTTGTTGTCTGTGAGGCAGATGAGACAGTAGTCATTAAATACCATAGATTACAATCTGACAATGAGTTTTGAAAAACCCTTGTGAGGAGAGTATGAGTCCATCCTGCAGAGGACGGACTCATACTCTCCTCATACTCTATTCTGTCCCTAGGTTTGTATGTTGAGTCCCACATGGCTCTATCTGGAGAAAGGTCTTACTACACCCATTATCATTCTGCATCAGGATGAAAAACTTCTGGGTTTTCTTTTTTTTTTTGGCTTTGTAATCGTCTTCGACGCAAAGCCCATAAAGCAGAGACAGGGATTGTCACACAGTAACACACGGAAGCAGAAGGGGAGAAGAATGCTTGTTGCCCAACAGCAAATTTATACCCACAATCTACATCCAGTGAGTCAGACTAGTCTACATATATATAGAATTTCTTCTTTCTCAGCTGTATTTGTTAGAAAAATCCCTTGAACTCACTTGAATCAAAGGCAGCCTTCAGTGCCTGGATGTCAGTTGCAACACCAGACACTCTGTAGATTCCCACCTCCTCCATCCCTCTGCGCTCAATCTCCTCCACACACTGTCTCACAATGAGGGGAACCTTGGAGCGCTCTCGCCTAGAGAGAACACAGTCACACAGAAACAAGTTTTATTAAACAGGCTAATTACAAATAAACAGATTATATAAATGCTTTGAGCACACAATGAGGCAGTGGTTGTGATATGTGTAGCCTCTAACACTTCATGCACTTTGGTATCCTGTCAATACAACAGGCTTTCCTGCAAAATGCAATCCGGGGGCACACAGTTTAGAAGCTAATGGAAGCTGCTTAGAATTGACTTGACTTCACACATCATGGTCTACAATTCATGTAGGGGCACGAGTCAATGGGCTTTAACCATAACACACAAGACATGTTGACAGTCACAGCAAGAAAATTAGAGGTACAAATGATATAATAAATTATGGCTAAATAATGGGTAGCTGCTTCAGTTTTAGGGTCCTGGCAATGTAAATTCTGGTGCTTTTTTTCTTTGTCGTGGTTTGCTTGGACAATTAAGATAGGAGATATATTACTAACATACAGTAAATAGGTGAAAAGTCATTATGTCTAAAAAAAAAACTAAAAAAGGGCATGACACACAACAACCATACCTACTACACCCTAATCTGATGGTAAAAAAAACACATCATCGACTTACTTAGTTACAACACTGATCTTCACTCCAAAGACACCAGACTGTTTGCGTGAAGGCATTCGCTTCAGACTGAACTCCCTGCTGGTGAACTTCATCGAAAGCTTCACTTCAATCTGAAATAAGAAAAGAAAAATGTTCATTTTGGGTAATCTGTGTTCAGGTCAGTAAAGCTAGCTGACTACAAGTGACATGAACACAATAACAACATATACTGAATGAAAACATAGAGTACCACCAGTGCAAGTGTGGAAGAGTCTGCAAACAGTAATTCCAATTCCACAATAATAGCTGTGCTAACAATAGGTAACATGAGCTAAATAAGCTACTGGTCATATCAGACAAGTTTAAGTGAGAACATTTAATTCTGTTGAACTGAACTGCACATTTGAAGGGTATGTTTGTTTTGGATAAATTCAACTTTTCAATTTTAAAAGAAAGAATGTGTTATTTTGTATTATTTCTTGTTTAAAATAGTTTCACTTTAATGCATATGTTTGTGTGTTAAGTGCTCTTATAGAGAGCAGAGTTTGTATTGCCTGTGTTAATTACAACTATTAGACACCATATTCAAAACCCTCAGGCTGCTGAATACCAACTTTTAGTTTTGTGACAGCTTTATGAAATTTTCAAAACAGGTTTTGCTGAAAAACAAAAAAAAAAACACTAGACCTGGACTTGTCAAAACCTAAATTCTAAATGACTAAATCAACAGGTAAGGTCTGCACCTTGTTTATCTAGTCCAATTTTGACCAGTGTAAGTTGGTTTTGAAAAAAGAAGAAAGGCTTCAGAAGTCTGAAACTGTTTTTTTAATAGCTTTTGCAGGATCTGTGTTAATCTTGTCCAGGTTTGCCTATCTATGTACAGTGACTATCAACAATCAACATGTGAGCTTATGTAGTAAGAATACAGAAAAATCCATAACATTTAAAAAAAAGTTTCACAAATCTAAGAGTAGGTTTTAAGCAGCCTTCATGCTTCTAATGTGGTATCCAATATTCTTTAACAACTAAAGTTGTACAAAAATGGAGACTCTGCTCAAAGGCTTTGAGCCAGAAACCAGCTTCAGCATTGCAATTTATCTTATCTTATCAGTGGGCTGGTGAAAACACTTACCCCATTCATAGAGATGACTGTCCTCTGCCAGTCTTTATTCTGCAACGTCTGGGGATCCAGCTGAAAAAACAGGCAAAGTTTAATCTCAGATGCCACTTTTAATCCATTCAGAATGTGCTTAAAAAACAGCAATATTTTGCCTGTGTCAGCGTTAAGGTGAGATTAGCACTATGATCATAACGTAAATGTAAATACTGTAATAATGTTGTGAATTGCTATGAGAGTGAAGTTTACTTTCTGCACAGGTTAATCAATGTAGGTAAACATCACTTAAAATCCAAATGGAAATGTAGTGTTAATTGCTCACTAATCTCTTTCAGCCATTGGACTAATGCCAGACTGCCAGACTTTATTTACAGTGATCAGGCATGAGTAACGTGATAACATCATGTCCTCACCACACTAAGCGTTTTCCCATCCAACATGGCAGAGGTTCTTTCACCCAAGAAGCTACCAGCTCTTATTCAGATGATTATCAAGTGAAAGTACATTTTCTTTTACATACTCCTTTTCATCAAAATTATTAAAGACAGGATCACAGGCATCACAATGTGGTTTGTAAAACTCAAAGGAGATACATCCCAACACAATTCGTTACACAGCTTATGAAGCAAACAAAGTATCAAAAATCAGGAAAAAAAGAAAAGTAAAAACAAGTTTGTTCCTAATTTCATCCTCTTCAACATCCCTTGTCCTTTTGTCCAAATCTCACTGTCTGTAATTTTACCTTTGGTTTGAGCAGACTGCTGCGGACTCTGTCCCACAGACGGGCCCCCGTTCCTGGGGGTTTCCTTTGAGCTGTGTCTCCCTCTTCTTCTACACTGCTGCTGGCTTGATCCAAACTCTCCTCCTCATTAGGATTACTTTCACCCATTATTTCTGGCATGAGTATTTCTCGACCCTAACTAAACTAAACTCTGTAACTTTTACTGACCAATGGCAAACAAAGAAACCGGCGCTGTTCCACAGATATCTCTATTTTCTAGCAGGAGGAGCAGGTCTTTCTTCCCTGAACATTCAGCCATTGATCAAATTGTCTTGAAACATCCCAGTGATCGTCACTTCTGCAGACCAGCTGAATCTTTAGAGTATCTTCAGTGTCATCTTCATGTCTCGGCATAAGTCGTTTCATTCCAGTTGGAAGTCAGAAAAGGAACAAAGCCTGGCAGCCTGCTGAACACGCTTGCCTCTGTGTTGTTCTACTTCTCAGATGGATTTGGGGGATTAACTCCTGAGAATCCCCTCCTACCCTCATTACCAACGTGCTCACGCCTGCCACTGTGAAGAGTGCTGCCTGGTAATCTAGCATCTCAGGTAGCCTAAACAGGATCCTCTCAGGCTGATAAATGTTTAGTACCTGTGACCATCAACTCCAAGCTGGTCTCCCCATGTCTGAAATAATTCATCCATGACATAAGCCTCTGTGTGAAGTGTTTCCTTCATCTTCTCTCTGTGAAAAGTCCTCTCTTTGTTTACCATGCAGCCGATCATGCCTCAGCTAACACAACCTAATACTCATAGCCATAAGATGGAAATACAGGTGATATGGTGTTATTTGTTGAGGGCTCAAGCTGAAGTTTATTTTTAGAATGTTATTGCTTTGATCCAAAAATGGCCATCTCTTTTTTATAAATGGCAACATTAACCTTAAAAAAATCTAGTTATTAAATTTCTACATTCTTTTTGCTTTTTTGTATTCTTTAATTTAGTTATTTTTAATTTTATTTTTTGTATATTCTTTCATTTTAATATAATTATTTTTTCATACATTTTACAATTTTTATTTGTTGTCTCCTTATTGATGGACAGACAGACGGACAGATTATTTTGCAGTTGTCAGAACCCCTAGTTTGAGGGGCAAAGCTTTCTTTTTCGCATATTATGCTTAAAATTTTATATTTATTTTTTGTGTCCAATTTTCATTTTTTAGACAATGAGCTGACTCAGTCAGTCTGACAGTTAAAAACTGCCTCCATATCACTGATGTAGCATGCACAGTGCAAGCTGGAAGTCCAAACATGAAAGTGCCTTTAATACCTGACAGGTGTCCTGTCTCCAGTGAGCTGGCTCCTGAGTAACATGGCAGCTATCTGACCGAGGATGCCAGCACTCACATGCTCCTTTCCTCTAAGACTCGACAGTGTTTCAACCCACCTGTCCAGCAGGGAAATCCCTTCACTGGCTGATCAAAAAGCTCTCTGTGTCTGGACTGGTGCCAATGGCTACATCTGGTCAATCCAAAGTCTAATCCGCCCTCTGTCACAACAGCCTATCAGGGGTCAGGCTGAAGTGACCCACAGAAACCTCATGGCTCACTTCTTTTTCAGCCGCAAAGGGCCCCACAGGGCAGGATTAGCAAAAAAAAAAGCCCTGTCATCAGCAGTGCAAAAGTCACTAATGTGGAGGTACTGGGATCAATAGATGGAGCAAGGTCCCTCCACATATGCAAGAGTTGTTTTTCCTATACATGTCAGTGGAACTGTGTAGATATGGTGTCATGTGAATCTGTTAGTAACGATTTTTAGTTCCTGTAGTCTGTTTTTTAAGACTTAAAATACTGTCAAAAAAATTAAAAAGTGTTATATGTCGTTGTATTTTACTCATCCATGATGAGAAATAAAGGAATAGTTTAACATGTGAACTCACTTACTAACTATACAGCTACAGCTATCTTGCTGTTTGGGCTGAAAGGTAACAAGAAAAACTGCTGAGTTTATTTTCTAACTGTAAAAGGTCTCTCACAGCACTAATTCTGACATTCATTTATATTAAAGGTTAATATTGTCATAGTAGTTTTTAAATCTTTTTAAAGTATTGATAAATGATTCTACCTCAGACATATCATAATGCTCACACTCAATTTGACTTAGATTGGAGAAACTAACATCATGAACCAGCTGGTCTTCAAAAGTATTTCCTAAAAACACAAGCAATTAAATGTAGTGTTGGCCCAGATCTGCCCCTTTTAATCCGCACCTTTATTTGTCCTTTGGCCATGATTTTGTCTGTGACTTCTCCGTCCTCTTTGCTCTGTTTTGTTTTGTTGCAACACTTCTCATAGCAGAGCAGCCTCAGTGTTTGAGAGCCCTCCAGTTCAATCTCAAACTCCTAGCAGGAAAACAGAGCAGAGGCATGTTACTGTAGGCTTCAGCCCAGTGCACTACACAGAGTTATTACTTAGGATCTCACTCATTCACTCTCTCTGCTCTGATCTGCTCTCTCACCTCATTCCAGTTGGGCTCTGTAGAATCTCTGTACACACGTGTTTTGGCTTTGTTGACAAAATAGCCAAAGGAGTCCACCTCCAGAGAGCAGTAAAGGTCTGGGGGCACAAGCAAAAGGTCAATTTAACTGATGAACAAAACAAAAAAAGTAAAGATTCACATTAATCAGCTGGGTGAGACATGTCTGCATGCTGCACAGTGTGAGGCTTCTGTGGCTGCAAGTGCTTGCTAGCACTCCAGGAATCTATCTCTGGTGTCATTACAGTTCTTTTATTTCTCAGTAATTTAACTAAGTCAAAAAGAGGAGTGGACTTGGAACTGGTTGAAACATGCTACGGACTGCTGCCTGACTACCTTTCGTGACAGAGAGCACAGAGTGGAACAGAAGCGGGCGGTGATTTGAGACAAAGACATATTCGAGGCAGCTTGTACACAGTGTTCCTAGCTAATCCCACTTGTTCTCATGCAGCTGCCCTCCCAGCTGACAGCCGCAACCAAGAGGGAGGGGTGGGGATACAGCAGATGAGTTTGGACTGATAGGATGATGTGACACCACTTGCAACCTCTAGAATTATCAGTGAGATGATTTTATAGTCAAAAACAGGAGGATAAGCCACTTACTTAAGCTCTGTTTCAGCCCTGATGCAGAGTGGACAATGACATTCAGGAAGCCGTACAAACCAGAAGATTCATCATCTGTGAAGAGCAGAACATTCACATTATGCATTATGCAGATTACTGTAGCTACACAAAAACATATATTAAATCCTAAAACGTACAATACATGCTGAAACTTACCTTCCTTATTCATGGTCATTGGGATCGTGTGAACAGTCTGAAGTTTCACACATGAGTTAGTGAGCATCTGCAGCTCCAGAGAGGTCAGCGAGAAACTTTTAAAACCTGCAGGGGGCAGTCAAAGGGTAAGTGACACAAATATGACACCTGTCATCTTTACATTGAAACATTTTAAATACAAAATATAGCCAGAAAACCAAATAAAAAAGAAATGGATTTGGGTTGACAGTCTATCTGTCCCCTTTAAACCTCTTTACAGACATCACATCAGGAACTTTAAACTGAAACTTGTTTGAGGTGTGTTTGTTTTTTTTTCCTCATGTTTTTAAAATTCTTATGTTTAATTTTATAATCTTGTGTCTCTTATGATTTTTGAAATTTCTAGTGGTAATGCCCTGATGTTTTTCAGTAATGACGGATAAAAAATGGTTATTCTATTATATTAGAAGAGTTAAATATTACATATTCTTCATAATTATTTTTTAGCTTGTATATGCAAATGTGGGGGGAATGTGTTGCTGTTCCTTTTGGTTTGTGTTTTAGGTCTTATTTTGCTTGTTGGTGGGAAATTAATTGATGTGGAAAGTGGAGATGATGTTGATGGTGTATATATTAGAGCCCAAATTAAAAAAAAAAAAAACTGTTGAGATAAATCTGACTCTCTTACAGATTGAGCAAGGAAAACTCACACTTCTTCTGCTGCTCACGAATGATCTCCCTCCACTCAGCACGTTCATAGTCAGAGGAGATGAGGAATGTGAAACCCTGAAAGACATGAAGGGATGATGCACTGTATGTTGTTGCACTCTCATGCTGAAATGTCACATTTGTCAACAGCAGAGGGCAGCAGATTCCAGATGAAGATGTTGTTCTTGACAGTAAAAGATACCTCCACTAATATTTTCCATGAAAATCGTGAAATCCAGGAAAAATCTTTAATAATTCAAAGCACACTGAGTCTTTTATATGCTTGCATGTCTCTTCTTAAAGATCCCTGACTCACCTTTCCATTTCTGTTGGCCACTCTGAACGCCATGCTGGGTGACATGAGAAGCAGCAGTGACTCTTGTTCTGATAACTTCTTCCTCAGTCGCTCTATCACCTTGGGTCCTTTGGTGGTTCGCTGCAGAAAAACTCTAAAAAGGTTAATGTGAAAAAGCAGACACATGCTGTCTCGATATTTGTTCTATTGACACGTGTTAATCTTTAAGTTCCTTAGTTTAGTTTGTCCTGACACTTCGGTACAAAGCTGTCACTGTCCTGGTGTTTTAACAGTGCAGTTCCTTCTAATCGCTAATAAGTAATAAATTATAAACTGTATGCTAAATTCTGTCATGCTTTCTTCGTATCCTATGCTGGTTAGGTTTGGTAAGGTTTCAAGCTGCATGTCCTCACCTTTTCTCTTTGGATCTCGTTCTTGATCTGCGATATTTTGATCTTCATGGCATCGATCTCCTCGTCCTGGACTAGAGGAATTGGGGTGGACTCACAGTCCTCGATGGTCTGGAAGGTCAGGTCAGCCAGTGGGATGTACCACTTACAGTCATACTGCTGCCCCTTTCTGTTGGAGTACAAGATGTGCGTACAATGATAGTGTGAACCCAACAGTACAGCTAACCACAAGTTTGCAAACATGCTCAGGAAAGTGATGAAGGAATTACAACTTTTGTCTCCTACTTCAACCACCAGTTGTACACAGTGAAGCGTTTCTATTTTCAGCAAATCACAATTTATGGAGCAAGTTCAATGTGCGTCTTGGTGGGGTGACTCTCATTCCCTGGCTGGGATTTTGAAATAGTGGATTTTCCGGGTCACAAGCCTGCATCTCTAACCTCGGGCTGCACGCTGACCCATACTCACCCTGCAGCCTGTTTCTTCAGCTTGGCGCAGAGCAGCAGGTCGGTGAAGAGGAAGACGTGACGGAGTTTCCTGGAACCTTCGACCAGCTCAACCATGAAGCGATCCCTAAGCAGCTGACGGTTCTGCCAACAGGAAACATGAGATAACATCATGACACTCATAGTGGACAATTTTCATATGTCTTGGATACTATTTTTCATTAGCTCTACCAAATTATTAACAAATGAAACTGTGAGTGAGAGTCATTTTACTTTCAACCGCTATTTTAGTGCAACAACAGTAAATAGCTGCAATTGCTGAAAGTACAGTAACCGATGTACAATGATGCTCAGAATAAAATGGTTATAGTTGGGATTCACAAACAATTATCTGTGCTGATGTTTGTATGAGCTGTTATTGTACAGCCTGCTGTGCTGCAAATGTCAGATGAATGCCACACAAAATCAAAGTGGAAGTAAACAAAACACAACCAACATTTGTGTTGTGACCAAAATAATGCAGTAAGAGTATGCAGCATGTTTTGCAAACCACAAGCTAAGCACCCACTGAGGGGATTATGCAATTTCAAACAATTTCAGCCTCTGATGCGCCGATGATCTCTGAAATGCAGGAAGATGTCTGCTATGCCTGCGTCTTGGCTCTGTGGTTGGGAACATTGGTCTGACATTCAGACGCTTTTGTTCAGACTGACATGTCTCGACAATAACTGAGTGATCTAAATTTTGGTAAGAGGTCTGGTCCTGTTTTTTTTTGTGTTTTCATCTCAAACAGTTTTTTGCCTGTTTGATTTGCATATAGTGAGGAAAATTCTTACTCAACATGCAAAATTAAAAAGGTGACTGTGGGAGTTGTACTGCAGGATTATGGGAGTTGTTATCTTTTTGCTAAACAACTACCAATGTAGAAAATGCAACAAATAATTAACAATAATGGGATTAGCTTGTTAGCTAGTTGTCAACTCACTGATGTATTTGGTGTTTCTGTGTTTCCCCAGAAGTTTTAGCCACTAGAAGGGTTAAACAAGATGTGGCACTAGTTGAATAAACCCATTGTAAGCTTGAATAAAGTTACAGAAATTCTATAAGGAAACGTTAAATAGCATGCTTAATGCAACACTGCGATTGTAAACATATAAGCATGTTGACTTTAACATTTTGCAATACTGTACTTAAGCACAGCCTAACAAAAACACTGGCTTAGCTGTAGACTGGCTTTTTGCAGCGGCCTACTATGTAGGATAGTTTAAGGTTAACTGAAACTTGACAAAATGCAAAATAAATATGGTACCCTGCAGACTGACGAAATTCAAAGAAAACTGAGTGGCTCACTGAAAAAATCTGAATGGTGATGATACAGCTATAGAAAGGTACTAACAAGAAAATAAGTATTAAACATGTAATGTCTAAAACAGCTTCTATTACACTAAGTCTGTAAAGTATACTGTAAAAGAATTAGTCATGGCTGTTGATTTGATAATCCTATAATCCCAGTTTTAAAGCTTCCTCTAATCTTGGTTGAACCGTCCAGTCTGAGGTTAGAGACATGGGATGACATGAGCTCCTCCTGCAGCAGCACGCATCCATATTCCCCCACTGCCTTTCGACCTCAAGGCCAAGGCAGTTTACATTGACACTGCCCATGTGAGACTCTGTCATCCCACACCAACCACAGTTCAAGAAAAACAAGGAAATCGCTGCAGCAAGGTTTTCCTCTTCTGTTTTCTACACACTCCAGTTTAGTATTGGCTGGTTGCAGGCCTGCTGGCCCTCAAACAAGTTCAATGCTGTCCTGGTTTCAAAAAGAGGTGACATCCGCTTATTGTTTTCTGACACAAACATGACCACAAACAGTCAATAATCCAATGGAAAAAAAAGAGTAGTAACTGCACCCTGCTCACACCCTACTGACACTGTAATCCGTTTTTTTATGTACTATAATGAGACGCTGTGCAGTGAGGCGTGCAACAGAGGTGAAGCTAACCACACTCTTGTGTTTAAATGGTCAAGATAATTACATGTGACTACTGTGCAAAACATCAACAATGGGTGTAAATTTGGTCAAGAGTTGATCACGTACAACAGCAACCCAGACTGTCATGTGCGTGTGCATGTGGTTTGTTATCTATCAATCTGCTTGTGGGGTTTCAGACTTCCTAGACAACATAGAGAAGAATGTTCCCAAGAACTTTCTTTGATTTCATATCCCACCCTTGTGGGCAGAGCCAGTTCCCAGGAAAAACAGAGGAAGTTCTTAGTCAGGTCATTTGAATTAGAGTCCTGAGATGCGTGTGTTGTTGGTGGGGGGGCAGAGGGGTCAGGAAGCATGGATAAGTCTGTACACGCCCAGTGCAGAATGCTGGTTAGACAGTGAAGTTGATAAGGAGTTCTGCAGGTCATTTCTGAGAAGCATAGATGACATTGCGTCAAGGAAGGATGGGAGTGAGCGTGGAGGTAATCGACAGGTTTTCCTGGTTTGCAACACAGAGACCCCTTGCCTCCAGTGTTTGCGCTGCTTTGTCACAAGCTTCCTCTACGCTTCACTTCCTTCACAACTGAAGCAGACAGGCTGAGGATGAGTCAGCAGCAACCTGACTCACACTCCAGTTTTATAGCAGCTTCCAGACACCTTGTACTTTAAGCTTTTTACTGTCAACACTCAAGATCTGACGCAATTTACGGGGGCAGATATAATCCTGAATTCCACAAAGTGGCTGCATCAGTGCGAAAAGCAAATAAGTGAAATGGTTCCAGAAATACTCTTCAGTATGTTCATTTCTTGGACAAAGATCCATTAAAGTATTAAGTCCTTTAAAATAATATTTTGTCGATCGACAACTTCGGTAATAGATTACCCTCTAACATGCAGCTCAATTCCCTACAAAAGATTTAGCTATGCTATTAGCTCAATGGATGGCATCGTCAGTTTATCATTGAGACCACAACTATACCTACAGAACATTAGTATGTTAGCAATGCCAGTGTGAGCATGTTAGCATGCTGACGTTACCTTTTAGCTCAAGGCACCACAGTGTCTATGTAAAATATGACAAAAAGGGGTGTATGATTTTGTTCTTGTCTTGCTGGTTTTGTTTTTAATTGTCCTACAAGAGACTTTCACCATTAACATTAGATATTTTGCAAAAGATCAGAAAACAAATGTTGTTTGTATCACAAAACACATTTCTGCCGTGAGTTAGCAACAGACCACCAAAAATGGATGAAAGATAGTGACGCAAATACTGGACAAATTTAAAACCATATAAAAACCGGAGCAGAGCAGGGAGTCAACATTGTGGTGCCAGGCCCTGACGCTCTGCCACCACAACATTCAAACCATTAAATATGTTCTTGGCAAAAGGGAAAGGGAACAAGCCGTACCTACTCTTAACTTGTCCTTCACCCCTAAACAAGTCCTTGGTGAGTATTAACTACAAAAATCTGGGTTACACTCAACTCAACAGAAATAAGTGGGATTTATTTTGGTTAATAACCAGCATATCCAGTGTCAATTAACTTTCTGTCTTATTTACAAGAACAAGCCGACAAAAAAATGCACCAGCTGGCAGCACAAAGGGTAAGTTTTTGTTGATTTAACCACAAAAAACATGTCATATGCATTTGGTGTCAATAGGTCTTAGCAGATTTATTTGAAACAAGTGGTTTTAACCTTCTGGAGTCAAAAACATAGCTAAGGTGATGCAGTAACTCAGCTTCCCACACTGACCTCTCCCTTCTTAACTGTCATGGACTGTCTCCGCGGGGTGATCTCTTCATTAATACTGGACAGGAAGTTCTGAGAGATGCGCAGGGCGTCCTGTAACAGCGGATAGTCTGGGTGGTTGGAGGGTGTGTGCTTGAGGAGGTCCTGGAATAGAAAAAAAAATTGAACAAATCAATGTAAATTCATCCTCCCCTATTACAGACAAGATGCTGGTGCTTAGCAGATCGACTTACATGCAGAACGAGCGTGCTGCGCGTCACCCTGTCCACAGGTTTGTAGAGAAGAGCTGTGGAGGAGGAAGAGTCAGCTCAACAGACTTTGTCACAGCTCAACTATTACAGCATTGTTGATTTATGTGGAGGCTGGTCATTCATTTCACTCAGTACTTACTTTCTAGTGAATTTTTAGCCGACTGGTCTTTGTAGTCCTTTGTGCTTTTGACCTTGAGATTCTGGCAGAAAGATAACACCAGAGGGAATAATGAGAAAAAAATACCCTCATTAAATCACAGCAACTACCCCAGAGCACATTTAAAACAATCATTGCTGCTGTAAAGAGCTGCGTGGCTCTTTGCACTGAGAGGACTGCTGAAAACTGCCCTGTCATCACTTGTCGTGGGCAGCTGTTCAACATCAATAGTTGCCTACTGCTGTCACACTGTGCGTACCGTGATTACATACCTCAGATATCTCTGCAAACTGAGCGTTGGCCTGGCAGCACTTGTCCGCCGTCTCCACAGCAACCTTATAGTTATCCACAAAGGCTCGGTACACTCCAAGCTGGCTGGCCTAAAGGACACAATTAGAGTACAGATTAGATTCATTGTGTACCAGAGAAGACAGATTTTACAATGTGATTTTAACTGGGTACCTTACAGTGTCACAATATGCTCTGGCATTGGTTGGCACATGAGGAATAAGTGCAATTGAGCATGATTTACTGTTTGCTTACATGTCTATATATAAGTCCATGCATGTGTGTTTTTCATCCAACTGCCAACAGTGAGGTAGTTCTTATTCAGCGACCTCCTATAGAGCGTTTTGTTCTCCTTTACTGCCTGTAATGTGGTGAAGCGGGGCTTTTATCTGGCCGGGAGATGACTCCAGGCAGTCTACTCACATGTGCACTTCAAGACTCCCTGATCATAACTAACAGCCACAGACCTCCACCTTTTTCCCGAGAAAGTCTCGCCTCTTTTAACTATCATTGATGATCAAGGCATGACATTTAAGGAGTTCTATAATTAGTTTCTAAAAGTTACTGACTTAACGATTTGGCAGCTTGCTTGATCTGAAAAAACATCATAAAATTTAATGCTGTGAAGTTTCATGTTATTTGATGCTTGGTCCTCCCATCCAGAGGAAAGTTTAAAATCAGCCAAAGCCATACAGTACTAAACCCTTGCAGTTACACAAGTGGTCAAAGTGTTACAAATGAAATCATTTCAACAACATGTTTGTCATATCAGCTCACCAAATACTTTGTATTCAACTTCTCTCAGATTTCTTGCTTTTCTATATTTGTTTCTCTTTTAAATTAGATCAAAAGAAGTGGGAAAACAAGTTATTTTTGCTTTACATCTGACATGCTTACACTAAAATTATCTACTGAAATAATTTAAGCATTAAAATAAAACAGAATTTTTAACATAATTAAACCATTGGTATGATTCTGCTCACATCACTATCTACTACAGCAGGTAGGTGTCTTGACTTTGACAAAAAACAAAAAAAACCAACTTAGTTTTCTTGGTTGTCATACTAAAGCTTTCTAAAATTATGATCCCCATACCAGTTTTTGAAAGAGGTCGCCCACACATTGCTGATGGCCCCAGTCCTGGACACGAGGCAGCAGAGCATCATAAAAGTCCTTGTGGATCTCATGAAGTTCTGGCACTTTGAAGAAGATGGTCTCTATCTGCTGGATGGTCAGCATAGGTTGGGAAGTTGTGGCTGCGGCCCTCAAAGGCTTCATGGGCTAGAAGAACAATGACAGTCAATACAGGAGACAGTTACTGAATGTACAGTTACAAACAATAATAAAAATCAGGTTCATTTTCAGCAGAAAACGTGCACAAAATAACAGAACACTTAAAATCATTGTACTAATGATAGAGTCTTCATAAAACATCTTAATGCCAAAAAAAAATCAAGGGTCAAGCAACACTTACTTGGAATTTGGAAGCAGAGACAGAAGACAATTGTCTAATATCTGGCTGCTCTTTCTTGTTTGTCCCTCTATGAATGTCTTTTGTAAATGGGTAATAGTGCATTATACTGAACAAGCTAATTTTAGTCCTACTGCCTTACCCCATCAGTAGATTATTTATTTTATTTAAAAGAGCAACATTTGCGTGCGCATGTAAAAAAGTAAAAGCAAGACCAAATTCTTACAGACCAGTGGCCACTGTTAAAATCAAGGTAATGATGGATGCTAATGTAAAGTGGCACTAGCAAATTATGCTATATGAATTGTACTGGTACGCTAAAACAGCAATAAAATTGGCTAACGCTAGCAACATTAGCTCACTAACATAAGCTAGATCAGTCTGGTTACTACTGTCATCAATACAGTAATATCAAGCACAAGTTTGCTAACATTAGCTAATATGAGCTACAACAAGCTACTACATCAGTGTTACCAGACCGACACTGTAGTCAAAAAAGCCAGAGTGTGTAAAATTATGGAAAAGAAGTGGTTTATTCTTTATGATTTCAACTATTTGTTTGTAAGAGAAAGAAAATGTTAACTGTTCTTTCAAAATTTAAAAAGCTAAACAAATTGACTCGATAATGTCAGTAACACAGCAAGTCTAGCATAGTTTTGCTACAAACGCTAACACAGGCTGTTAGTAGCGTCTTATAAGATCAATACTTTTCTTCACAAACAAAGTCCTTAGGTGTATTAATTGAACTAGACTTTGTTTTATTACTTATGACCAGATTGTACTTTTCATTCGTAGGAAGAAGAACATGTAATTTTTTTTCTCTATAGAATTGTTGTCTTGCTTCGAAAAGGAATACATACGACGGACAAGCATTTAAGGAAAATGTTATGATTCTAGCTTTATTCTTAGGTATTTCATTTTATTATGTTAAAAGCAATCATTTCTTTTCGTCTACATTACAGGTTACTAGCAGTTTGTGATTTTGCTGTGTGTGTGTAGGTTGTAAGTTACACATACTATCAGCAGCGCCTCCAGGTGGCTGAGGTAGGTCTCCTCACTGGCCAGGATTCCCGACAAGACCCACTTTCTCATCTCCAGCCCCTTCTCCTGATCCAACTCCACCTGATACAGACATAGTAAGGAGAGAAAACCATTGGCAAACATGAAGGGAGGACATTCTTCAGCACAAAAGGCTCATAGTGACTATGTGATATGCCAAGTGTAAATGTGTTTGGTCTTCATTCAACTGCCCACACACCTTCACAAAACCCTGGCTGCATACTGTTGTTGAGGAATTAGAGACAGACCAGAATTGATTAAACACTCTAGGAGTTTTACATTCCAAGAGGCCTACAGCAGAGCCTCCTAATATTGTAAGAAAGATAAATGTTCTAGTACAGGCGTTGTTACTCCAACAGGTCAAAGCCATTAGTCATCCTGGTACAGGCTATCATGTCAGTACGAAACTCACTGGAGCATTAAGAAGAGCTGCATCTAGCTCTGCTATTTTGTTTGCTAGATTGTAGTAAAAGCTGCATGCTGACTGAGCCCCACCCCTTTAACCATCCACTATGATTTAGGCTTTGAAGATCACCAAGTGTACACATCAGAGGATAAGAATACCACAGATAGGACAGGAACAGAGCTGAGGGGGAGGGGAGCTGGGTGTCTATTGAACATCTGTTCGACCACAGAATGTTTGCTGAGCATGTATGATGTTTTCAGCAGTGCCCCGCTTCATAATGAAAAGCACTCCCATCTGGGATTAGATGACTGACTGAAGGGTACTATCGCTGTCGTTTCCTAAAGACGAGAGCACTTTTTTTTACTCATGTAATGATGCCATATCTTACACAAAGCTTGCATTGCAAACTGGGCACGTGGGGTTTGAAAGCTGTGGGCCTTTTATCAGGCAGGGAGGGTCTGACCTCACGTGCTATCAAGATGCATTAAGTGAAGTGCAGGATCCAGGATTAAAGCTTGCCCCTTATGAAGAACTAAAAGTTTAAAAGTCAAAATATCTATCCTCTATTACATTAATTCTGACCTGAAGTACCTTAAGGGAAATTTAAAAATTTCTTTCAAGCAAAACATCTGATCACTTATCAGCCTCTTTAAAATGTCAGTTTTGTAACATAAATACAATAGGACTGATGTTGCACAATATTAAGACTCAGTCTTATAAACACAGCTTTAATAACTAAACAATCATAACAACTGTAGACTGGAATGGCATCCTGTACATGGCATGCTATGTTACTGACCTTCTATCAGATTTTGCAAGATAGTTAATGGTTTGTTCAGTAGCAAAAAACATAGAGAGGAAGCTCTTGTTCTCCAAACCACGACAAATACAGATTTAAGACTATCTTAGTATATCCAGCACTTTTCTGCGTATGCAGCAACACAGTACAGGAATAGAATAACACAAAGTAATATCCTGTTTGCAACAGGAAAAAAAGTTTTATAGGAAATGTTGGTGTAAGTTAATGAAACACTTTCATTGCAAGTGGCATGCCACAAAAGTGTTTTTTTTTTTTTTTACTTCAGTGTCATTTTTTTTTAGAATAATTACATTGGACAATAGAAATAATTTGAAGGTTTTGACAAATGATCTGCCTTTTTTTGTTAAAACAACACATGAACAGAAGAAGTATTGACAGGCACTGTAACAGCAACTTATCATCACAGAATGAGAAGCTATAGTTACTAAGAGAGTTGGGAAGTGTGAGAAGAGAGGACAGTGAAGGACAATGAAGCAGTCAGAGAACCACAGCAGAGGAGCCAGAGGAAGATGAAGGCAAAAACAGCAGCAGCAGCACTGCAGCTGAGGGACATGGTTAATCAGACATGTTGGTGGGAGTGCGCCCACTGTCATTACCGAGAGTGTGGACTCCAGAGAGCCAGAGGACTGGGTGTCTCGGCTGCTCCGGCTTTTGGAGCGGAGTCGGGGCGAGGAGGACGGGGACCCAGTGAAGGATAGAGGGTCATGACGAGGCTGGTGCTCTTCTGAGTGCTCCAGGTCATACCCATATGATGAAGTGGTTTCATTATAGGGTGCTTCTGTGAGAAAACAAAGGACAATGGTCACATGGTATGTCATTAAACTGTTAAGTCCTGTAGTAAGCACACAGAAACATCATGGCAAATGCTGTTAACTGAAACATGCATGTAGGCAACAGCTCAGAAATCCAAAAGCAAGTGTTTTTTTTAATGTGAGTACAAGTTGCTTTGGAAAAATGGTATGCACTAGAATTGAAAATATTGACTTTTTATGCTGCATTAATCAGTAGTTATAATATACACAACAGTTCAAATAACTCTATATAAGTAAAAAGGATTACTCATAGCAACAAAACTACAAAGTATCACCATGTAGTTGAGCAAGGTGAGCAACTACAAGTGAATATAGTTGATCTTTAACAGCTAAAGAGCCAGATATTTCTCTGAGGAGTGGGTGGAGACCAAACTACAGAGCAAAAAGAGAGTGAATAACAGACTCATATTCATTAAGTGAAGACAAAAACAACCCAATATAAATGCTAACAATGCCCTTTATCTAGATAGAGAACTTTTTGATAATAAATTCACTCCAAAGAAATTATACTGTGATTTGATGTTAAATTTTCTGTTTATATTTTGCACCATTGAACATGAGTGGCTTAAAGAAAAGAGATATAACCCTAAAACAACAAAAACAAAATTATTTCTGCTTAATTATCTGACATTGTGGCAATGTCATGCAGATGGGTCCTGAATAAAAATGTGCTGTTTATTCTTCATGAATGATCAATTATTAATATTTGTTATGTCAGCTGATGTTTGGTTATGTATTAAATTATCTCAATGCTAATACCGTATGTGACATGGTACAGTATTCTGGAGCTAAAGTACTGACTGACCGTCTGTTCTCCTAACAATGAATAACAAAGCTCCCTGTGGTCTGCTGTGGGTAACTTACATTATAATCTCTGGAAAGTGAATGTGCGCAAGGTGCAATCAGAAATTTCAAAGACTGTTTCTGATGTAAACAAACAGAGCACTGCACAGTAATGTGCCAGTAGCAGGTGACCACTGGTGCACATGTAGTAGCAGTCACAAAAACATGCATATCTAGTGTGCTGTTGATTACAAAATGGTATAACTTTGAATACTTACTCACATAAGATATTACTTGCACCTACTACATGCAAAATACTCTGCATCACTCTGTTTGTTTACAACAGAAACAGTCTTGAAAACTTATGATCACAATTTTTACATTAAAAAACCATAGAGAATGAAAAGAATGAGGGGTAAAGCGAACAAAAGCTGACAAACCAGTTACGTCAGCTGACAAAAAACACTAAGCAGTGTGCTGTCTTTTAATGCCATTTGTCTTTATATCAAATCCTCTTTTAACCTTCATAAACCCGTGACCTTCACAAAGCAGCCTGTGCTAGCCACCGAGGGCTTGTGCCAGGCAAGTGGATAAGCCTGGGAAACTGCAGAGGCAACACACGTGCTCAGCTCGTGCCAGTCTTGTTGTAAAATATGTCTCCTTAAGCTGAGTGTTTTTAGGATCAGAGAGAATCTGGTAGGTGCTGCTGTAACCTTGTATAATATTCACTTTGTAAGTCCACAAATCAAAGAGGCCTTAAAACTCAGAAAGCAGCAGAGTGTCTTTGGGAAAATCAGCAAAAATGGGCAGAAAAAAATTGATTATTCCAGGACCAGAGTATAGGCTTTAAACCATGCTAACAGCATGTGCATGCCTAAAACAAGTGTTACAAGTCAGAAATATATGTTGTACTATGTCATCCCTGTGATTTCAGACTTTTTAGGACACCCTGAAGACGAGGATCTACAAGCTCTATATCCTGTAATTACTGTCAGCCATCCCTGACTCACCAGCGCTTATCCTCATTATTATCGTCATTATCGTCGTCGAGGATATCGCAACTGCAAGATGCAGAATGACAACCTCAAGCAGCAGTAATAAAAAAGTAAGACAGACATGTCTAGTAATGTGGGGTTCGGTATGTTAATAGAAGCTTACAAAACTGGTTCACCTCAGCATGAAAACAGGAAAGAGAGGATTCCGGAAACCGGGGGAGGACAAAGCCGAGTCACCCTGGAGATGACTGGAAGACAGGCGGACTGACAGGATGACATCCACAGAGGCCCTGACAAAGGACTCAAACAAAAACACACTGCCCAGCAGAGAGGCAGAGAGCCACACTGACTGCTTTAGGAAGAGACAACTGCAGGCCAAGCAGCTCCGAAGCCCAGGGGAAGTCCATGTGAAAGGCCACTCTGTGTTCCAGCGAGATTATACATCAGCGCCGGCACTGGATGAATAACACATCCTCTCTCAGGCAGCAGCCTTTAGAGCCACAAACTATCTCCTTCCAGGGGGAAAAAAAACAATCAAAGCTTGTGAAAACACTCCAAACAAGAATAAGGAAAGAAGGATTTAAAAATGTGTTTTTAAGTCTTAAATACTGAACCATTTTGAATGCAAGGGACTCATTTGGCTGTGGTCAGTGGGAGAAAGTTGACATCACAAAAGATCCTCAGTGAGTACCATTAGTCTGGCCTTCACAAGTATCGCTGCTGAGGAAGTGTCAAGGCAGGTCTGTCCGGAAAACTCAGCAATTCATCTGCCTCGGAGCGGAAACAGGCTTTCTGCACAAGGTCATCTCTTCACAAACAGCTCCCACTTCTAATGCCATCATCTATGGTCATGGCTATCATATTTATATGTCAGTTAACAAAGACTTTACAGAGCCTCCACACTTTCAGACATACATAAAAACAGAGTTTTGCCATTTCCAGTAAACCTTTAGAACCTACAATGAAAGTCTCTTTCATTTTAGAAAGTCTGTTTCACTGTAGACCACTTTGCTCTTGCTCCAGTTTTCTTTCACAACAGGTTTCTGTGCAACCAGTTTTTAACCTCTGTTTGTCCTGATTGTGAAACAGTTTAAAAAGGGCTGAACAAATACAACCAAAGTAAACAGCACTCTAAAAAACCTCAAACTATCTGCTAAAACTCATTCAAGTTGTTCAAGAGTAGACAACAAAGTATACAGTTTTTGTCAGACTTTTACAATTGTTGATTTTCAGGGTTTAAAAGAAGATGTCTTTTACCATGAACACATGACATGAACAATGGCTTTTTTTTAGGATCTCTGGAATTTAGTTTAACAAAAGAAGTAACAAAGATATCTACTGATCTTGAAAATTTGTGTCATTAATAATTATAAACATCAGCACACTACACAACACAACACAAAAAACACTGGGTGAGGTAAGGCTGGGGAAAGGTGGTTATTATATTGAAATGGTAACATAAGCTATTCTCAGATTGCGGACCTATTGTGGGATAGTTATGTCTTTTCCTGGTGTTAAAGGATACTTTTACAGTAAAGTGATATAATTTCTGAACTTTACAAATGTTCTGGCTGTTCTAATATTTGCCTCTACAAAATAAGGTACTATATTCAAATTACTGATGGTTGATGTGATAATGATAACACTGTGTTCATATGTAGCGCAAACACGAATAGTAATCTTTCTATTTGACAATATGAATATTGTGGTATTTGGTCAAAAATATTGTGATATTTTGATACTATCCACCCCAGGCACCTGTGATTTATTAATTTACAGGTATCATGTTTAGTTTGTTTTTACTGTGTTGTGTCATGTTTCAGTCTTTTTGTAATTGTTTGCCAAACCTGATTTGCCATCATCTTGCTGCAAAACAAATCTACCAGTGGGTACAAATAAAGTTACCTTGACCTTGACCATCTGCATGTTTTCAAAGAGGGAAGGAACCCCTCTTTGCATTTTATTTTGATCACAGTCTGTTTTAATACAAGTGCTTGCGTCACCATACAACTGGCTTTGATATACATCTTAACATTTATCCCACTTAGTTGAAAATACAGAGTGTTTCACTATTCAGCTTGAAATTATGCAGGTATGATTTTTGGTTCATTGCCTCCTTCCCTGAGTAGTGTTATGAAAACACTAACAGACTTGAACATTTCAAAACGCAGTCAAAACTCACTGAGCTATGACTGAGGTGGACTGAACCATCTTTGAGGTTTCAAAATGCTGGATTTCCACATGATCAAAGTGTGGATCAGGTCCTAATAGCAGGTATGGAACTCTAAAATCTCTAGTTTTACATTATTTTTAACTTTGAGCTTCAAAACTGAACTTCAATTGAACTATTTTTAAATCATATAATTGGCATATCTTACTGCATCTGTATTTATTAACCAACACATATACTGATGCAGCTGTATGTTTTAACAAGCTAGATATGGCCCACGTTATTAGCCCTTTTGGTATGTCTGCCTCTTTTATATTGTCAGCCTTCAATTTTTTTTGTCAAAAGAGGCAGAAATAGTTCTCCATTACACAGATATCAGAGCTAAGACATTAGAGATCTTAGTATTGAAACAATGCTGCTGTCTTGTTTCCTATCAGCAGTAACTGAATATATTGTGTAATACAAAATATCACTTTGTGGGATGGAGGGCGGCATAGCAATCTTGGCAGTTCCACGGTTTGCCCTCACTGTCCCATACCCAGCTTGCTGCAGCTTAAAATGGTTTCAACTGTGCAACAGAGCTGTAATAAATACATTCTAATGACATTACATAAGATTTGCTGAGCCTAACAGCTGCAGTTGTGAGCTGTGAGGAATCGCAGATCAGAGAGAAGCTGATTTTGTTTTGGACAGTCTCTGAACTCTTTAATTATATGTTTTTCAAGAATTTCATTTGACTTTATTTCCAAGAGCCAAGTTCTTGTAGATGTCAGATTACTGCAAATCATCATAAAAAAGCAATATTTTTGTTGGAATTACCTTTGAGTATGCAATAAACTGTGCCCTCACTTTCCCACACTAACACATCAAACACCCAAACTAAAAATAGAACTAAAGGATACATAAGGACTCGCTTCTCAACTCTCCAGTCTCCTTCTGGGGAATAATCAGTCAACATGAAACACCTTTCCTTCCTCCAGCATGCAAACAAGAGCCATGTTCAGAGGAAAATCACTGCAGTATAATACAGGGGACACGATGGATGTCCTATTGATGACAAAGCAAAGACACATTCAAAGCCCTAATCCTAATCCATAGAGATGAACTGCGATAAACAGGCTGAGAGGGAGTGACAGATGTGCAGCTGAGACAGTGTCACAGCATCAGAGTTTCACCATCACACAGATAATCATGTGGTCTGAGCGACACACAGTATAAGACAGAAGAAGGAATTTGTCATTGGGGAGCTTTTATGAATACATTTCTGTGTTTTTATGTTAACTCTGTTTGCTTTCATGATGACACTGCCATCACCACAGACATGAAAGCAGCCTTTTCACTTCACAGCAGGACAGTCGAAAATGTGAAGGATGAGTTTGGGGAAGTTAAAATCAGAGAGACAGGCTTTTGGATCCAACTTGACCGATCTGGACCTCAATTTAACTTACGGGTACCACGGATAAAAATATCAGTTCTGTTTAACTGATGGGAACAGTTCAAGTCAGCTATTCCCAAAAATACAAATCAAAGAGCGAATAGGTTTATTGATTCATCCCAGAAAGAGCTGGAACTAGAAAAGTGGCATCCATAATTTCCTGTTTCACCACTGGGAAAAGGCCCAGTGCTGCCCAGCTTGGTGCATTGACTGATCACCAATCAGAGTGTTTAAATAGCTCAAGGGGGACAGACTCCTGCTTGTGATCTGACAAAGAGAGGGAATCAGAGTCCACTTATTGCTCCCCACTGCGAACATATTGACCATCCACACAAAGATCAGTCAGCTGACTGGTAGAATTTAGATCGCGCACTCCCAAACGATCCATCTCAGAAACAGCTGGAAATGAGATTTGAGTATCAATAATTTACCGCAGAGTATAAAAAAAGGTAAAAAGAAGGACAGCCTTTCTGTCGCCTCTCTAATGGTTATATAGATCTGCACAGAAAAGCTGCACCTTTGGAAAAAAAACAGCAGAAGATGCCAATGTGAGATGTTGTTAAAAGCTTAGCACCATTTTATGGCTCCAGCAAATGGATTGTGCTTCGGACTGTGCAGTCACTGGGGAAACAGTGGTGGCAGGGAGACCAAACAGAGGGGAACAGGTTGAGGGCAATGATTTTTTAGTCACTGGACATGGTGACCCAGCTTGTGGTCCTTGTTATGCTCCTCATGGCAAGTGGAAAAATCTTGATTATTTATCTCTAATGCACTCCATAATGACATTTCAGTGGCATTTAGGTCCACAGACTACAGTCTATTTGAAATCCCACACAACTGAGGACGATAGATATGAATGTTGGCACTTAAAATCCTATCAACAACACATGAATTTTTTTTAAATAATTTTAATTTCTGCTGATACAATTTGCTAATGGAACATTTAAGAAAATTTTACTTTTATACAACTGAATAACTTGCAAGAGAAGCACTTGAAAGCAAATGTTAAAGCCATCGCAGTAGGGGCTGAGATATCCTGATTAACAAAAATGGGTCAGTGATGAAATTCCCAGAATGCAACTCCAGAGCATATTTGGTCAGTCTCTCACTGACTGATTAATACTGCTTCTTTTACTTGCCATGGAGCTGGAACTGTATAACCACTTTAGTACTCAGAGCAACTGTGCCTTTGAGCTAAATGCTAAACTTAGCATG
The DNA here is from genome assembly GCA_029814665.1 of Acanthurus lineatus. Classification (NCBI taxonomy): domain Eukaryota; kingdom Metazoa; phylum Chordata; class Actinopteri; order Acanthuriformes; family Acanthuridae; genus Acanthurus; species Acanthurus lineatus. Next base: position 4,893,172 of record JAPZDV010000022.1, read on the forward strand.
CTAACATGCTCACTGTGACAAAGCATCTTAGTTCAGCATGCTAGCATGCTAAAATTTAATACAGCTCATCTGAGGATGATGAGACGGTCATGTGTTTGATTACAAAAAGTGACAAATAAAAAATTTTGATCTGATGATGGTGCAGAATGAAAAGGCAGAGGATCAACAAAGTTGGTAGGTATCATTATCTGGGGATCTTTAATTCCGTACAAAATCCAAATTTGTTGACATATTTTCTGTCAAGGCCGAACTAGTGGATGATCAGACCAACCAACACACTGAAGTTACCAACTCTAAAGCCAGTCTGATAGCATGACAAAAGATTTTGAGTTTCTGATCCAAATTTAAGATTGCTCACAGAAGACATTACTGTTTCTGAACCCGTGTAGTAATTAGAAAAGTAAATTGACTATGATTTTTTGAAAATGGTAGATTTCTCCTTTAATCTTGCACTGTAACTTAGGCATCTGTTGTTTGCACATGCAGACACCGGCTGTGTGTTTTGGCCAAAAAATGTTCTCCAACACATCATCGTCCCATAGTAGGCCATACGAAGAGTCTGCTGGATTGGGAGTCCTTTTGAACCACAGGGCAGTGAGGCCCACCAACACTCGCCTCTGATCTGTTAGAGCAGTCTAACATTAGTGCCTGTCATTGAGCAGTGTCGGCCAGAACTGGGCCGCCCAGCCCAGCACACCTACTAATCAGTGTGTGTTGAAATAGCTCAGGGTGGTCAGATTACTGTGTGTAACATGCTACACAACAGAGAGAATCAAAGTCCAATAACTGTTCCAGTCTGTGAAAATAAACATAGACAATTGTACACATGCACAGACTAGCTATACACAGATTAGTTTTACAGCAGCTATTTAGTCTTATTTTGCCATTTTTTTAACTGTTCTGATCTCACTTGTTTCACCATAAGCTAGTCTCACAGCCTTGTGTCAGTGTTTGAGAGCGAACACAAACATAACTGCTGGCAAAGCAAAGAAATTTAATGAGCCACATGAAAATCACAGTGACCTCCAGGTGTGATCAAATATTCATTTGCATGTCTGAATAGAATTAAATATTAGTGAACAGACCTCACCTGATGTTCTTTAATGTGACTGGCTCAGTCACAATCTGCCTGGCAACACAGGTTTCATGGCATTTTTGCACTGAATAAGTCAGTGAAAGCTCACAATGTGTCTGAATAATCAGCCATTTACAAACTTTTTTCTTCATTGTGCTAAATAAAAAGACTTGAATGTTGTTTTATAATTCTTCTAAGGCTTTGAAAGAATAACTCCTGATGATGTCATAAGGGTTATCTGGGCTTGGACAATATGACTTTATGACAGGAACTGTGTGTTGCAATTTGGGTGCGTGGAGTTAAACTTAATCTTTATTGTGTTAGACTTTTTAATGTTTGCTGCAGTTCTTGATGAGCTTGTTGAGTGTGAAAAAAACAACTCCTGATGATGACAAAGTGATGTCATGGGGTAACTTGCCTGGGCTCTCAGACCAGAAAGGTTGCATTACACCATACAAGCTCACTAACTTATGAAAGTGCAAAAAATATAAATCTCTGCACTGCCCTTTTAAATGGTTGAATACAGGCACATTGAGAGCTTCATGTTTGTATTCACCTGTTGTTTGAGCATTTACTTTCCTTGTTCACTCACACTTTCCAGGCTCACACACTGCATGAGAACATTTTGTTTTAAAAAAAAACAAACTTTGACCAGTGACACAACAACCTCCATAGGTCAAGCTACAGTGAGGGAGGTGAACTCATACAACACTTAACATTTCATTAGCCGTTTCCCCCCACACCCCACAAGCAGCTGAGACATTCCATAAACACTTGGCCTGCCAGCCGGCAGCACAGAGGGCCCTTTGAGTGGGACCAAGGAGGGGAGCTGAGACTGCAGGACCAAAGGGGCTGAGGCCGAGCACGAGGGAGGATCACTGAGCCGGGGGAGGCCCTCAGGCTCATAAACATGCCAGGGATTTTTTTCTATTAAGGTTTATCTATGGAAACGTGGATGTTAGTATGTGAATAGAGGAGCTAATGGGTTCGTCTAATGATATGTGTCTTGCATAGTTTCTAAACAAGTGTTTTTCAGTTTTCTGTTTTCGGGTAATGAGGAACAAAAAGACTATTCATGGCTTTTACTGCAAGAGCAGCTGGCGATGCCTGGCCTGGTGTACTGATGGCCTGCCAGCTTTTGACCACTTTACCCAGTACACTGCACAGAAGAACAGGTGTCTCACTTATATACACACATACACACATACACATACACATACACACACACACACACACACACGCACGCACACACACACACACACACACACACACACACACACACACAGAGGCAAACTTGACCACCCTTGAGAGCTGCCAGCACTTCCTCTTTAGGCGCACATTTACTCTAGGAAAGGGTGAGGCTGAATTCTTTAGCTTCCTTGACCATTAAACCTCAGATGTTGATATCCAGGTACAATGATAGGCCTGTCTGGGCTTCCTAGAGAGACCTCAAATATTCATGAGTCTGCAATTACCCAGTAGTGTGGACCTGCACCGGTGTGACTGTTGCTGAGGCAGCAAGTAGTACCACCCTCTGTACTGAGGCCAAGACACTGAGACAGACTCCATCACCTTTCAGACAGACAGTTCCTATTAATGTCACAGCCATCCCGGACAGATCTGGATACCTACAGAAAGTATGCCATGCTCTGACAGAGGCAGGTTTGGCTAAATGCATCTTAATTGATATTCTGATTGGTGGAGAGGGATTATGATTCTACTAAAAAGGTAAATTTATAATTTTCCTTTTGGCCAACCTTTTCTTCTGCACCCCCCTCTCACTGTAATCCATTAACCATGAGGCAGTCCACACACTCAGACCCTTCCTCAGCCACAGCAGAAAGCTGTGACCACAGGAATGTCAGTGTCGTGATGATAATTAATTATGGCAAAATAGACCCATCAGAGAGTTGGCCTCCTTAAAGGCCCACAGCTAATCAGCAGCTCTTCACAGCTCGGCTTGACAAATGGCCTAGATAACCAGAAACCAGGAGACAACACTTCTTCTTCTATTCATAGCAAAAGTCCCTTGAGATGTGTCAATTTTAGACTGGCCATTTCACTTAAATTTCACACAGTGACAAGTGGAGGATTGTTTGTGTCAGTTAGTAGGTGTAACTAATGGGAAGTTGGTCAGTTTTCCCAGGGAGAGACACACTGCCACCGTGTCAGACACTGTAACACTCACACAACGGCAGCAAGGACCACGTCAATTCTCTGTCTGCTGCACTGTTCACATATTCCATGACACAGTGCAGAAAATAAACACACACACCAAATCTTACAGTCCAAAGAGCTTAATTTAGGTATTACGGCTGACATGTGTCTTATACTGTACAGCTTATGAGGCTGAGCAGCAACACAGTGCTCAGCTAACTGGAACACAAAGCGCCTCAACAGCACTGTGATAAAGTTAGCTTTACTAGGCCAATTTATTACAATTTGAGTGAACGCAGCAGTGCTTTACAATAAATACAACATGAAAAAAATTTCCAACTGCTCCCTAAAAGTCCCTCACCACAACAAAGAGCATTTTATTGCAAGAACTTGCCTCAAACAGGCTCCCTGCCCGAGGCCTAATCCAGCAACATGCACAGTAATGTTATTACAACATCAGAAAATAAATCCAGACTTTTGCTAATCCACAAAGCAAGGGCCACATGAGACAGCTGTGCCATTATGTCAGCAACAAGTCCCCACTGGAGAAATCTGCACCTCAGGCTCAACAGCGTGTGGGCTTCAATCAGAAGGTGTGAGGAGATGGGGTCATTAAATGGGGAACTCCACAGATTATGCACTAAAAGCTTAGTTTACTGGTCACAGGATGTAATTCTTGGCCTGTGAAAACAGCTAATGAGCACAAAAATTCAATCTTGACCACTGAAATTGATGGAATTACTTTAGTAATCCAGTCATTATCTTTTTCAGAGCTTTCAACAATAACCAAATTTCTTTGAGCTGGAGTTAAAATCTCCAGAAAAGGCAAGTTGGAAAACCATGAGTTAACTCATTTGGGCTTGACATAAAATTGGGAGCTGCTGTGTAGCTCTGTCAAGTCTGAGAAACAAGTCATCGTCTTGGGCTCAAACATTTACCAAGGAAAGAGGACAGATATGAGTTGCAGTGCCAAAAATGTAGGATCTCCAATGTTTTTGGATTAAAAATCAAAATAGCAAAATCAAATCCCTCAACTATGTGGTAGTACAATACTTGACATTCACTTTTAATATCATTCTCGTGAAAAAACAGGTTTTCCTTCTATTGTTTTTCAATCAAGGCATTCTCTGTCATAAATATCTTATTCTTTGGAAAAAAATCATTCTGTGCATATGCTCTTGTTTATTTTTCTGCAAAATAAAAGGAGGAACTATGAGTGAGAAATGGCACAGCGGAATGGTCCAGGTCGAATGGATTTGGACATCTCAGTCATCCAAGCAGCGTGCTAGCTTACACTTCATGCTGATTATATCACGGACTATCTGCTTGTTCGTCACATGCTTTGTGTCAAAGAGCTTTAGACTGGATCACCTTATATAACAACACACTATTCTGCTCATCTGCTTAATCTGACCCACAGTGGATAACACTGTTTTTTGGGGAAGCGGGGGTAGAGGCAGACAAATTTCCAGCTCCAATCCTAATACTTGCTCTGTATCCCAATCCCTCTTTGGCCTCGACCAGCAACAATATGTGTCCTTGTGTGTCATTTACTTTGACAAACGTTCTCATGGAGGAACACTCTCCCGCCTCTGCTTCTGTCCTTGGCCTTGCCAAGTTGCCCAGACCACTCTCCTTATCCCACTTAACATTGTTATATTGTTAACATGTCAATACTCTCGCTCAATGAGTGATTCCCCCATTGTGTTCACACATAACAACAGGAAACACTGATGGCAGGCGCTTTGATTGGAAGCCGCATGACACACTTTAAGCCCCTCGATCCTCTTTTTTTGAGTGAGTTGTCAGGGCTTTTTCCGACCCGCCTCCTGTAACAAAGAGCCTCCCTAAATTTATCACGCTAGACAAACCCCTTTAAGTTAATTACTCCGCACCAAGGACAACAACACTGATGCGTGCTGACACGAAAACACTCAGGGTGGACAGGGCCGAGCGACTGGGAAGCCTGGGGGCAGCCACTGTCTCAGTCCCAGCATCTCTGTGAGAGTGCTGCAGCACTCAGCGGGTAAAGAGCCGAAGCAAGTGAAAAGGAGAGGGCAGGCCTGCTTACAAAGGATAAAGAAAACACTCCTGAAAGAACCGCAAAACCACCAAGTTACTGTTAGGAATCAGTATGTTTAAAGTCCATCTTGTAATTTGACTGACTGACTTTTTACAGACTCAAACATGATGAAAACAATGGCTTAAGATTCCTGACACACTTAAAATAGATAAAGGCTGTGAGGAAATAAAATAAAACTCTCATTATCAAAATGAGAAAATGAGTTGGAAACTGGCCTCTTTTTTTGTAGGCCACTTCAATCATAACAGCTCCGTTCCACTTAAGTAAACTAGCTACAGGCCAGGAAAAAAAGTCACAAACAAAATAAGAAATTGGTTTTGAAAATCAAAGTGCATCATGATCCTGGCTCCAGAAAACATGTTAAGATGGATAATATGATGCTAGTGCTTTTTACTCATCAGTGACTTGCTCTGGATGAAATCCAGCTTGGGCAGGCACAGACATCTTTCAGACAGTGATTAGAGAAGGCCTTAAATCTGCTTTTTAGTACTTTATCATCTCCACCCATTAGAATACTTTTCTGTTTCTGATCCTGAAAATGAAAGGCCCAAGAAAGATCTGTATGGTGCAATTTGTCTTAAGGACCTACCCAGATCTCCCTGCAGACTGTTGTCATGAGAGGTCCTGCTGGATGTGGTGGAGTCTCCATCACTGGGCCAGATCTGGCCTGTTTTACGCACCCCAATGATGGAGGCCTCAGACACCATCACCTGCTGCTTCAGACGTTTCTGAGACAGGGGTGTGGGTGGGCTGCTGCTGTCAAAGGAGTGCTGGGATGGTGAGCGGCTTTTCTCCCTGTACATCTGATAGGTGGTGGGACTTGGAGACACGTGGCTGGACTGGCCCGAGGAGAAGTCCTCCTCACTGGATGTCAAGTTCTCATTCGAGCTGCAGTCTGGTGTGTAGCCTCCTCCTACATCCTCAAAGCTGCCGGGAGAGTAGGAACGCCTTGGCCAGGTGAGGTTTGCATCCTCCTCTATGCCGTGGTCTCTGATGTTGATGACCCGAGTGTCCCCGTCAGTCATCATTCCCCCAACATACACACTGGTGTAAGGCTGGCACTCTGCTGGTTGCCGCTCAGACTTTCCCTCAGTGGAACGGATCACACTGTCTTTCAGGAAGTGTGGGTTGGCCTCGCCATCATCATATAAACCGTTGTAGCTGCAGTTCACCTCAGTGGATCTGCCTCTCTGAACACTCTTGCTGATGTCGCCCGTGGCAGCTGAAAGGTTCCCAGGGAGGGAGTGCAGGGACCTTTTGCGCTCCATCTGCATGGCCTGACAGCCCAGGGTGCTGATCTTGTCTGAGACCTCCCTGTCGTTGACTTTGACCAGCCCTCGCTCGTGATGGTACTCCACGTTCACATAAAAAGGTTTCTCCTGGCTACCCATCACTGACAACCCTCTGCCATCTCCGGCTGTGTGAGAGTTGGCTCTCCTGATGCGCTCAAAGTTGGATCTCAGTGCTGCCACGGAGCCTGTGCCCAGTGGGAAATCGGGAAGTTCTGACTCCTGGCGGATGGGTGACACTCCACCCTTCTGTTTGGCCAGGGATGCACCATCCACCTCTCTTTCAGGATGTGGTTTACCTCTGGCTGCCTTGCCAGGTTCCCTCAGTTGCTGCTCTTCCATCAGCGCCTCATCTGTGTGGGACCTCTGGCTCTCTGGGTCTCCGTCAATCATCTGGGGTGTCCTCTTAAATCCCCATCTCTGACCATCATAAGACTTCCTCTCTTTTGCAAGCAGTGTCTGTAGGTAGATCATGCGAAAACGCTCCTTGTTAACTTCTTTCTCCAAGTGCCTGATAGATGCTTTACATTTGTCCAGCTCCTGTTCAATGTCCCCCATTGAGTTTAAGTCCATGGAAGGGGGATCAGACTCAGGAAACTGGGCTCTCCATGCCTCCACAAACCCTACTGGTTCAACCATCCTTATAACTGACATAAACTATTCAATCAATTAACAATACAAACATACATTTCTAAAACAATAACTGGACTTAACTGTTTACAGCTGAAAGCTTCCATAATGCTATAGTACAGAGTGAAAAAGTGTTCTCCAGCATAAGGAAGAATCCACTTTACATGTACAGTCTTTCCTCTCAATCACAAGGTTGTAATCCTACAGAGGCAAGACCACTTCTCCGGTCTGTTTCCTTTCTATCATAGTCCGAGATATGTGAGTTTCTCCTTATCCTCAAACTCGATCCCTTCTTCTGCTCGTCTATTCTCAGGAGATCCTCCGTCTTCCTCTGTGTTTAGTGTCAGACTGACTCGCAGCTCTCTGGTGTTTTGGCTCTCCGTCGGCGTAATGTCAGAAGGAGGAGGGGCTACATGGATGTGATTTCGGCTTACAAACCAAAAGCAAAACACAACAGCAACAAAAAAAATTCACAATGATTTGTCAAATTGTTGTTTATGATCCAAAACAGAGATCCAATGATAAGCCGATTATGGAAAGAGGAAATTTACAAGAACATGAGATCTCGACATAATGTAGTTTTGACAGCTTAAAAGCACATGATCTAATAAGAGATATAACCTGATACTTTAAAGAAAGAAAACGTCCAACGGCGTGGCGAATGGAGGTTTTGTGCAGGAAGGTGTTGTCTTGAGGGTGTTTCAATTTAGGTGCACGAAGAAAAGGAGGTCCCGACTTTCGAAACAACTATCCTTTAGGTGGTTACCCAAACTCGCTTATGATTGTGGTCATTTTATAAAAGAAACCGTCTGGCTTAATTTTTTTTACTTCCCTGTCCGATGTTAACATGAGACATATCTTTTTATCGGACACAACACACTTGCTCCGAAAGTCTGGGAACTCTGGTTAAGTTTACCAAAGTTCATTGTGTTGCAACCTGAAGTCCTGCCTTGTGAAAACATCGCCATCTGATGGTTCAAAAGTTCAGTCTTAACAGAAAGATGCGTTCATGTACAGGGTAATGCATTTCTTCTAGAAATTGTAACTAGTAATTTAACACGACTTTGTGCTCAATAAATGCAAAACGTGGGCTATCTAGGCGTTTTTATATTGTAAAACCTGTATAACCTTATATGCTGCTTTCTTTCTTTTTTTTTTATTTACCAACCACTGAAGCTCGAATTAAGCGACAAAGAAATTTGCGCACGCTTAGCGCAACAAACCTCCCTTAAACGTATCAACTAAGCTACTTCCTGTTAGCAACCAGATCGCGACGCCTTCATGGTTTCCATGGGACCGTTAACATCAGCTTCTGCCTTTCCCTCCGCTAACTAGCAAGTTAAAAAAAACTAACAAAGCAAAATAACAAATCTTGTGAAACTCTGGTCGTTATTATTTGTTAATAATTGTTTTAAAGCCGTCACTAGCAAGTCCGGTAGACAGTTTCTTGAAGGGTTTTTTTCCGCAAGTTGATTGCGTGTTAGTCGACGACAGAGCTAACAGCTAAGTTAGTTAGCTGACCGTTAGCTTGCTAATTCAGCAGAGGACTTATTAACTAGAAGCAGACAAGCGTCATATTTTTCAGGATGAGTGAACAATTAAAATTCATCGTTGAACAACTTAACAAAGAGCCGTTTAAGAAGAATTTTAACCTCATTACGTTTGACTCCCTCGAACCGATGCAGCTGCTGCAAATTTTAAATAACGTTCTGGCTGAAATAGACTCAAAGGTGGGTCACTAGCTTCAACGGCTGTTCAGTCTGTACAGTTATGTCAGTGAAAACTGTGAAATATGTTATTGAATGTTAACCGGTTTTGTGGCCTCAACGAATCATTCTGAGCTAATAACGCTATTTACTACCACTCTTGTCTCTAGCAAGCTTTAGATATCCGTGAAGAAATGCCGGAACAAACAGTAAAGAGAATGTGTACTTTACTGGGGATGCTGAAATACAAACCTCCTGGAAACAACTCTGATGTGTAAGTATTTACATACACTACCAGTCAAAAGTTTGGACACACCTTCTCATTCAATGTTTTTTCTTTATTTTTTACTACTTTTTACATTGTAGATACATACGGAAGACATCAAATAAATGATGCAAGATATATGGAATTATGTATCCAAGAAAAAAGTGTTAAATAAGTCTAAATATGTTTTATATTTTAGATTCCTCAAAGTAGCCACCCTTTGCTTCATGACAGCGCTGCAAACCCTTGGCCTTCTCTCAATGAGCTTCATGAGGTAGTCACCTGAAATGGTTTTCACTTCACAGGTGTTCCTTGTCAGGGTTCATTTGTGGAATTTCTTGCCTTTTAAATGGGATTGGGACCATCAGTTGTGTTGTGCAGAAGTCAGGTTGGTACACAGCTGACAGCCCTCTTTGACAACTGTTAGAATTTATATTATGGCAAGAACCAATCAGAGAAATGACAGTCCATCATTACTTTAAGAACTGAAGGTCAGTCAGTCTGGAAAAGTGCAAAAACTTTGAATGTGTCCCTAAGTGCAGTTGCAAAAACCATCAAGCGCTACGACAAAACTGGCTCACATGAGGACCGCCCCAGGAAAGGAAGACCAAGAGTCACCTCTGCTGCTGAGGATAAGTTCATCCGAGTCACCAGCCTCAAAAATCGCAAGTTAACAGCACCTCAGATTAGAGCCCAGATAAATGCCACACAGAGTTCTTGTAAAAACTGAATTAAAAAATTGTAGCAGACACATCTCTACATTAACTATTCAGAAGAGACTGCGCAAATCAGGCCTTTATGGTCAAATAGCTGCTAGGAAATGACTCAGCTGTCAGCTGTCCAAACTTTTGACTGGTAGTGTAGGTTCATGTACATGCACAGTTTTACCACACTTTACATCCTCGGTTGTGATGACAAGACTCCAAGAAATCACTGCACACAGCCAAAAAATTGTTTCAACATGTAGCTTCCTGCAAACCCACAAAATTTCAGGTTTACATTTTGGTTTTTGTACAGCTTAAACAAACAAACAAATTAAAGGTAAGTTGTAGTGCTTTAGAGGCGTTGCTAACACTGGCGGCAGTAAAATAGTTCTGTCTCTCTGTTTCCAGTGTTAATGCTAAGCTAACTGTAAGCTGGTTATAACTTCATATTTAGTATACATACATGAGACTGGTCTTAAACCTCTCCCCAAACTTCCAAAAAGGAGTTTATTGTTTATTGTGTATAATATATGCACTATTTCTTTAAATGAGTTGGTTAACTTTTCACAGACCTTGAAAAACAAAGTTTAAAATCCTAACAATAAGAAAATTACTTGGCAATTCACAATGTTCGTGACATGCAGCAAGTTGGCCTAAGGGTCAGACTGTACTCAAATAAAAGTAGGTCGTAACCTATTCTGCACACATTTTCAGACAGCCTCCTCTAAGAGATATTCAAACAGCAGTGTTGCACTTGGTTGTTTTGTGTAAGTATGGGAGTATTTTGGCTATGTGTTTCTTTGGACACGGCTCTGTGAATTAGCTGCTGAGTGAAGCATCCTCATTCCAGCTTTAATTTGTTTTTTCTCTTGGCATGCTGACCCACTCCTCAGCCACCTCGAGTAGCCTGTTGCTAGATCTCCATTGATTACCAAGTGGGTCGCATCATTGAGCTAAGAGATATTTTATGGCCCTCACCTTGTTAAAACAGCAAAGCGTCACAGATTAGTCATTACTGCATTTGTTCGGCTGTGTGTGTTGCCTGTTCAGAGGGGCCCCGAGCCACAGAAGGAGCTAGTAGCAGCGGGACGGTTGAGTGGAGATCAATAGGCTCAATGTTTGAGTCATCCACCAAGCCTGAGATGTTTGGGGATTCATCACTTTTGTTGTTTTTGTTTATTCAAGTATCAGGTTAATCGGCCTTAGAAAAGTCTGCAAACAGCCTGACCTCTTCCCAAAAGCTCAAGTCCTCCCCCCACTGCTGACAGCTCAGCGTGTCCATACTGCGCAGGGAAAATCCAGCAATGTATACTTTGTCTGTTTGGGTGTGTTATCTATCTGATGGCTTCAAGGTCCCACACACACTAAAGGATTCCCCGCTGGATGAAAGGGACCAGATTATGTGTTGTGTGAATTGTAGCACTATCTTTTGCTGGAGTGTTGACACATGCAGCCGTTTGCTTTATGTGGCACTTTATAATTTGTCATGTTGTGTTTCTCAAGCTTTATGTTTCACTTTAAAAAAAGCCATGGTTTTGCTGTTGTTAACACTTTGCAGGGAATCACCTTTGAGGAGTTCAGGTCCTTCTTCCAGTTCCTTAATAACCTGGAGGATTTTGCCATCGCTATGCAAATGTACAACTTTGCCAACCGCTCCATTGGTCAAGGTAAAGTCTTACAGTTTGTAAACACATACAACTTGTATTTTTAATCTTGCGTCACTGGAAAGTTTTGTTTTAACATTTTTCCTCCAAAGAACATGACCCTCTGCTTTCCTTTTTATGTCTCTGTTTGCAGTGAAGTAAGTAAATTCATTGTATCTGTAAAAGTAGCAGCTCAGTTCAAAGGACTGACTGATTTGCTTTTTGGGTCAGTTAAAAAAAACTTTCCCCAAAAGCCATTTGAAGAACCACAGTTTTTTTTGCACTTCTGAGTTTGCTTCATTTTTTCAAACCCTGAGTTTAACCCTTTTTTAATGTTTACACACAACCAATGTGCACAATTTAAAAAAAAGGAAAAAAACACCCCATCATTTTAAGAGTCTTTTCCTCATTCTATTTTTCTTTGCACTTGTAGAAACATTTGTCTTGTGGACACATTCACTGTTAAGGAACACTGAAGTTTTTTGTGTCTCTAGTTTACTTTAGCTGAACCTTTACAGTATGATATATTATTATTATTATGTATTGCAGAACCTACACTACTCATCAAAAGTATATGGACACCAAAATGGCAGCTCATGTGATTCTGAATCATCTCATTCACTAAGAACAATTTGCTGTTACAACAGCCATCACTCTTTTAAGAGACATTTCCACAAATTATTGAAAGCTGGATTTTAAGACTTTGTCCCGTTCAATGAAAAAGATATTAAATCTGGTCGGATGCTGATGGTGGGCAATAAAGTTACTTAAGGTCACATCTCTGCAGGCCAGTGGCATTTTAATCTTAGAGAACCATTTTTAGTACAGACCATTTTTTGCTCATAACAGCATTGTTGTGTGAAACCAAACTGTTGTCACGACACAGGAAGAAACAAATTGTCTGAAATAAAATTCTATGCTGTTTCATTCATTTAGACTTCATTGAAACTAAGGGGCCTCTCTCAAAACATTAAAAAAAAGGCCAAAACAAATGTACAAAAAAGAGACAGACTTCATCGTATTTGCTGTCATTTATATTTAAGACCACTAATTGTCTTAAATTTTACATCACACATTTTGTAATGCTCTATTTTGTGAAATATTGTCATGTTGTTCTGCTGTACACTAAACAAGACTGTTTTCCAAAATGTAATTTGTCACCTTCCAAACACTGAAATCAAGGTGGGTTTTAGTCTTATTCCAAGGTGAATTTAATGCTGCAAGGGATCAAAAGATTATTTCCCCCTGATGTTATTTATTGTTCATTTCTCAACTGATCTTATTTTTATGCTCTCTCAGAGGAGTTTACTCGTGCAGTCTACGTGGCTACAGGCATCAAGCTGACCCGCCACTTGGTCAACACGGTCTTCAAAATCTTTGATGAGGATCGAGACGACAAACTCAGTCACAAGGAGTTCATTGGCGTCATGAAGGACCGGCTGCACCGTGGCGACGGGGTAAGACAGCAGAGATCATTTGAATGCCATCTTTGCCTTTTTTTTATGACAGCAAAGGTAACAAGATGTGCTCACCAAGCCTCTCTCCTCCTCAACTTGTCAGTCTGTAAAAGCAGCTCAGATGAGGAGGCACGCAGGTGTTAAGATTTGGACTCCACAGCAGCACCGGCTCATGTGAAAGATTACCAGCTTTGTTAGTCTTTGACAGCTACTTTTTAATGTGTTATTACCTGTCAGGGTGGATGCCACATCTGTTAGGAGCTGAGAGATGACTACATGGATGCAAAGTCAAGTCAGACTTAAAAGGATAAATGAAAAAAAAAGGCAAACATGGGTTGGTGCAGAGCACAAAGATTCATGTTTGTTTTCAAAACAGAGTACTTTTTACACAATTAAGCCTACTTACGCAACTATTAGCATCACAAACACCACCTTTCTTGGTTAATTACAACTTTGAGTAAGCACTAATTATGCCTCTTTTCTTTATGTAGTGATATACTTAAATACCTCCATACCATAATGTCTAAATTACACTCCTGCTGCTTTTTATTACTTAAACACCTCTCACCTCTGTGGTGGTAATTAGTAGTTTTGTGAAACTTTACTGCCATCTAGTGGGACATCATTGTGTGGGTGCTCTTATAGTATTTCTCGCTCTCTTTTGTACACACTCTCAGGGCATCAGAGTGGAGGAGAAGTTCATCTCTTTTAAATCCTGCATGAAGAGGGAGCTCTCAGGCAAATAGGTACAGTCTTTTCTCACGCAGTCAGCATTCACTATGCAGTAGGACAAGAACAAAAATAAAGTGACAATGTTTAATTTTAGGTTTAAAAACACTATTTTTTTACTGGTTCGTTTACAGAGTTTCCCAGGCACTTTATCCCAGTGTATAGTCAGTCTTTTCAGATGTGTTTTCCAGGCCCACACTCTGCTCGCCTGAGGCATTGAGTTACGCTGTAATATTAACGCCTGATCAACTGCTACCAGATACCGGCTTAAGTCTGCATACATGAGCAGTGAGCAGTGCAGTTTCAAGCTGTATTCATGTTTCAAAGGGAATGCACCTCTTGGGAGAGGGATTGATAATCTTCACTGATAAATCTTTGGAAAGGACCTGTTATGTTCTGATCTGTACGTTCTTGCAAGCAGTGCTAAAATGTGAAAAATGTCCCTTTTGAGAAGTTTGAGAAGCAGGGGTTGAACTTCCCTCATTTAGTCACATTGTTGAGAGATTTTAATCAGGATTAAAGTTCAGTAAATTGTTAATATTTCATAGACATCATTTATTTATTTATTTATTGCTAAGAGTTACATGACTTTGATGTCTGTTTGTTAAACATGAACCGACAGACGGCAGCCAGTTAGTTTAGTTTAGCATAAAGACTGAAAATAAGGGGAAACAGCTCGCTCAGCTCAGTTCAAAGATTAAAATATTCACCGAGCAGCACCTTTCAAACAATACTTGGATTTTTCTACCATTTATGATGTTTGTTTCACTGCAGTTTTCTAACACAGTTCAAATGTTAGAACCACACATATTATTCATAATGGCAACACGGTGTGTTTTTTTCCATTTATGCCTGTTTTATTTAGCGTTTTCTCTGTTTTGTCTGCAGGTGAAAATCTTGTCCTCAGTGCTTATCTTACAAACTGGATGAGCTGTGTCTCCTATGTGCTTTCTACCAAGACAGAAGGGTTAATGCATGCTACAGCATCTTATTTGCACTGTGCTGGAAGGTTTAAAATAAACAGGTTATGTAAGAAACAGGATGTAGTCGGCTGAATGGAAAGCTGTTGCAAGTAGGCAAATAAACAAGAGATACCTTAATAAACTGAAGAAGAAATTCACTCAACTTCAATGTTTCAGCTCTCCAAATTAGACTAAATAATTTGCCTAACTTCATTTGCCTACTCAGAATCTTTTATTTATTTAAATATTTATATAAATATGTTAGTTTCCACTTTCCAATTGTTGACACTGATTTCATGTATTTATCTCAAAAGTCCAATATGGTCTTATTTTCTGCTTTGCCAGTGTGTGTTGTTCAGTTTGATTCTCCTTTCTGTCCTGAGCCTGATTTTGTTCAGCTGCAGCATTGCTCACATACTTTGTCCTTTTGTCGTCTCTGCAGCCCCCTGCATGGATCAGCTTAGGACAGCACCTCCCCTCCTCCCCTCCTCCCCATCCTCCTCCTCCGTCCTCCCCCAAAGCGCTGCAGCTAAAATCCTCCAGGATCCCCCAGAGCCAGCAGGCCTGAACAAACTCACTCAGTCTGTCGCTTTTTTCACTGTTTAACTAAAGGCAGCTAACCGTGTTAATCATTTCTTGGCTAGTAAAGAGAAGTGCTATTTTCATGCCACTGGCAGAGGAGACCACTTTATAAATAAATACGCAGAATGTGTAAGCCATATGCTTGTTCCTCACTTGGGACACTTAGCTTATGTTAGTTTTGGTTTTAAAGGAGCAATATACTGAAATGACTTTCCCTTTAGGCTCTGTAAGTTACAGTTGACACTTTATAATGATGCTCCCTTTAACTACTGTACGCTGTGTTACTGAGGAATTCTTGATGACCTGTGTCATGGTACTATGTTTGAAACTAACTGAAAATATTAACTTGTTACATGCTGCACCAGACTAATGGATTTTTGATCGTGTTCTAGTTTTTATTGTTTGTTTTATTTGTTCGTCTACCTCTTCGAGCTGAAGCCTACACTCTGCTGGAAAAGTTCTGGAAAAACTCCTCACCCTCATTTTGTTCAACCAGGCCTCGACTGTTACAATGACATAAGACTGCAAATGCATTTATAATTACATGGTGCAATAAATTTAAAATGAATTGGCTCTTGGTTCTTTTGTGCTTTCTATTTCCTCTTTCTTTCACACAAAGACTCATGTGCCAACAATGTCTTTCTTTCTTACAGTTTATCACTTTTTTTCACACAAGTCAGCTAATAACTTATGAAGTGCTTACACTGTCCTCGCCAGACAAGCCTTTTCTTTGTAACTGCAGTGGACTGATGGCAGGAGCACAGAGGAATAAATTAGCTGTTTTATTCTCAACCTGAGGACAAATCATTAACAGTATTAATCATCAGGAACCTGAGGCCATGTGGGTATATGAGACACTAAACAGGGACTTTTTATCTTTAAATGATTAATTCAGCAGGGTAATATTTGTCTCTCACTCTTAACCTGCACTACTGAAAGTAAGATCAAGGACATTAAAGTTGATAAATGGAGAAAACGTTTGGTAACGGCTGCATGAAATATCACTGTTACAATGTTCTAAACTTTAAAAATTTGTTTTATGAAAGGAGGTTAGTGGTTGCACTTGCTAGCCCATCATTTGTAACACTTTTCTTACAGACATCACATTTCTTACAAGTATGCTGTTTAGAGGAACAATAGTCTCACCCACTATCTCCCTTATCTGTTTATTAGAGGTTTCACTTCCCCTCCATGTGAACAGTCCTCTTAACGATAGTCTAAGGGGGACTTCAGCACTTACGTATTGCACTTTCATAGACTTAAATTTATAAGAGATGAATTAAAGAAAGAACAGTAAAAAATATGCGGCAGACACAAAAGTTGCCTGACTTTTATAGAGCCTCTGCCGCTGATGAAATTTGTAATTATAAATATTGAACAGATTTGAAAACTATTGTTTAGGCCATCCATAGAATCGTCATGTTAAGACTCTTTACACCTGAATGCAATCCTTCAGCTGTGAAGTATGTAGACTCAAGGAGCATGACAGCAACTTGAAATCCTTGTTCATCTGTAAAACAGGAATTTTTTAGTTACATTAAATACAGAGGGTTTACAAAACAAATGTGGCACTGCCGAATACGATTGAACAGAGTACTGTTCAGACTGTTCCATAAGTGGACTGACTCAACTCTGCATTTTTGCAGCTGTTGTCTGAGGTAATTAACTTGTGACTTTTTTAACAGTTACACATTTTCTTCAGTCACAGATAATAAGCATATTTTTATAATGTCTAATGTAAAAATAAAAGGAATCAAACAAATATTTTAGCCAAAAATTTTTTATTTTTAACTCAGTTTAACCCTAACCATAATCAACCAAAAATCCCTTAGACCACCTTGTATTGAGTAACTTTTAGATACACTCTTTATTAATGGATAGCCCCTTGAGATGAACCATCTTGTTTTCAAGGGGGTCCAAAATTCATGTCTTGGTTCACAACACCAAGCAAACTGTCGACAAGCAGATATGTTGACTGCAAATCCACAGTGGATTACTCACATAAATGCCCTTCTTCTAATCCTCCTCCTGCTTCTTCTTCTTCTCCTCTTTCTTCTTCTTTGCCTTCCTTCAATTCTTCTTTGTCTTCCTTATATTCTTCTTTTGGTGTGATTGGCAGTTGCCAATAAGCATATAAGGGCTCTATGAGTCAGAGTGTGGATCAGTAGATTGGCAGAAACCCAAAAAAATTATAATAAAAAAAATTAAAGAAATAGAAATAAGATTCAGAATATATATATA
>JAPZDV010000022.1:4910794-4930511 GCA_029814665.1 Acanthurus lineatus
AATCTACAATGTAAATAGTCATGAAAATAAAGGAAAAACATTGAATGAGAAGGTGTGTCCAAACTTTTGACTGGTAGCGTATACTGAGAATATTAATACTCACATCTCATGCAGTGAAGCTTTTTTATATCTAAACCGACAGATATTTTAATCACATGTGGTCTGTCTCTCATGCAGGAGTAGCTTCAGACAAGGTTTGGTGACTGGCAGCAAACCCGTGGTCCATCCAATTCTTCACTGGCTGCTTCAGAGGGTCCCTGAACTGAAGAAAAGGGCTTATTTGGCTCGTTTTCTCGTCAAACTGGAGGTGCCTGCAGATTTTCTGCAGGATGATGTTATCAATGACACCTATCACCAGGTATTCAGAACATTACACAAACACATTTCATTTCCTAGTTTTGAAAATTTTAGATAAATAAAGATAGTTGGCTATGCATTACTGGTGTGTGTTCACAGTATGAAGAGCTGGTGGAAGGTTTTAAGACCTATCACAAGGAGTGTGAGCAGCTTCGGACTTCAGGCTTCTCCACAGCAGAAATCAGAAGGGTAAAAACATTTAACCATCACTATTTGTTAGAAGTTGTTGATGCTTTGTTTTGCTCAGTATATTACTGGAACATGCTGTCAAGTATTTGTTTTCAGTGTATGAGTAATATGATAAGTCACCTCCTGAAGCTTATCTGATAAAATGCACTAAAGCAAGCCCCCGTTGTTCTTTAAAAACAGGATATTAGTGCAATGGAGGAGGAGAAAGACCAGCTAATCAAACGTGTGGAGAGGCTGAAGAAGAGGGTAAGACAGACTGTTCTAAGAGGCCCTTTTGTTCATTTAATGCTTAAAAGGCTTCAGTATTCACTGAGGAATCAAAACATGACCCTGGACAGATTATCAGCTTCTCCAATGGACGTGATAAGGATCTGACAGGCTGTAAGGTTTTCTTAACAAGGGTGTGAAGTACTGACGTGTTGATTTGATGCTCCTCTATTTAGGCACTGCCAAAAGATGCAACCTGACTCTGTTAGAGATACTTGGTTATTTTAGCTGACCATGTGCAGGCCTGTAATCAGATGTCATTGTGATATTAATTTGTGAATCCACTAGGTGGAGTCAGTGTCCAGTCATCAGAGGATGCTGGAACAGGCCAGACAGCTGCGAGTGGAGAAGGAGAGAGAGGTGTCACTGACTCACCAGAAGCAAGAACAGAAGAACCAAGTAAATGAATCATATTCACCATCACATTTGCTCACAAAGACAGCTTGACCAGTTAAACAACATGCTGTCCCCTGTACTTGGAGGGATTGAAAAGCAAAGTCTCACTTTGTAGGCTTACTAATATGCCCAAAGCCTTTTTGACACCTCAATCGGATATTTTGTTTCCTCTCTTTTGTTTGATATCAATAATGACACAATTAAACAATCAATTGATGAGCTGAAGAAAGAAAAACTATATTTTGATTATTGATTTATCATTTCAATTATTTTTCATGTGAACTGGTTTAAAAAAAAGTCAAATATTCACTAGCTTTAGCCTCTAAGATGAGAGGTTTTGTTTTGCTTTTCTGTGATATAGTAGATTGTCATAGGATTTTGGATTGTTGATGAGACAAAAACAGGCATTTGAAGATGTCACTTTGGTCTCTAAGAATTTACAGTGGGCATTTTTAATTATTTAATGGCAGTCGATAAACTAGTAAATAGTGATTAGTCACCATTAGGGTAAGTGGCAGATTAATTGTTATTGAAAACAATCTAATTAAAAATATCTTTTTAGTAATTATTGAGTTAATTTGCATCCTCATACAAAGTTACAACTTTCATAGTTCCAATATTATATAATTTGTAAAATAAAATAAAATTCATTCATAAATTGTAAATGAAATTTCTGTGACTGACTCAGGCTAAGGTGTTTACAGATGAGGTATTGTAGTAAAGTTTTATTTTCATTACGTTTAGCCACATTTGAAAACTTCCTAATGTAATGTAAATGTAATGCTAGTAAACAACTCAAAAAAATTTACAACAAAGATGTAGACGTTTTGAGTCATTTAAATGCGGAAATGCTTATATTAAACTTTTGAGTCCTTTTTAAGCCAATAGGCAAAAAAGCACTTCTTCAAGCTTCCCATGTTTACTGAACTCCTATGATAGAAAATTACCTTAAGAACAAACAAGCCATTTGAAGATGCAATTTTTAATGCTTGGGAAATGTTATGTGCATCATTCACTATTTTTTGACATTTATGGACCATACAATGAAATTATCAATCATGAAAATACTGAGAAGAATCCCCATTAATGAGAGTATCTGTTAGTTGTAGCCCTAAAGTTGAACAAACTAATTATCAATGGGCACTGAATGATAAAGCTCCCACATAACACTTATTAGCAACATTTGTGTGTGTTCAGCTGTTCCAGGCAGAGCAGAGACTGCAGAGACTGCAGCAGCAGTTGAAGGATTTGCGACAGGCAGCAGCAGATGCCAATCCAGAGAGTGAGTAGCCATGTTCCGCTGCTGCCTCTGCAGGGCACAGCTGGATGGGTAGTTCAAGGACACAGAAGAGCGTTAGAGGGGGGCTCTGGGCTAATAGGCTTTCATCTTTTGAGACCCACTAATTATGCTGATCTTTGAAGTGCTGTGACAGAGCTTATGTGATGTTGAAATTGTCTCCTTTTGTTCTCATCTGGTATTGTGCTCTTCAGCCTGAAGGGAGATTTACGCATTTGCAGTTTCTAAAATGACCTATGCAATGCAGACAAGGGTGGAGCTGCACAATTACAGTTACTCAACACAAAAACTCTGTGTTTATGTCAAAAGAGATACTTTCGACTGTCAGTTTCCCCTGTAAATTGTTCTGTTTAAATAACTGTTTGATAAGACAATTTCATTACAAGAGATAGTAGCTGTTGTGTTTTTCATATCCTTACTCGCTTTGCATGTAAAAGTCATATTCAGCTTTTTTATAAGCAATCAGAGTTGTGAAAAGACTGAAAGGGTTGTGGACAGACTGAAACACCTTAAGCTCAAAGTGCTTGATTAAAATCTCTTTCTTATTTTCAGGCTTAATTAAACGGCTTGAAGAGGAGATCAAGATCAATTCCTATATGGTCTCGGAAAAACTACCCAAAGAGCTGAAGGGCATGAGGCACGCAGTGCAGTACCTGCAGAAAATCGCATCAGAGCCAGCCATGGGTCAGACTGATCTCCAGGAGCTTGAGGACAAGGTCAGGGCCATGTCGAGGCGTTAAGCCTACTGCCTTAAACTTCTAAATTCTGCTGTGTTGGTGTCTGAGCATTCTGTAATTGTTACATTCACAGATTAAAGAAGTTGATTCTCAGATAAACCAGTTGATTGAGAAGAGGATGATGAGAAATGACCCCATGGATGACAAGCTGACACTTTACAGACAACAGGTGTTCATTTCATTGACTTTCTTCGATCTTCTATTTTCATCATTTTGTCTCTTTTAATTTTATGTGAACTGGGTCCTGTGAGAGATGACAGTGATGCTGTTTGAGGTTCAAGGAGCACTGTGGACTTGTGGTTTGTACGCACTTAAAAGTTCTGTTTACATTTCAGTGTTTCACTACATTTCCTTTCTCATTAAAAAAATGTAAAGCCTATGTAAGAATATCCAGCATTTTTAATCATGTTTACCTTCAAGCAGTATTCTTCTTCCCTGCTTTTGTTGGTGCATTGCAGCATTTCATCTTGGGGGGTCCCCCCCATCTTGTTGATCAATGAAACAGTGTTAAACATTGGCAGGGCTGTGTGCGTCCTCGTGAGCGTGCATGAAATAAACAAAACCTTTTAATAGCACTGCTCAGGGGCAAAAAGTCCATAGGGAGCCTTAAGGGTTGAAGGTCTTGCAAATGTGCACCAGTAGATTTTATTTATGTTGGAGAAAATCAGTGCATTGATTATTTGAATTATTTATATTGCCCATTTGTTTGCTGGATGGAAATGTAATGTGTTTTAATTTGATACATACAAAAGTACTCTGCTTGGAATAATAATTATTCCAAAATAATAATTTCTGTCTTTCTTGAAAAGTCTGATGACAGAGTACATGCACTGAAAACATCAAATATTCACGTAACTCTTGTGAAAGTTGCATATGAGAGCACAACTGGCTACAGGCCCACATATAGGAAGTGAGACCCAGATGGTGGTTATGGTACTCAGCTATCCTAAGTCATATAGTCCGTGTTGCTTAGCCATCAAACAGCTGTTCAACAACAACAGCAAAAATGACTTACACATAAATGTGATTGCAGAATATACTGAGGACACCCCTCTTTAACCTTGTGTATTACTATTTCAGTATTGATGCTGCCACAGGCTTACAAACTATGTGTGATGTCCAAATCCTCCTCTTTTGGGATTTAATGCAGTCAGACTTAAGATGATCTTAAAAAAACTCTCCCTCTTTTGCAACTGAAGTAAAAAACAGCCCGCAGGTGTCAAACTCTACATAGTAAACCTCAAACATCCAAGTGAAGTAATAACTCAAAAAAAAAAGTTTTGGAGTAACGCCTCTAAGATATTTTTTCCAATCCAAAGATTTTTTATCTTTATCTTTCATCTATTTACCTGATATTTCTTGCCAATTTCTTTCTTTAATGACATCCCTATTGCTCAACCGCATTCACTCTCCCATTTAGGTTAACAATTACCCAGCGGAACCTCTTTTGTCATGTTTGTATATCCAACTTAACATGACTCTTTCAGGCTTCCATCATCATTCGAAGGAAGGAATCGAAGGCAGAGGAGCTTCAGGAAGCGAGGGAGGAGCTGGCTGCAGCAGAGAGGGAGCTGAGGCAGAGGACCGGCCAGACTCAAGACTCAGATGGGGGCGAGGTCATCCGGGGTGATGAGGTACACTGTTGAAAGCCCTGCTTATAGTCACAAATGAATGCCATCTTGAAATATCAACCACCTCTAAATACTGTTAAGCTGTGTTGATGTTATTAGCTTGATGTACAAGATGTTTTACTTTGTTTATCAGGAGAGTTTTACTTTCAGTAGCCAAGAAAATAAACATTCTCTGCTTGATTCCTTTCTTCATGTTAGAGGTAACTGCAAACATAAAAACAAAAAGTCCAGCTTTGTTTACTAGTGCGCACTGGTAGATTTGCAAACCGCAGAAAGACACAAGGGGCTATTTCTGTTCCTATCCAAACACGGACAGGCTCACTGTCTAATGTTACTTATCCCTTTTCCCTGCTCTCCCCCACATTCCCATGCAGAGCCAAAAATAGAACACAACAGAGAATATCCAGAACAAGGAACTGTGCGGGACAAACTGCCTGAAAGTTGGCCTTTCCCCCAATCTTAGTGTAATCAATCTCCCAATTCAAATCAGCTAGACACATTAAACAGAATTGGAACATTAAAAACTCTGTCTTTATTTATATCCTACATTGAGGATTTGCTCCCCCATTCACACACATGGCATCTACTGTGAGCTGTCATGTTGATGAATAGAACTAGACTATTGATTGTAAAAAACAAATGAATATTAATGCACTTAAGTCAGAGAGCCTTAAGCAACCACATCTTCTTTTGCCTATGCATGCATTACACTTCCAGTTGAAGAGATGTCTATAAATGGATGTGTATTAGCAGAGGAACGGGGTGTGCTATGACCATATGCACTGTGTGGATGAGAATTTTTATAGCTTGGTGTTTGACGCACATTGATGTCTGGGAGGTTAGAGCTGGGCTCTCTGCTGAGGTACAAAAAGTTGCAGCATGTCTGAAACTGCATAAGCTCACCTCCTGCTCTCCCGTTCAGCTGGTGAACTGTCATCACTGAGAACGGTGCACGTGTGTTCTGTTCCAGGCTGATTGTTCTGATGCTGTCACTGACCTCTGTCCTGTCCATGTGCAGTAAAACAGGAAATCTTTACAACAAAGATTTCCAGTGCTATGTGTAGCATTTAAGCACAAATTCTTGATTGCCATATTACTTTGGGCAAGAGTAATCATTGAGATGATTTCTTTAGAGAGACTAATGCACACAGAATAGGACAGTCAACCTTTATAATACATTTTATAGTTTCTACAAATGGGTAACATAGTCTGAGAAACTGACTCAGTTATTATGTAGCACAAACATGAAAGGGGGTGATTTTTTTTTTGCAGAAACAAAACTATCACTTTCACTGTTTCTGGCAAAAGACGGAGGGAGTGAAATATCAGTGGAAAAATTACCTCTAACATGTTTATTCTTTTCAGGAAGGGAAGAGAAAGTATTCGTTAGAGCAGTGCAGTTAGAGAGAAGTACCAAAACCATCGTTCTGACAGTGAGAAGTTATGCTGGCAACGTCACCAGAATAATACAGACACTCACAACCACATAATCACTGTCTATGTTCAAAATCACTTATGCCAATCTATTGCAATCAATTTGGGACTGACCAACATATTTTAGATCTGACTGAAATGACGAAAGGAAGCTTTTTGTAGAGACAAAGAGGGCCCTTGAGACGATACATGAATGAAGTTAATGGAAAATGTTTTGTCGAACACAGCTTATCAGACTCCCTCCATAGTTTTGGGCCGTGGGCCACGGTGGAGATGCTCACTTTATCAGAGGTATTTTCCATTCTGCTGGTTATGTGTCATCACATGCCTCCCACCAACTGCAGGGTCTCTGTGAGAGGGATGACTACATCTGCTCGTCATTGGTCGAACAGTAACATGAAACCACTTCACTATCAAGCAGCTTCATCCCGCTGGTTAATTTTAGTCTTCTTGCAGTCAGAAATTCATCACTGATCTGAGTAACTTGCTCGCTTTTTCTTGAAATATTAACGTGATCTTTTTTGTGTCGTATGTTCTACACAGAGTTGTTTGGAGCATCTGCTGCACCATTCATATTTATGTATATTGAAAGAGTGTGTTTGTGTGAATTTACTGTAGTGATGGTGTTATGACAGTACTGGCGGCCAGTTTAAGAGCAGTTGTTTTGGGGACACGCTCTCTGGAACACTATACAGTATTATTCTGCTGTGCTAATTCCTCTCTTAGCCATGTCTGCCCTTGATGTCCCAAAATACACAAAGAATAAATGTACACCCACCCACCAACACACACACATCAAGCGTCATTGATCCCTAGGGGACATGAAGCACATTGTATGATTTCTGGGGCTGTTCTCCCGTGTCCATGTTCATTTATAGCTGCTCTTCATTGTGGAGGAGTTTCATTGTGTCCCAATAGACAGTCGAGGTGGGCGAGTGACTGAACATCCACTAACAGCAGTGATTCTGCCAGATGAAGCTGTTTGCTGTGCATAGCTGGCTGTGTGTCTGCAAGGATCGAGTGACTGTTTCAGGTCATGGCATGGCCCCCGGTCCCCCGGTCACTGCGTTTTCACTAATCCCTTCCTTCTCTGGTTCAACTCTCTTCCCCTGTGGCCTTTCATTGTAACTCAGCTGTGCAGGTCACCACGTCATCAAATACAAACTGTTTTTATCTCTTCAATTGTATTTCTCAAAAAAGAAAATTAACATTTTCCTGCTTATAGCAGATGCATGAACATAAATTTCACAGTTTTAATGCTCAACATTAAATTATATAGAATATACCTTTTATTCAGACTCACTTTTTGCTTTACAATTACTATAATAAAAATGACTACATGTATGTTACAGGGACTTAATACCAATGAACTCACATAACTGTATAACTGATAACTGACTACATAACTGACTGCAGTCCCTTTCACACTAGAGATTTTTTTTTAGGATTTTACTGCTTTTTTTGGTTTAACAGCTTGAAGCTCTACTGCTTTAGTTCAGTTACACTGTTCTTATACGCTGTCTTTCCAGCAGCAGCAAGCATCTATTTCCAGAGAAAATGCTCAAAAAACCCACAGTGCACTACCTGTCCATCACCAGCTGTCCATCACCAGCTGTCATACAGATAAAGCTAATGTTTCACTGTTTCACCATGTAGTGAAAATTAAGAATTTAGTAGCTGAGGAGTCAGATTTTCCTGCAGGAGCTGATGGAGATAAAAAGCAGAACCAAAAAGTAAATATAGAGTGACATTTAAATGCTAAAGTTGCTTCTCAACTGTGTAAATATGTGTATGACAAACGTGTAAATAAGCGATAGTTTGCTAACAAGTTCAATATATGTACACAAAGGTTATGTCAGTGTTGTGTTTACAGCTTGTTTTCACTGCCTTAATTATCAGGTAATGCAGATTTAATGACCTTTTTGATATGTATGTGAAAGAAGTCAAAACTACATTTTAAGCATTCACTCTTCTTAAAACAGGTATTAAGTGTTTGTTAAAATTGAAGCTAATATTGAATTCTGTTTCTTTGTTCCTCAAAGCTGAAACGATTGGTGACGAAATTGCGCAGCAAGGGAACAGTCTACAAGAAAAAACGACAAGAAATTGCTGAGTTCAAGGCAGAATATGGAGTCCTGCAACGGACAGAGGAAATTCTTAAGCAGAGACATGAGACCGTCCAACAGAAACTGGTAACTCTTAACTACATCTTATTTCTAACTGACAGACTAAATAAATATATACAGTAAAGCAAAATAAGTAATAAAATCTGCTGTTGTTTTTTTTTTGAGATCCTTGGATGCTAAAGTGCAAACTAGCAATATGAGACCAGTTGGGCGGTAGTCTTTAACTTATCATCACCTTAAATGTTACCTATTCTAAGTGGACCTCAGAAATCCATCCAACAGCTCTTACTGGCCTCTCAGCTCAGACGCAGTCATACTGTATACCACCCTCCCCTCCTCCCTGCACTCATGCTGCCATTCCATATGGGCTGTTTTCTCTTGATCTCCCCATTCACACAGTTTGTGTTAACAGAGAAGTGGCAAAAGCTTCCTGGAAATGGCTTCACACTGTTGTGTGGTTCCAGCACCTGACTTGTTGATGGGCTGTCTGACGCAGGCTGAGCTGCTATTTCTGATGGCCGCATCTGCTGCTCCTCCTCTGTCTACATCCCACATTGGGATTTGTTAAAGCATTGAAAGTTTTCCCTCTGATCATACATCTCTGTGGCAGTGTGTGTGCTCCCTTCTATATGCGTGAGCCTGTTTTTTCAGGCAAGAGTTAAATGACTGGTGTGATGAGTGGGTAGCTCTGTAACCACATCTGCAATGTTCTCTCCTAGTGCTACTTGTTAAAAATAAAAATCTCTTTTTTTGATTCAGTTTTCATGTCACAGCAACACTTACCAATAGCTTTGTGTGCATTAAAGTTGTATCTTGTGGTACATGTAATATTATTTTTTAGTAAAGACTGGATTCTAATTATAAAGTAGTTGGTAGCACACTGGCTACTATTGACATTTGAGGTGACTCACTCAGACTCAATATTTGTTTAAGAGAATGTGACCATTCAACTTCTTCTGCGAATTTGAATTTTATACAAACAAGTAACCATGTGACTGTGTTTTATTGTGTTTTTCAAGCAAACTGTGGAAGCTGAGAAGGGCATCTCCGGCTACAGTAATACTCAGGAGGAACTGGAGAGGGTGTCAGCCATCAAGAGTGAGCTGGATGAAAAGAAAGGCCGCACACTCGATGACATGTCTGAAATGGTAACTTTACCATTGGGGCACTGGGTAAAATTTGCCACAGCAAAGCCAGAGAAGATCTCTTTTGAAATCTTTTGATTGCAGATTTGGTCCTTTTTGAAGAAAGTTGTGTTAAAAAAGATACATTAGGCAAGTGCTAAAATTGACTGGGTAATTAAAGAATCATGAAATGGTAATTGGGGTGTTTATTAGGCATTATTAACCATATGGTAAAGATAGATTTTGTCAATGCCCTTGTCTGGCCCCCCACTAACCAAAAAGGTCGCAAAGCCTCTTCACAGCCTTACCTCACCTGCACAGGTAGGTGATGTAAGGCTGTACAACTAATGAGACCCAAAGTGTATGTCTACTGTACAGGCTTTAGGTTGTCTGAGTTGTACATACCTCGCACTGCCAGGGCAGCAGAACTTATAGCATTACCTCTTGTTGGCCTTTCCCACAGCAAACACTTTGACATATCACAGTAGGAAAACCACAGGTGTTGTTGTACTCATAAAATTAATGATGCCTGCATTCCATGTTGCTGCTGTGCTTTCAGGGTCCTGATTTTGTTCATGCTGGCTCATTGTCATACTGTCATGGCTTACTGGGACACTGGTATCGTTTCTGTTATTAATAACACCTGTCCTCTTCCTGCTATGACTGCTGTGAAAAAGGCCCATTAGCACGTGGTGTTTGGTGACCTCATGTAATTCCCGACACAAATCCACCTAGCTTTGGCTTTAGCAGAAGTTTAATTAACAAAAGGGACAACACCTGTGTGGGTTATCAGCGTGGAGCTCACTGCTCCTTCCTTATTTATCACCCTGTCATCTGTTTGTGTCAGGGCCAGGAGGGAAGCAGTGGCAACTGCTTATGCTGATGATCCAAGCTGTAGCCAGTTTCTTGATCACTGTGGCTGCTTGACCATTTGGGAAATTGTGATCCAAGCCTGATAATTGGGTCAGACATCTCTGGCTTCAGCCATAAAGTAAATCTACAGGGCACACATATGCATGAATGCACCGCCTACTGAGGCAAAATTTCAAAGTTCACCAAAGTTGTACTCAGTGTGAAATCTCCCTCTCTCTAAATAGACTTGAGGTAAATGGAATGTGAATATTTGTTATTGTTAATTTTGCGCATGTGTGACTTTGCCTCTTAACGCTTTAACTTGGAAAGGCACTGCAAAGCCATAATGCAATAAATTGCATAATATAATACTGTAGTGAATACTTGCTAAACTGTTACCAAATACTGCAATTGAACCTTTATTTCAGCAGTAGACACTCTCCATACTCTTCTATTGAGAAATATTGACAAGAAATGTCAGGTCACTCCAGTCTGGCTCATGATGCTGCTTAACTTCATCATCTCAGTGAATCATCAGTCACAGTCCCAATATCTGCTGCATATCTATGTGCACAAAGTCATAAACTTTAGCATTAAGTTCTTTTTTGTATTATTTTATGTGATGTTTTTTGGGGGATTTATGTTGTTTGTTTTCAGTTTTGATGCACTGTGCACTATTGCCCTGGTTTTACAGGTTAAGAAATTAAACTCTATGATTGTGGAGAAGAAGTCAGCTCTAGCACCAATTATAAAAGAACTGAGGTCCCTCAGACATCGGTGTCAGGTAAGAATTGCCTATGTTATAACACCTCTAAGTCAAAGAATCTTCACACCAAATCAGTCAGTTTTTGTAAAAGAAATTTGCCTTCAAAAGCCATAATAAATCTTTGTTGTGGTCACACACAACTCAGGAATAAAAGAATCCAGGCAGGAAGTTGATAAAGATTGCACAGTCGTTCTAATGGGGGTCAACAGAGCCTGAGACTCAATAATCAGATCTAAAAAAGATATAATTCATACTACAAATTCCATGATATAAACTGTATATACAATTATATAGAAATATATTCCATTGCAAATACAGAACTTGCATCTATCATGAATTCTAAAGCTAAAGCAAAAACATGAACTGTCATGAGAAAAACGTGAGAAACCATGAATCTGTCCTGATTAGGAAAAAAATGGTGGGATCTTTGTTTTGTGCCTGCAAGCCAGCAATAATGATGTGTGTGTGGTATCATGGTTAGAGTCCATTAAGAATAATTTACGTAGTCCATAAATAAAATGCACAATGGGAAAGCCCCCCACATCGCTGAGCTAAAGCGGAGGATTAAATTTTCCTACATGTGTTCCCAGAATCGCTCTCCCATCTTAGCTGGTAATGTCCGCTAATGAAGAGCTGCAACAGGAAAACATAAATAGACTTCGTAAGAGCCTGTTGCATGTTAAACTACTCATATGCCAGCTGTGATGTGATGTTGATGTGAAACAATGCTGAGAATATGACAAGAGGGTTGAAAAAGGTGTATTCTATGTATTTGTCTCAATTCTCATAGAGAATGTTAAATAATTTCTCACTCAGTTCCTGTGTTTGACTGTTTGGATTCCTGTGTTACCAGGAACTAAGCCAGGAATATGAGGAAAAGAAGGTGCAATATGAGAGCTGTGCTGCTGGTTTGGAGAGCAACAGGTCTAAACTTGAGCAGGTACAGTCAGTATTGATAGGATATAGTCAACAGTTTAAACAGATTTATGCTTATTCAGTGTAATTTTGTCTTATGCCTTTGACATGACTTACAGTATGTCTTTGTTCTTGTTCTTCAATAACAGGAGGTAAAAGCATTAAGAGAGGAGACTGCCCAGGAAGAAAACCAATATCACTATATCAACTCCATGTCAGAGGCAAGTATTTTAAAAAGACAGTGGCAGAAAGAGATTTAGCCATTAGCCACAGTGACTTTATCCCCCATCATAATCACTGTTTTACAAGCCAAATATTGTAAAATTAAAATTAATACTCTGAACAGTGGCTTGCTACCCACAGCAGTGCTGCAGTTGTGGACAAAATGATGCAGCATTTTGCATGTGACCTGCCCAAAACACCCACTGTGAAAATAAACTCGTTCTCTCCATCTCTGTCCTCCACAGATCGTTGAAATGCAAATACAGCGGGCGGCTGAAGAGATGAAGGCCTACGTGTCCTCTGATCAGCAGGAGAGGAAAAAAGCCATCAGGTGAGTACATGCTGAGCTGAGCCAGCCAGCTGCTTGCGAAAAAACAGCCAATTCACCTCAGGAAGCTCTTATTTCAACCCAGTCAGTTTAACTGCTGTCATTTTATTCTTTCATAAAGACCAGCGAGTCATTAGAAACCCATTACCACACCGTGGGACATCATGATATGCTGATACACCACACCTTCGTCTAAAAACACTGAGTGTGATTAACATGTTGAATTGCAAAGGCTTATGTTTGAATTACATCTTTCTGCTTCTTTCACAGGGAAGTGTATATGAAGAACATTTCAGAACAGGAGTTACTTGGCAAGGTGAGAAACATGTGTCCAAGAATTGAGCTAGCAGATTGTTATGGATCAATATGTAGAATTATTCCTTCAGAGAACATAAACTGAGGACAGACATGTTAGACAAAGATACTAGAAGCATACAGTCATTTAGACTGAGTTTATACAGAATATTTTTGCCCATGAATATGTTTATAATTTGGCCTCTTAATACAATCAGTCAGGTTTTAAACAGTCTTATATTGTACACACAAGGGCCCCCTTTTTTTAATTTTTCCTGACTAATTACTCTTTTCCTCTGTGGAGTCCAGAAGTTACGTGAGAAGCAGAAGATGGTGAGGGAGAACCACAGCGCCAACATGGAGCAGATGACAATGTGGCGTGACCTAGAGCAGCTGATGGAGTGCAAGCGGCAGTGCTTCATAAGAGCTCAGAGCCAGGCATCAATTGGTCAGGTCATTCAGGAGGGAGGGAAGGATAGGCTGGTGCTTTGAGGACACAAGGAGGCAGGGTCAGCTACAGGTCACCTGCAGTATAAAATTTGCAAACAGTTCAAGTTGATGTTCAATGCTTTCCTGTAATATGTCTAAATCCTTCTACAATATTGTTGTGACATTTACATTTTTACAAGAGAGGTTAAGTACTTTCAAACAACAGGCACCAGGTTGCTTAGATCACTAAAGTTTATCTTTCCTTCCATCTCTGCAACATGTTGCCATTGTGTCTCACTTGACAGTTTATCTTGTCTAAGAACAAGACCAGTAACCAGTTTGAGTTCCTTTTGAGAATCCACAACTGAGATGACATGCATGAAGAGGTGTTGCAGGACATGGATTTTCACTTTCTCTGGCCCCCTTGGTGACTCCATTTTGCCACATCTTAAGAATACACGTTCAAAGTGTCGAGAGATAACAGCATACAAAGTGGTACACTTGGGATGGGGCCGCGGTTAGCTATTTTTGGTTACCACTACAATGACCTTGGACAGGGAGTCTTGCCAATTTTGGAATTCACCAGGAGTGCCATTGCTTTCAACAGTACAGATGAAACAGTCATATTATTCAGATGGTTTTATTTTATATCACTACATACATTATTTTTCTAAATAAGATCCTTAATTTTAAGATAACCATTACTATTTAAGACTTAGACGGGTTATTGTTTGTCTTTGTATGTCTATTAAATATACTTTATATTCATTTTGACTCATGTTTCATTATAACAGTCATCTCAAATGAACCAGTCTGTCAAAAGATATGACAGTTGCCCATCTATAGATTCACCAGTGTGATAAAGATTTATCTAATTCAGTGTCGACAGAATGAGACCTTCAGTGACTGTTTCAAGATAAATGCTAAAACACAAACAGCACAATTTATTTATAAAATTGAATGTCAGATTTGGTGATTTTTTTGCTTTCTTTAACTAATATGTTACATATGTTGCACTTGTATATATAAGAATATTGGACTGTGGTTTGAGACCCTCATGTTGTACCCGACAAATGTCTTCATGGATGTTTCAGGATCCTTCCCTCCCTTCAACAGAAACTTAATCTTCTGTTGACAGCCAATGTTAGTGGCTCTTGTGCCAAAAGGATCAAGTGTGCTATGTAAAAGGCAGCTCGATGTCCAACTAGGCAGTGCCATGTTATTAATGTTGCAGCACCTTGTGCTGCTTGGGGCCTTATTAAGATGTATTAACGGATGATGCACGCTAGTTCTGTAAAACATCTGACACTGATACCCCCCCCCCCCCCCCC
The DNA here is from genome assembly GCA_029814665.1 of Acanthurus lineatus. Classification (NCBI taxonomy): domain Eukaryota; kingdom Metazoa; phylum Chordata; class Actinopteri; order Acanthuriformes; family Acanthuridae; genus Acanthurus; species Acanthurus lineatus. The sequence continues at coordinate 4,925,490 of JAPZDV010000022.1, forward strand.
CAAGGAACACAGTGGGGGGGCAGGGGTTTGACCTAGTGCCCTCACACCTCTTTAGCAAATCAACTGCCTTTGCAATTGTTCATATAAAAATAGTTGAATAATCATGTATAGTCTGGGTGTATTGATTACGCCTAAATTGCTTATAGTATTATCTTACAGCAGTGTTTAGTTTCCAGAGGTCTCTGTTTTTGTCCTTAGTTTGTGCAAATCTTGTGTCAATCTCTCTGACATGTCTTAGACAATGATCCATGGCCCATGGCATGTTCTCTACACAAAGTATGGACATCCCTGCAAAAGGAAATCATGGGACTGCCAGGTCAAGTGTAAATGAGGTAGTTATTCAACTGTAGTCTAAGAATCGTTTATCTTTACGCAGGTGATGCATTTAATTGTGTTTGATTTGCAGTGTGTGCTGTTTGAGCTTGGAACACCTGCATGGAAAGTGTATCTATATTGGTTGCTTCTCTTGCAACTTGAACAGAGCCATAAATGGGACATCTTTGAGACTATGGAAGCCGAGAGTGTCTTGATCAAATTAACATAAATAGTGAGCAAAAAACAGCGTCACCGCAATCGGCGTCCCTGCTACGTCACGTTTTTCATGGGAAAGAAATGGGGTTAGGGCTTTCCAAAATTCTCGACATTTTCCATCACAAACACTACTTACAATTACATAATGGCAGTCTATGCCGGAGCCGACGTGGCTGGCCACATAAAAACCATTATATTTGATGCGAAATGCTTGCTAGCTCTTTGATTTGCACATTACAAAACACACGCGTCTTGAGGGCGAGTGTGTCTTCCAGATTCCAGCCTGCTATTTCCTGGTTGCTTCCTGTGTTGTTTTTTTTTTCATGTCACTGTGCTCGGTTTGAACGTCGCTGACACCGTTCGTCCAATGATATTAGTCCACATGCAGCGCAGGGAAGAGGGGCAGCAGTGAGGCGCTTTGATAAGACCAGACTGTTAGCGCCGCGAGGAGCCACAGGGAGCTGCGCCACGGTGAGGCAGGACACTGCACGGTCGCGCGCAACACTGGACTGGGTGAATGCAGTCCTCAACACAGCACACTGCCGCAGACACTTTTCCAAAATTTACGGAGATAGGAGTAATCTCCATTTAAACAAGGAAGAGGACTTTTGCTCATCACAACATTAGCGTCCGTAATTCGCGGGGAGCAGGAGCCAGGGGGACACGGCAGACCGCGGTCAGTAGCTGTCGATAGCTATCCCACTGTGAATGCTCGGCTCTCAGTTGCCAAACTCCTCATTCCCTTGAAAGTGTTGACAGTTTTTAAAGAGCCTGAAGGTACCATACGGCAGCATTTCTTATAAAGCTGTGCGGGAAGGAGCCGTCTGTCCGCCATGGAGAACGCTCACACGAAGAGTGTGGAAGAAGTTTACAGTTATTTCTGCGTCAATGAAAGCACAGGACTTTCCCTGGACGAGGTGAAACGTCAGAAGGAGAAATGGGGCCTAAACGGTACGACAATTTCCACTGTAGACCACCACAGATACCGCTGAATGAGACACGCTTAGAAAATGTCATGTCATTGTAACGTGCGCTAAAAGCACCGCATTCAGTAACGCTTCATAGGGTAAAAGTCATGACCATCATCGGCCGGCCGGTGTTACCCGGCTCCCTGAGTGATTTGGCTGACGTCATCATTGCTGACCTCGAGGGTTTCCCATTTTACATAGTAACCACTTTAAACATTACTTACAGGACATTGTTAGATTGTTGAACTCATTGTGAGGTATGGTCACATAACAAGCATTGTGTGTGTGGCATTGTATCATGGTTGACTGTAGTTGATAAATATGGCGACATTGTTGAACACAATAACCTTGTCAAATTTTCTCAAAGCAAAAACTGCGGAGACACACACATCAACTTCATGTGCCTGGACATCCGACAGGCATCTGACACTGAACAGTGGCCACAGATCACTGGTGTAACGTTATCCCTCAGTTAATCTCTCTTGTCCCAGGCTTAAACAGCTGTTTTATATTAATATCACCTGGGAGGTCATGGGTGGTAGCGGTAAATTCCCCTCCCCTTATATCACTCTGACCTTTACATTGATTGCAGTTTTGGTGTTTTTTTTCTATTGTGTAATAAAGAAGTAAGGAAGTATGATTGTATGCAGAAGTAAGAGGTGTAGAGCTGAGATGTATACAGGAATGGGGTGGGGGGGGGGGGGTAAATATTGCTATACAGTTGGTTCCTGTGTAGTGACCAAACAGATCCATTTACTCACCATATTATACTATATATAATTTTAAGTATTTAAAAACTTTCCTCTCACAAAATAATGCAAAGTCATCACAGTCCCCAGTCTTACAGAACATACTCTCTTCCACTTGTTCCAGGAGTTAGTTCCCCATTAAGAAAACAGGAACTGAAAGACATTTCTCCAGCTGGCAACATTTTTAAAAAGTATTTATTTATACACCGCTTACCTTTGTTTCTTTTTTTTCTTTGTTTGACTGTTTCTTGTGCACTCTCTGGATTGACTCCCACATCTCTACACACACAGAGTTACCAGCAGAAGAAGGTAATGACTACTGTCACTGATACTTTCACTGTTACTTCACATTACAGTCTCTAGGATGGACAGCTTTTTTAACAAACTCTCCTCTCTGCAGGGAAATCCTTGTGGGAGCTTGTCCTTGAACAGTTTGAAGATTTACTTGTTCGAATTCTTCTTCTGGCTGCATGTATATCATTTGTAAGTATATTACTAAGTTTTTTTGCACCATTTGCTTAAATGCTAACTTGTTGAGGTTGCTGCATTGAAGGTACTGTTTTAGACAGTACTGGCTAGTAGTTTGACATCTTAATCTGAACTTGGTAAATCAAGTTGTGTAAATCATTTTTTAGCACATTCTGTGCTTGTGACAGAGTTTGTGTCATCCCTTTTAATTCACACTGTCTTGTCTTTCTCTTACTCCATTACCTGTCCAGTAAATGGGAAATGTTAAGGGAACCACAGATGAGTCGCCACATCCTGCGGATAGCTTTCCCTTTACACCTTCTGCTTAAAGAGTGTTTATATGTGGTCAGAAATGCAGATGGGATTTATTATAGAGCTGTGTATGTTGAGTGGCAGGAGACAGTTTATGAAGTCTGTGTTGATGAAGTGTGAACATTTTCAGTTTGTGTAACCCTGCTGGGGTTACACTCACATATTAGAGAGCTAAACAGCTCAGAGAGAGGTGCGCTAAGAAGACTACAGACCCATCTGAGGAATGGTGACAACAGCAGTAGCAGCATTGAGTTGCTGTCACCATGTGCCAAGTAAGACATTTGAGCCGTCAGGCATGGCTGCTGTGCAATGACTTACCCTGGCCTCCCTCAGGCATCTGAGTTTGAGTGCTGAATAGATAAATGTTTAATAGTGGATTGGCATGTGACAGCATGGTCAACATGTGTCCAGGCCTGTTCTGAAGCAAAATTAAAGTAATGTTTCTGCATTCTTTTTACCATCTTTTTATTGTTGTAATATCATGCAAAAAAAGATGTAATGTGCAGCTGCTGTTTTTGTTTTTGCAATTTTTGGTGTAACAAATGGTGGAAATTTAGCTACCAAAAAGGCACGTTTTTAATTTTTCCGTGATAGATCAAAGTTGGAATTAATATGCTTTTATAATCTATGATACCCAATCAAGCATTTAAGACAGTCTAGGAGGAATTTAGCTCAATGAAAACAACACCATAATCTTCAGCATTGTGCAATGCATGATTTAATTTAGTAACTTTTTCTCTTTTTTGCACTTTCAATGACCCACATGCACAGTAGATTAACAGATGACTGAAGAACATTTTGATAAGCGCGGCTCCTGTGTGTGTGTCTGTGTGTGTGAGTGAATGGTATGTAGTGTACAGTGTCCGGTCAGGTGATACAGAGGTGTCAGTGGCTGCTGTCTGACAGGGGAGCAGAGCACCACTCGAGACCAAATTTGGGCCCTCACCCATCAGTGGGTGGGACCCGATCCGACAAACGCACATGCCTACCTCAGCACTGAATCACTCTGATGTCTGAATATTTGCCTACTTTGGGGCAAATTAAAATGAGGAGATAAAGCATTTTTCTACCTTTTTCAAATAGCTTTCCAAATCTAAATCTCTAGACTGGTCCTGCTTCTAATGATTTCTTGATTATTTTCAAAATATGCTAAATTTGTAATATGTAAATCCCAGATTCCAAAAAGTTTGGGTGCAGCACGAATAATAATTAAAACACAATGTAATTATGTGCTAATCATGACACATACTCATTGAAAATGGTACAAGGCCCAAAATGCAATGAGCAGGGTATGTATTATAGGGTTATATATGTTTTTTTGGCCTCATACAAGACTGAATAATGTAAATCTCTCGGTCTTGACAAGACAAACAGTAATAGCTACTGAGCCCCGTGCTTCTGAACTGGCACGGCTGTTAAGAGTTATGTTTGCCATTTAAGTTTGCCATTTAAAAGTCTTTGGCATCTGTTGCAGCTAGATACTTACAACCCATACTGAGGTTGATTGCTCTGTTAAATTATGGGACATTAATTGTTTGTGGCACAGGACTATATTTAGGGCCATTTTTTCAGGGATTAACAAGCCAAATGAGATGCTAGGTCGGACTGTTGTCATTATTTTCTAGCAAAGGTTTTTATATGTAATACAGGCCCCACTATATTAAAGCAAGTTATACACATTCTCTTCATTGTGGAATCAAATGCTTATGAAGAAGCTCGCTTTCCTCCACAGTTCAAATGGACTGTGCAGTGTTGGCAGTTAAAAAATCAATACATACAAATATCAACAGGAGAACCGTAACAGTTACCCACATTAAACAAAAAAAATGCTCTGCCAATAGTAGAGACTAATGTAAAGTGTTTAAGTGCGTTTTTATATATATATATATATTTATACACACACACACACACACACACACACACACACACACACATATATATATATATTTCTCATTCATTAAGTTTCTTTTTTTTTTTTTTTTTTTTAAATAAAA
>JAPZDV010000022.1:4930611-5034738 GCA_029814665.1 Acanthurus lineatus
TATACACACACACACACACACACACACACACACACACACACATATATATATATATTTCTCATTCATTAAGTTTTTTTTTTTTTTTTAAAGAAACCTTTCCAGTTCATTTCACACATAACTTTTGACAGCACAGAATATGGCACAGTTCAATAGAGATGGGATTATTTAGTATATTCTTTGTTATTAACATTGTTTGTTCTGGTCTACTTTTTGCTGACTGTTATCACTGAATAAGCTAACAATACCTAATAGAAATTTAATTTTTTGTCATACTTTTCCAGGTCTTGGCCTGGTTTGAGGAAGGAGAAGAAACTATCACTGCCTTTGTGGAGCCCTTTGTTATTTTACTGATCCTTATAGCTAACGCCATTGTTGGTGTGTGGCAGGTGAGTCACTTTATTTAAATCCCACTTCATCTCTTTTGTGATTAGGGATTGTGTCTGTGATGTATTTGAAATTTTTATTCTAACTTTGATGTTCGAGATTTAATGAAGTCAATTTCTTTGTGCAGGAGAATGATACATTTTCTGTAATACAGTTGTATATGTTACCTGATTGTGTTCATGGAAAAGAACTTAGCTGTGTTGATTTCACTGGCACAAGTAGATGCTTAAGGACAACATCTTAAAACAGCAAGCCAACGTTAGCACATATGCAATCAATACACTGCCAAAGGTTGTATGGTATTAATGTTGCTTGTCAGTACAAACTAAAAGTCAAATCAGAGGCTGTATCAACATGTGAGATAGTGATATTCAGTAAACCTAACTAAATGCAATGCAATCCAGTGCCACAGTCCTCTAATGAATATCCTACCTTCATCAAGTTGATTGTGCATCAATGCAGTCTAATCCATTGCAACATTGTCTTGAACTGCAGTGAATCAACACCTTTGTGTTGCAGTTTCAACAGACAGACTTCTGTATTTGGATTGCGTAATATTTAGCAGTGAAAAACTGTCACACAGACATTAAGATCTGGTGCCAAAGCTGCTGCTGTGCTGATGTAAAAGACGCAGCTGAATATGAGGGTAGAATGCCCTAAACCTCTACATCAGCGCTGCAGTCTGCTGTAATGTGCAGGTTTTATGATTTGTTGCACTTAATGTGCTCTGTAGCTCATCACATTCTCCCAAAGTTTGGCTTTTAGAAGGCTTCCTGTTAGAAAGAGCAGTCTGTCAGTTGTCATCAGCAGTCTTTCTATATGATGCTTACATATGGGGCCAGCTTGGGGCCAGTGTGTGGGCAGTCCACTCTGAGTGATGTGTTTTTCTTGCTGCTCAAGGATGAAGTTGCTGGTAAAGGATAAAATTAAAAAACAGTCTTGAAGGAGAAATGAAATGAACACTATTTCCAGTTTTTATCAAGTTGACAACTAAATGTCCCTAACCAAAACCTGATCAAATAACCATCCAAGTTAGAATAGTTAGCGTCTCTGCAGAAGGAAATGCTCACATACCTTTTATCTATCAGAGCCAAGAACATGCAGGTATTAGTTTATGTGATGTCATCTCAGAAACCTTTAGCCCTGAATCACATTTTCTCTTAACAAGGAACGTAATGCCGAGGATGCCATTGAAGCACTCAAGGAGTATGAGCCTGAGATGGGAAAAGTGTACCGCCAGGACAGGAAAACTGTGCAGAGGATCAAGGCCAGAGACATTGTGCCAGGTGACATCGTGGAGGTTGCTGGTAGGTTGACATGCTCCTAACCTGATTTTGATTATGTTCATGCTTAATCAGGCTTCCTTGCTACTGTTGTTAGTGGTTTAGCCTTTTTCTGCTGTTACACTGTTGTAAGTGTTGTTTTGACAAGAGCATCAGCCCCTTAAATCTGAAAGATTTAGATGTTGGTTTAATTTTTTAACTCAAGCAAAGGAAAAATCTGGAAATCAAATAAATAGTGAAAATTGGGCCCTTAAGGCCAATGTAGCCTCCATCAAGGATTCACTGTTTCTCTGTGAAAGAGAGTGTTTTTTCCATATACTGTGTATTCAGAGTTTTAAGAAGCGACAATGTGTTTTGATTTGAATGTTCTCTGGTGCTCTTTGGCTCTGCCCCACGCTGTAGACTTACCATAGACAGATCAGGTATGGTCAGCAGTCACGGCTAGTGCAGGCTTGAATTGAAATTTCCTCCATCTCAATGTGCCATTGCAGAGGTGACTCACCCTGCGAGAGTGATGTATTTTGAGATCTTCCTATTAACCCATTGTCACAAAGGACTGAGCACAAGTGCTACCACAGTGCGCAAGTGCTCCCACAATACTCTGTATATGCGTGTATATGTCTGTGTACTTGTCTGCACACACACCAAGATTAAGCTAATTGGTGTGAAATGCTGCTACAGTATCCTCACAGCTCGTCCCAAGTCAAGCAGCATGTGAACTGAGAGCTGGAATGATTTATGCTGCTGGGGTCAAATCAGCATATTTCAACTGCTGAAATCCTTAAGATGCAAAGTGTAGATTTTTTAAAGAGAGCAGTTTCCCCCCACAGCAACACGTACAATTTGAAGAGGGAATAGAGATGGATTTGTTTCTGAATGTTCAATTCCTTCAAACAGTGTTATCTTGAAAGTCTGTTTAACCTCAAGGTACTGAAGTGAGTGATGCATAGTTTTTTTTCTGTGCTTACTTGTAGCTTTTATATTTAGCTGTGATGGGCAAATGAAATTATGAAATGCTGTATTTATAGAGGCAGTGACAGTCGTGAAAATGACAGGTGTCTGGTCCTACCCTGTGCATGCCCCTCCTATCCTGCCCATGGGAAAATAGCTGCATTGAGTGATGTGGGACTGTTCAGCTCCCACCACAAGGACTCCTGAGTAACCTTGACAAGGGCAAATGGAAGAGTGAGAGGGAATTAAAATGTATGATATTTTTTATTATTAGTGTTGTATAGTGCAGTGTATATAATATGGTTTTGGCTGAGTGTGCTAATCATGACATTTTAATTATTTATCATGGATGAAGCAGAATATGGAAAGCTTAATTTTTTGGCTCAAGTTTAAAGAGAAATTTGTGAGTCGAATGCACTTTCCTCCTGCATATTAGAGACCTAGTTATTTGAAAACTCCTTAAGAATGTAGCTGGAGGCTTTGCTGTCAGCAGCTTGAGGCTTAGTCAAAAATGCAGCCCAGCAGGCGGCAAAACCAGATGCTTTATCCTGCAGTCAGAAGTTCATCAGCTCAACTTACCAAATCCTCCAAATATGTTTTACAATGATTCCTGTCAGGCCCCTTTTTTTCATCTATGAATAATGTTTTCCTGAGGCTGCCAAGTGACCCCCGCCACGCAGAGGAGTGTGATGACGCAGATGCTGGCCGGCTGGCTGCTGAGCCGAGGTAGAGGACACTGAGACGAGCCCTCTGTGGCTGCCTCAGCCATGAGGAGAATTGCTTGCAGCATATATGTGCTGCTCTCTGTCAGGGTTCTGCTGTGGGTTGAACGCAGCCTCCCACTCACACCTCATCGCTCATCAACCTTACAGTCACATGCTCACTGAAGTGCATTTAATGTTAGGGATATGATTTTCTATGTAATGCATTACTTGAATTTATATCTAAGCCAAATTATTTTATGCCCGATGCGTCTTTGTAGTTTAGAGTTTTCAAAACTGATCTTAAGAGTTGAAGCATCAAGGGCTGATTTATTCAGAAATTATTTAAGTAATTTTGTCTGAATAGCTTGGATTCTAAATCATTTAATGGATATGATCACTTATGATTAAACAAGTTCATAGTGGGAGTTTCTAATAAATTATTTCTGTTAATGGAAGTTTAAAATTAGAAGTTCAAAAGGTTATGATTAAATTAGCCTACTAGTAAGAGAAAAGTCAAAATTGACGTAAAGTTAAATCTATAATGTTGAAGATGTTTTAGAAAGATTTTGCATATGAGAGCCATTCGAAATCCTTAATCACATCCTTCAACAAACAGTTGTTTTTAAAATGCTGCTTGAAATGTGTGGCACTTTGCCTTGTGCTTCACAAACATCACACATTATCCTACCAAACATGATGTGCGTCACATCAGTTGATTGCTATCTTTAAAAATAGTAATGGACGCTCATTTTTTGAAAACTGACTGTTGACTATGACGACATGACATTCCAGCGAAAATAATGTCAATATATAATTTAAACATGAATAATTTATAAGTTTATTGAATGTTTCTGGTGCAGACTACTGAGTTTAGGAAAGTTTAATCAACAAGTTGACTAACTGCACACATTCCTAGTTTTTACCATAAAAAAGATCTACGTTAGTCTCCACAGCCATCGTCAGATAAGAGACAATCTTGCCCCTCTTAACTAACCCCCAAAAAATTATATTAGCTGATAACATTTGAACGTCAGCAACTCTTTACAGTGAATTTAAGTCCTTATATAAACAAACAGAGCACACACTGAGTGCTGCCAGCTACATTTGGTGTTGAGGGCTTGCAGATTTGGATGATGGCCTTTTCACAGAGCAGCAGAACTCAGTGGGTTTGTTCTCTGCTGCCTGTGAAGTTGTGGAGTCTGGTAGTAGGAGGTGGTTGGGGGGGTCACGTGGGGCTGGTTACAAGGGGGAGGATCTCTCATCTACTCCCATTGTGCTTGAGAGATGACCTTATAGGGAAGCACTTCATGGATACCCGTCCCACCCCACCATGCTTAATGCACACTGACCCTACCCATCAGCACTTGCACCCCCCACTAAGATTCCAGACACCATGGATAGTATGTGGCATTTAATGTGGTCTGGCAAGCGTCCGTTGTCACTGAGGGGACTGTCTTTTGGCAAAGGTTCCTGACTTGTCAGCAAGACTGAGAGAAACGGTCTCATCTCGCCAGCCTTTGAAGTAGGCTTTAGAAATGCAAAAAACCTCATTTGCAAAGAAGGCCACAGAGATTTTTATTCAGACCAAACAGTGCTGGGGAAAGACAGTGATATCATTAGGCACAGAGCCAGGTTACATATGCATGTAAGGTTCTTTATTTTACCACATATTTGCAGTAGAAATTTTCTGTTGTTCAAGCTGACATTTTCTTTGCACTGATTTACAACTGCTTGTTGCCTGCAGCAGCCATTGTACACTGACTGCTGGGAATCCATGCTATGCTGCCTGGTTATAGATGGGATAGTAGTAGGTCAAACTTTGCCCTGTAAAGGCTTAAATAAGAACCTCTACTGAAAGTGTCGATTTAAAGGCCTGAGGACAATGTCTCCCTCTGACCTGTTGTTTAAATGTGTTTGCATGCCTGCAAGGACAAGTTAGATGGATGTAATTGGTTGTGTGATATTTACTTTACATTCAGTCAGGTTCCTAAAATGCCACCTTGTGTTCACAATATGTTTCTCTCTGTAACAACAGCAGAAAACCAGAAGTCCAAAGTTCAGATCCTCGTATGCTTGATTTGTTTGCTGAATGTATGTGTGGGCCGTCGTGGTGAATGCTGAGAATGCTTTAAAATGTAGTGTTGTGTAGTAATTGATCTGATTAATTAAAATTCATAATTAAGAGTGACAGCCTTCAAACTACATGTAATTTCTGCCAGGCTTTTTTCAACAGGAGGTTTAGTGCCCCTCTGTCCTGGGATGAGTGCTGTTACTATGGCAACAGAAAAGTTGCGTGCTATGTGAAGGCCCAGCCTGCTGCTGCTTAAGATTCATAACAGACAAAGAAAAAGCAGAGATTTCAGAGAGGCAGTGTGGAAATAATGCTTACATAACTGAGGTCACAGATAAGGATTAACTTAAAAGCGAGCCTACACGTGTTTGCGTCTATGACAGCGAAGCAGGAAGTCACAAAACGAGTCAGCTGTAAGTACAGTAAATATTGGTTTTCCTTTCTTACCAGACAACTACTAACTAAACACTACTCACTTGGACCTTGTTTGCTGATTTAAAAAAAATCAAACTCTGTCATGACTTTGGCCATGTGCTAATGGAGTGGGCAGCAAAAAATATGATTCCTGGCCATAATCCTTTGCTCCCTGTCCACCTATACATGCACTTCAAATACTGTTTAGGTTAAAGAAGCACACATTTAGAGAACATGTTTTCTGAGACAAGATTATCATTTTTATTCCTTGAAGTCCTTCCTTCCATTGGTTGTGCTTAGTCATGGTGTGTCTATAGCTTAAAACAAGATCAGCAGGGAAAAAAAGCTTAATTAGGCAGAAAAGAAATTTCAGTAAAAGGGTAGTGTTTGACCTGTGATAGATTGTTTTCTTTTTTGGATAAAATGCTTTTGCATTATTATGCACATGTAAATGTGGCTTGCAAGTTAATCAGATGTGGAGCTGTGTTGGAAAGCTGCAGGATGCTTCACCTGTTGACCTTTCTAAAATGACCCACTCGACATGACAGGAGGTCAGCCTCTTGTTCAGCTGCCATCAGCACATGTACTCTCCTGGCTGGGCCAGAGGAAACCTGGCCTGCTGGACCACACGTTATCTCCTGACACACGGCAGAGTCAGGTGCCAGTCAAAGCTGGCAGCAATGTCCTGTCGAAAGTTCTGTTTCAAAAAGGAACCTCAGGGAGACAAAGTGGGTGCAATGCATCAGCAGGTCTGAGTTTTTAACTCTGTGAAATATGTTGAGCTGTATGACCTGTTGGCAAGCTCAGAGGTGAAAATTTGGTCATGTCTGAGGAGAATCCTGGACTGCTACCAAGTAGGATGTTGACACAAAAGGACAGATGATATACACACACTTCCATCAGAGCAGGTCTGCAGTGTAGCACAGCCTAAGATCAATCTCAGAGTTTTACAATTTGACAGTCCTAGAACTAACTCATAACTTTGTATGAGAATAGAGCCTTTAGTAAAAAAAAAAAAATAATAATAATAAACGAGGGGGGGTTACCCAACTATTTTTTATAACTAAATAAAAAATAGTATGGTTTTCAATTTCATACACGTGCTGGCTCTGGCTTCTTAAATGTAAGGATTTTTTTTTCACATCCTTCTATTTATTCTTTGTATTTTTGTTCCGATAGTAAATTAATAGTGACTGGGTTTTGGACCGTTGGCTGCATAGAGAGGCAGTTGAAAGACTTCATTTTGTGGCTCTGGATTATTGGAACAAGAATTTTTTACTTTTTATTTTTTATTTTCTTTTTCTTATTTATTTTTTAAACAACCAATCAATTAGTAATGAAAATAATCTTCAAATTTATTGAAAAGGGGAACAATTATCAATTGAAGCTTAGAACTTTTGAATTTACCGCTTTTAAAGGCCTATCTCCCTCACCATGTTTCCGGGCCCAGTGCTCTCTTGGAAGTTGTCAGTATTTCTTCCAAAGTAATGACTTTGCAGAGGAAGTGTTACACAATCAGCGAGGATGTAATTGTACAGCTTTTGGCTTCTAAGGAAAGCATTTTATGTTTGGTTCCTATGGTTCAGCTAAGGGTAAACCTCGTAACCTCTTCCAGGGATGGAATCATTTCTCAAAATATAGTCAAAAGTATAGCAATGAAATGGTTTTTCTGTTCAGGTTGCAGAAGGATCAATGTTCCATACTAACAGTAAATTTACTGTGGTCTTGGTTTGTATTTTGAATTGACCCCAACTCTGCATAACTCTGTCTGTGAGGGTTAAATGACTTTCTCAGAAGTGAAGCTTCCATTGCGCTGGTCATTCCATGTTCAGATGGTTTAAAGATACAACTGAGCTCAACATTAGTCCTTCTCAGAAAAGCTGTCACTGTCTGTCTTGTCTGGCCAATGCCTGCTGACAGATCAGAGTTCCTGGCACTGCCGTTAGGACATCTAATAAGTTGATCCAGGTTTTCCCAGGGACATGTCTCAAAGCTCATGGAAAGGATGTGCTGAAATGCACATCATATCAATAAGGCTGTGCATGAAGTTGGAGGTAAAAATGTGAACATTCAGTCGTTAATGGTATAGTAAGTGGGGCAGTATTATGATGGCTTGCATAACAAATGTCTGGACCCCTAGGTGATGTAGAGGAGCCTGTGCTCAGTCAGTGATGAGGGAACAGCTACTAGTATTCAGACACATTTAAAAGAACTGATCAGGGCATTTAGGAACATATGGAAGTGCCTCTTCCATTTTTTTGCATACATTGTTGGTCCCATTGCTATTTTTCCCACCCTTCTCCCAGTAGCATGTTTTGTTAGATTCTTGGATATTTGGCAGGCACTTGTGGGCTCCTGGATTCTGACTATACTATGTTTATGGTCATCTTTTGTAACAGTCTGACACAATTTGCATTTTTAACTAAGTAGGCCTATATGTAGACTACACCCACGGAACTGTGCCACAGCCTGAGCCATTTCCCCAGTTTCCATTGCCTTAATGTACCATTAGGAAGCTGAATTGGGTCACTGCAATTCCAGTGTACCCAAATTGGCCTTTTCCTTTGAGACAGGCCTTTTATGGCTCCCAGGTCCTTCATTTCCTCCTCTTTCTTTGGCTCTCCTTCCCTTTCTCTGCAGTGATGCCAGCATTGCTCTGCCACTGTGTGGTACAGCAGCCTCAATGTAATGAGCTGTACTTCATCAGTTAAGTTTACATAATGCTGAGTTACTGTCTGTGGAAAATTTACAACAACTCATCTGTTAGGTCTTCATTTTGCCTTTACACATACATGCAGCATTTAGAATACCAGGAGTGTATGAATGGACTCCAAAATAACCACACCTGTGGTTTTGGTGAAGTGCTATTGATGTGGTGTAAAAGACAAGTTGAACAACAGATATAACCGTTTATTCTGTCTGTCATTACCATTTTCTCTAACTGTGGATCTGTTTTGTTGCAGTTGGAGACAAGGTCCCTGCTGACATCCGTATCTGTTCAATCAAATCAACAACTCTGAGAGTAGACCAGTCCATCCTGACCGGTAAGACATGTTGATGACATCACAGCCTTCAAATTCATATGTCATTTTTATCAGTTGGATGCTTAGTTTACCTTACATAGGTATCAGTAGATTTTACTTTAAGACTGACATATATACAGTTTACGCTTTTTATTATGCACTGGTTTAAAGAACCATTATGTAGGACTTTTTTGCATCTTGTGGTGATTATTCTTAACTTGTTACTACATCTAGCCACGTGTTAAAAATACAATAGTTGCTGGCAGACCCTGAGTTAAAGATAGACAGCTACAATATGTTAAATAGCTGTGTTTTGATAAAAATGTATTTTTAACTTTCTTTTTCAAACTTCAGACTCACCACTAATTATTTTCAAAGTAAGCTATTTAAAAAAACGGAATAGCTGGATGACAGTGAACAAAATCATTTGAGGTGACTGCAGAATGCGCAACGAGATGTAATATGACATGTTTAGCATGTTTGCTTTTGAACTGAAATGTTCACAAGCTTGTGTGAGATCAGAGAGGCAGTGTGAGTGATCATAGTTCTCTGTAGTGATAATTGACTGTTCTTTGTTCCTAAGATCTTTTGCAGCAACAAATTTAAACCGATATAACCTGCTGCCCCTCTTGTGTTTGTAGGTGAATCTGTCTCTGTCATCAAACACACTGACCCTGTGCCCGACCCTCGTGCTGTCAATCAGGACAAAAAGAACATGCTCTTTTCTGTAAGATGAACTTTGTTATTATCACACATCTGTTGATGTACTTCAACTTTGTGTTTGTTTAGTTTCTTTTAATTTCCTGGAAAAACTTGCTTCTGTTGATGTTTCAAAATGTGTGCGACGTTATCAGATGTACTTTAGCTAACATGTATAGTACTTGTTTTTCAGGGTACGAACATTGCAGCTGGGAAGGCCGTGGGTGTGGTTGTGTCAACTGGTGTTAACACAGAGATTGGTAAGATCCGTGATGAGATGGTGGCCACCGAGCAGGAGAAGACGCCCCTGCAGCAGAAGCTGGATGAGTTTGGCGAGCAGCTGTCCAAGGTCATTTCCCTCATCTGCATTGCTGTATGGATCATCAACATTGGCCACTTCAATGACCCTGTTCATGGAGGCTCCTGGATCCGCGGGGCTGTCTACTACTTTAAGATTGCTGTTGCCCTTGCTGTGGCTGCCATCCCTGAGGGCCTTCCTGCTGTCATCACCACCTGCTTGGCCTTGGGCACTCGCCGCATGGCCAAAAAGAACGCCATCGTCCGCAGCCTGCCATCTGTGGAGACCCTTGGCTGCACCTCTGTCATCTGCTCTGACAAGACAGGAACCCTGACCACTAACCAGATGTCTGTTTGCAGAGTGAGTCACACATACACAAACTTTCTCTGTTGCTGAGCAGTTTTTTTTTTTTGTTAGTGTTTTGTCATCTTTGTTTTCCATGCTTGGACTTTCAATGAGTTGACAGTTCCCAGTGAAACTGTGACTGCATAAGTCACTTTCAATACATTTGTCTGCTAAAATGCTAATACTGTCTGAGCAAACAGAGAGAGCTGAGTGCTTCCTGTGATCAGGTGTCTTATTTAAGAAGAGGGAAATGTGCTGCTGCTCCTCTAATCTACATTGAGCTGTTGGGTGACTTACACTGCTGCTGTTGCATAACTGACCTTGCGTCACCAAGCTGCAAAGCAGCCAGTCTGTAGTCCTCTCTCTCTCTCCTTCTCTCTCTCACTCTTTCTCTTTCACACTCTCTCACTCTGTCTGTGAGTGGCACCCCAGAACTACTTAGTCCCGCATTAAGAAGACATTTCAGCATTTATTAAAGTTTAATCCGCTTTTTTTGTGTGCTTTTTTGTGTGCTTTCTCAGAACTTTGGCTCAGCCTGAATTAGATTTCTTGTACTAATTCAGAGTTTTTAATCAAACAATTATTCAAGCCTTTGCATTGTTTGGGCCACATGTTATACTGGCCTTGAATAAATAGCCTTGTGATTCTGCAATTACTGCTGTTTCAAAGATTTAGTGATTCACAAAGAGCCATTTATGAAACTACTGATTAAAAAAAAAATCCTTTAAGACAATAATTAATAATTTAATTTATCCTGCTGTATCATGGTGAGTTTTATTTTGAAGTAAAACTACAAACATTTATTTTAAAAAAATGCATGCATGCAAATTTTAATGATGCTACTATGCCACTTATGCCCATGTCGATGTCTTCTTGTTTTATACCATGGTTTAATGTCCCTGCCTGATATATTATTTATAAGATATATTAAGATGTATTTATATTAAGATAATGTTTTTTTTTAACTATTGTTTGCTCAAATACAAAAGTATAAGGAATTTCAATTCTCTCTTATCATCAGTCAAAAGCAGCTTAACAAAATGACTTTTTGCTGCTGGTTTGAGGAGCACTTAATTGATTGTCAGTATCCATGTTCTGATAGAACCCATGCCTGACTAGCTGTGTCTGTGTATCTGTGTTTGTGCATGTTTGAAAGAGGATGAAAGCTTTCTGAAAGAGCCGGCCTGGAACTGAGGCTTCTTCCTTTTGGGCACAGCATCTCTTCAGACAGCCCCCCTGGCAGTCTCCTGTGTTTACTTACAGAGAGAAACTAAACACCCATTTCTCTCATTAGGCAGCCGGCCACCCACCCTTAAAGAGACTCTGTAACACTGCAGGATAATCTACTGCTTAAAAAGAGCTCTCACTCCTCAGGTCCACTTGGGATTTCTGCAGTTTTTGCTGCCACCTGCTGCAACAGTCAGTCGACTCAAATACCGACATGATCAAATGGTGTCTGCTTTCAATAACTCAGTTTAGTCCCACTTGCTCTTTTTTTCTCCAGATGTTTGTCATCAACAAGACTGAAGGTGACACCTGCTCCCTATCAGAGTTCACTATCACAGGTTCGACCTACGCACCTGAAGGAGAAGTGTAAGTGCTTTACAGCTGACTCCATAACAGCTTAGGTGAAAGCTAAAACTTACTTATTGTAATTAAAAGGAAAGTTTTTATTGAATGGTGTAATTAGGTTTAAATGTATATTGAGATACAATATTAGAAAACATCTTCACTGTTATACAAACTGTGGTGTGTAAATGTGGGTGTGGGAACATACACTCATTTTGTGGAGACTCACTTTATCCATATCCACTTGTTGCCTAGCATCTCCCCCAACTTTAACTTAAACTTTAGCCCTAGCCTTACTTAAATCGTTGCACTAAAATGTGTTGATTCATGTTAAGAGGATTTGTGTTTGTCCCCAAAACTCAAGCAAACATTAACACTCTGTACTTGTCCTCAGGTACCAGAATGGTAAACCAGTGAGATGCTCCCAGTATGATGCCCTGGTTGAACTGGCTACCATCTGTGCCCTGTGTAATGACTCCTCTCTGGACTTCAATGAGGTCTCAACCATGCTTCTTACTCAACATATCTAACATATGTTCATTTAATATTAACATGCATTATTTTTTGTATGTGTCAACATTTTTTATCATTCATCCTACAGACTTAACAGACTTAACAGACAGACAGACAGACTTAACCCCCAGCTCTCTAGTACTCAGTGTGAATGTTATGGGAGAACACAAAGAGGAATAACAAATATGTGGAAAAATTACTAAAAGTTATAAAACAAAATAGCACACAAATAAACAGAAAGACATACATGTGATGAAAGCTCTTGAGCAGACATACATGCATACATAGGTACACAAATTCACACACACAAACACACACACACACACACACACACACACACACACACACACACAGATGTCCATATGTGCAACCAAATGTACATACATAATGTGCAGAGAAGTGTTAGGACAGGGGAAATTGCCTATAGAGATCATGTCTGAGAAAGTCAAGTTGGTCACACTAGGCCCAAAAAATTTTCTTTTTTTTTTTTTGGATTTATCAGGTGAAGGGTGTGTATGAGAAGGTTGGCGAGGCCACAGAAACTGCTCTGACCTGTCTGGTTGAGAAGATGAACGTGTTTGACACTGAAGTCCACAACCTGTCTAAGATTGACAGAGCTAACGCCTGCAACTCAGTGAGTGGCACCAGCTTTCTCACCTGCACACACTGCAGATATTCACTGCTCCCACTCAGCACATTTTTCTCACTCTGCGTGTCATGATGTCTGATCAGGTGATAAAGCAGCTGATGAGGAAAGAGTTCACCCTGGAGTTTTCCAGAGACAGGAAGTCCATGTCTGTCTACTGCATCCCCAACAATCGTTCTTCCATGAGCAAGATGTTTGTCAAGGTATACTGACAGAGCTCATGTACTGAAGCCTTGTGTATGTCTCTGCTTTTGATGCCTTAAAATCCTCCTTCGTGTTGTGAATTTTTTTTCCCACTGCTCCTCATTACAGGGGGCCCCGGAGGGAGTTATTGAGAGATGCACTCACGTCAGAGTTGGCAACACTAAAGTTGCCCTCACCAAAGGTATCAAGGAAAAGATCATGTCTGTGATCCGTGAGTACGGCACAGGCACTGACACCCTAAGGTGCCTGGCGCTAGCCACAAGAGACAGCCCACCCAAAATGGAGGACATGATACTGTCCGACACTGCCAAATTCTCAGAGTACGAGGTGAGTTTCATGTAATTTCTGGTACAGTTTTTTGAAGCCCTAATAAGAATCGCCGTGGTTGTTGTCTGCCTGAACAGTATTTTTTAAAAATACTCAGTAAACAATCAGTCATGTCTCTGTCCTTCTGCATGTAGTCCGACCTGACCTTTGTTGGCTGTGTCGGCATGCTGGACCCTCCCAGACAGGAGGTGGCCGCCTCTATCACGCTGTGTCGCCAGGCCGGCATCCGAGTCATTATGATCACTGGGGACAACAAGGGCACAGCTGTGGCTATTTGCCGCCGTATTGGCATCCTAACCGAGGAGGATGACGTGGAGCGCATGGCCTTCACCGGACGAGAGTTTGATGAACTCACGCCCTACGCTCAGCGTGAGGCTGTGACTCACGCACGCTGTTTTGCCCGCGTGGAGCCTTCTCACAAATCCAAGATTGTTGAGTTCTTGCAAGGATATGATGAGATTACTGCTATGGTATGAAACCTGAAGGCTCAGTCTGTGAAGTCGTTTACAGTTAACATCAGTGTTTCACATTTTATTATAAAAATTACTTTAGTGTTTTTCTGTTTGTTTATTTTGGTTGTTGCTCTTAAATCAAATTCTATTCAGAAAAAAACACAAACTTGTATTCCTGGAACTTGAAACCTAAGCAACGTGTTTGTTGTACTTATTTGCTTGTGTTAGAATGAATTACTCCTCTATAACATGATCCTTCTCCACAGACGGGTGATGGAGTGAACGATGCCCCTGCCTTGAAGAAGGCAGAGATCGGCATCGCCATGGGCTCTGGCACTGCCGTGGCCAAGTCAGCCTCTGAGATGGTCCTCGCAGATGACAACTTTTCTTCCATTGTGGCCGCTGTTGAAGAAGGGAGAGCTATTTACAATAACATGAAGCAGTTCATCAGATACCTAATCTCCTCCAACGTGGGGGAGGTCGTCTGGTGAGTCTCATCAGGAACAGAGGGCTTTATAATTGTATTTATATTGGCAGTTACCATTTAGGAAAATGGAAGTATAATACTGTAGATTGATTGGATGATTGTTATCTGACATGCAGTGCCAATGTTCAGATTTACTCTAGCATGTCATCACACTTGTTAACTGAAGTTATTCCCTGTGATAGCATCTTCCTAACTGCAGCCCTGGGCTTCCCTGAGGCTTTGATCCCAGTCCAGCTGCTGTGGGTCAACCTGGTGACTGACGGCCTCCCTGCTACTGCCCTGGGCTTCAACCCCCCAGATCTGGATATCATGGAGAAGCCTCCTCGTAACGCAAAAGAGCCCCTCATATCTGGCTGGCTGTTTTTCAGATACCTGGCTATTGGAGGTCAGTTGAAATGGCTAAAGTCAGTTTTTTTACATGATAACAAAGTTAGCCTTCGTGGAGTTTAAGAAACAAGTCATTTGTGTATGATGATGTTATTTGGTGTTTTTGCTTGTAGGCTATGTGGGCGCAGCCACTGTAGGAGCTGCTGCATGGTGGTTCACTGTCTCTGAAGATGGACCTCAGCTCACTCTGTACCAGCTGGTAAGTCTGCCTGTCTGAGTGATGAACATTTAGCTCCCCTCAGCTCTCTGCCTACCCGTCACTTCCCTGCCTTCCTCTGCACAGAGCCATTTCCTCCAGTGTGGCCAAGACAACCCTGAATTTGATGGCCTGGACTGCCACGTGTTTGAGTCGCCCTACCCAATGACCATGGCTCTGTCTGTGCTCGTCACCATTGAGATGTGCAATGCTCTTAACAGGTAAATGGATGCCTCCCTGGAAGAGTGGAGCTCTCATCGCAGAATAATTTATGCTCATAAAATGAAGGGTAAACAGTATGAATTAATCAGCATCTCCGTTCTCTCTTCTGTCCAGTCTGTCAGAGAACCAGTCCCTGCTGCGGATGCCTCCCTGGGAGAATATTTGGCTCCTGGGGGCCATCTGCCTCTCTATGTCCCTCCACTTCCTCATCCTCTATGTGGAACCTCTGCCTGTGAGTTTTACAAAAGCACTTATCCTATGATGACGTGATAGCACTGTCTTTAAAAGCAACAAACAAACAAACAACTCCAATAAGCTGACTCCTCTGCAAGTCAAATATGTACTGCAGGATACATGTTTCATTTCAGAGCGCGGTTCTTTTTGCCCCCTAGTGGTTATAGACCTTCCCTACAGACAGTAACTGTCACTGACAGTGACTGAAGGGCCACCTCATGAATGAATCTCACAAGGTTTTCATTTTGCAATGAATTGTCATCTTATATCTTCTTACTCTCATCATTTTTCTGAGGATTTTGTCTGAAGTTTTGCCTCTCAACCTGAGTGGATCACAGTATATTATCATCACAATATTGTTGTCAGTTAGCTATAAAAAATTCAGGAAACTATTGAAAAAATAAGTAACTTTGTGTGAAATAGTAAGGTTTTGTTGGAGAGAGCTAGTCTGAACTGTTTCCCTGTTGCCAGTCTTGCTAAGCTAAGCTAACTATGTATCTGCTGTAAACTTTGAGACTTGGCCCATAGACATGAGAGTTGTATCCATCTCCTCAACTAACTCTCTGCAAGACAGCAAATAAGCATACATGTATTTCCCAAAATGTCCATCTATTCCTTTGAGCAAGACGCCCTGTAACATTTACCTAAATGGCCCTCAGTTCTACAAAAAGTGCCCTTACAATCCTGTGAGGGCATCTGTTCAAAGAGCTGCTGTGGTGTTTAATGATGAAATTTCACTTCCACAGGTTATCTTCCAGATCACCCCTCTGGACACGACCCAGTGGATGATGGTGCTGAAAATCTCCCTGCCCGTCATCCTGCTGGATGAGCTACTTAAGTTTTTTGCCAGGAACTACTTGGACTTTGGTAAACAGCTGGAGAAGCCAGCCAGCAAGGGCTGCTCTCTGTCTGCATGCGCCCAGGGCATCTCATGGCCCTTTGTGGCCATCTCCCTGCCCCTGGTGCTGTGGATCTACAGCACCGATACTAACGTGTCCACCATGTTGTGGCCCTGACTGACTCCAATACACTACCCTTCTTGTGCACCAGTGTGAAGTGGACATTAACACACACACACACACACACACACACACACACACACATCTAACACAGTTAACATTAACTTGGAAAAACTCACAGTCAACACTTGCACCTGCTCTGACGGTCTGTCTGCTGTCAGATCTTTTGTATTTAGGACATTTTCACCTTTGTGTTTTTGGGTGTGGGGCTCGGGTTTAGTCATATTTTAATGACTGTGACTGACATTATGTCTGTGTTTTATTTTACCATCACGCTTTTGTCTCTTTTGATCCCCTGTTTTTATCAGATAGAGATACCCAATGTTTCGGAGCTGTGTATGTTGAGCTGTACAGAGAATTTACACTATTTTATAATAATTAATATTTTGTAATTTTGGGAGGGGCTGTTGGGACCAGAATGCTGGGTTTAAAGAGGATGTAACTCTAAGGATCGTATAGTAATAATTTTTGGGTAAAGACTTGAAAGATTTGCCCTGACATGAATCTTTATAGTCATTTTTTGAGCTCCTGCATAGTCATTCATTATTTTCTGCAGTAGGCAGAGCACAGCTACCTCAGTGCTGTTAATATGACCATTACTACACATTTGTCTTAGCAAACATTTCTTAGATTATCTTTTAAAGTGTTGAGGTAAGCATCAATTTGCTTTGCATTAGAGACAAAGCCCTCACACATGTTTTAATGTATTTTTTTCAAAAAACATATTCTTCTTTTGTGTTATTGGAGGTAAGAGAGGACAAAAATATGTTACCAGTTTGATTAGGAGCACTTCATATAAAGCCTGTTGTTAAATTTGTTTACTTGAAAAAAAACATTTGTCTTTATCTATTTTAAGTTTATTTTTGGGGGTTTTTTTGTTGGTTTTTTTTCCAGTCTTGACTTTCAGTCTTAATTTTGCAGCTTAATTAACCGAATCTTTCTATTGTATGTATAATGTGCACATACTGTACTTGAAAATGTAAAAAGGCACCAAGAAGCTGTTAGTCTTATCAACTGAGCACAACGTGGAAAAAGCAGTCGTTGGAAGAGTCTGTATATCTGTACATAGCACACAAAGTAGAATCTCTGTATAGATTTTGTTGTCGTTGCTGTCAGAATGCTCCATACATTTACACAAGTTTACCTAAGCGTGGTCTTAGTCTTTCTGCATGCCTGCTCCAGTAATATGCGGCCAGTGAGTGCTCTGAGTTTCTTAGTTTTAAAGCTAACTGTCGTTTCCTCCAATGCCTTCCACCCGTTTATCTGCAGAGTGAGTACACATTGACCTGCATGCCAACGAGTGCCCTCTCATCTTTTCATGGTTGCACATGCAGCTTTGCTGACCGTCATTGCTCACAAGGATGACAGCAATGACAGCTCCTCAAATGTTTGACAGGACTAGCAGTTTTCGTTTAAGTATACTTTTAGTGGTACAAGACAGAAGAGTAGAAAAGTGTTTTAGAGTTTGTTTGAAAATGTCTTTAATGTCACCAAGTGCCAGACTACACGCTGAATAATATAGGAGATTTTTTTTCATGTTAACTGGCGCAGTGTCACTGGTGCCAGTTATGTTTGACTGTAGACTGGCAGCATTTTGGCAACTGGCAGAGACACTGACATTTAAGTGCCCTGCACAATTATAGGACATAGTGTTATTTGGTTTTTATTATTATTATTATTTATACAAGTCTTTTTAATTGCATTTTTCAATTGCATTGCATTTAATTGCAATCCTCTGCTTGCCCACAGCATGTCATTAATATATTTGCTCTTTTTATGAAAAGAGGTACTGCTGAATTCAAGTTTTTTGCTGCTCTGATGCTTTTAGTCAAATATCCACTGATTTTTATTTCTTCCTCTCTCTTCCTTTCCTTTGCAGCAAAGGCCAAGTGAGCCCACCTCTACTCTAAATTCCTTGCAGAAGCCTTGGTTTTGTTTTGTGTTGTGCATGTGTGTTTTGGGCAGCACATCTTATGAGAGCTGCATGTCAGTTAAGTAATATAAAGACAGAGGCTCATGAAGTTCATTCGTCATTTTTATAGAATGGCCATAAATAAACATCTGATAGCCAGTCCCACCTCATCAGTTCATCCATCCTCCTGCATGAAGAGCCTTAGATTACGATACAATCCTCATGCCATCTTTTTAGACAAAGATCTTAGTACCGTGTACAGTAAATTGTACTATATTACATGGTGCATGTCCGCTGACTTAGTCATCTGTTTTACCAGACTTATGTGATAGACAATGTATAGTATTGATAAATAGAATAGACATTCATCAGATAGTACAAATGGTAAATAAGCTCAAAAAAAGTTCATTTTTCCTAAGGAAATACTTTTATGGGATATTTAAAAAACCAAACAGCCTTTTTTTTTTCTTTGCACTGAGATGTGCAACATGTTTAAGCAGATTTTGCCATATCTGGGAAGGCGGACGTGCAGCGGTGCAGTGATGCATACGTTATACCATGAGAACAGCAGGCAGTCCCTCCTCTGGCATTTTTTGCCAAACTGCTGTACTGTATTTTCTGAGATGATTGTACAATGTATCACATGAACTTTGGTTTCAGGTTAATAAAACTGTCATACGTGAAGAGTTTACATGCTGTTATTTCATTTCATTAAGATTCATTTAAACAGGATTTTTAATTTTAAGAGAAACTGGACTACTACGTGCATGTCATGTGAGAGTGTTTAATCCTTTTATTATACACTTTAAAAATCTGTACAAAATACTATAAACATTTGTCTTGAAATGGTTAAGTAACACTTACTAACTTAAGAGTGAGTCAAATCACAGGCTTATTTTTTGATACAGAAAGGCAGATTTGACAGACAACACACACAAATAATAAGGATATACATTACATGACACATTCTCATGTTAAAATTCAGATGATACATTTTGAAGAGCAGCAGAAATAAGGTAAAGTCAGTTTTACACAAATCCCCCGTTTGCCTGTCGAGAGTCACCAAGTCGTGGCAAATTCACAGCCTTTGTTGTGATACTTTGACATCTACATGTGCCTTCTCCGCAGCAAACAAGCAAGTCAGTCAGGCTCAAACAAGACTTACATATAAAATCTTAGCCAGTTCCCACTGTGACACTGTGAAGGATAACACCAGCCAATTTCTAGCCTGAATAAAAATTTCCCACCACACCAGCTGCTCCAGTCTACACTTTTCAGCACACGTCTTGCCTGAGAACAACTCAATCTCAAACAGGTTTTTAAGTCTTTTTTAATACACTAATACTTTGTAATGACCATATTTAAGTTGTACATTGCACCGCCTGGAACACTGATGCATTCATTCAGGTAACTGTAGTTTTCTTTAAGGTTGAGTGAGTGGTTTGACTGGGAAAAAAGTCTCAGTTCCACAGTCAAGTGGCTGATTGGTGGGAAAACAGCATCAGAGGTCACCTTGTCCTGTGACAGCTCTGAAGGCTGAAAGCTTCTAAAAGGCTCAAGTGTGTTAGAAGGGGGAACTGACGGTGTATCCTTCAGTGGCCTTGGCTACTGCATACCAAACCACTGTTCCTGATCAGCCCATTGGGCTGCCTCACTGTCACTGCCCTCAAGATCTCCATCCTCTCCACTGCCCTCCATGTCATCACCATCCAGCTCCACTGTGGCATCTGTGGGACTCTCCTCCTTCTCCATCTTCTGCATGCCCTCTAAAGACTTCTGGTCATTAGGATCAAGGCTTGAAAGAGACAAAATAAAAACGCATGAACTGTCAGTTCAACTTAAGCTTTTACTGCTAACCCCATTTTAAATGGGGCAATAGTACACCTGTATTGCAATAGAATATATTCTCCAAGACTATAAGTAAAACTAAAGAATGATCCCTAATTACCTTAGCGCTATGCTGTACTGATCCATGGCTTCTTGGTAATCGTTGACAGCAACCAGGAAATCTCCCAGCATTCTATGCAGGACACAGTCACTTTGATTGGCCAGTGCATTACGGAGGAGAGCGATCCCTTCCTCATATTTCTGTTCACGACCTTCAGAAGAAAACAGGACACTTTTATTTTCATCCCTTTATCTAAATTCATTTTCTTAATGTTACTGAAAAGATAAAATCTTCCGAGAGAATAGTAAAACTTCTTTTACTGGCAAGTTCATTAAGAAAGGCAAAAAAAATGCACATGCTATTGCTGATGAAAGCTGTACATACTTAGCAGTTCTGCCTTTTTGACCACAGCCTTGGTGTAGTCGGGTCTCTGGGCCAGTGCTTTGTCCAGCAGGGTTTTGGCTTTCTCCTGAGTCACGGGGTCTTCCAGGCACACTGTGGCTAAGATGGTCAAGGTCTGTGCATTGGCCCCCAGAGTCTTATAGATGTTATTGGCCATTCCCATGGCTTCTCGAATCCCATTGGATGCCAGGTAACAGTCAATAAGACCTGTGAAGTGATAGTTCAGTGTGAACAGAAATGTACTACACTTAAAAAGACACAAACCATTTAAGAACAGAATAAAATAGATAAACATGCCTTCATAGCAGTCAAGTCGGCAGGGTGCCAAGCGCATAGCCTCTCTGAAATGGATGATGGCCTCTTGAACTCGACCCATGTTTCTCAGTGCTGCCCCCTTCAGGAGAAGAGCCTGCACACTGTTGCTGTTTAGCTGGATAGCCTTGGCTCCCAAGTAGAGGGCTCTGGAATAACGCTTGCTGTAAAAGCTGTGACAACTGAACAAAAGAAATAGAGGAAAGTGGTATTTAAAATAAATTTATTTATTGTACAGCCTATTTTTTAAAGACTAATATCTTAGGTAATGCCTTTTAATGTGGTCTGCTCAGAGACTCACCCTGAGATCACCCAGGGTTCTGCATGCTGGTCTGAGATGTTAAATAATCGTCCTCCCAGGACTTCAACATCCTCCAAGTGTCCTTCACGGGCCATCAAGTATCCATAAACGTCCATTCCTGCATGTGCAAACAACAGAGTTGATATTCACCTGGACAGCAAAAAGTTCCATGCCACCCTTGTTGGGGTGGTGCTGACCAGTGTGCAGCTGGTGCAAATGTCCTGAGCACACAGCACAGATACTGATTGTCAATCAAGCCATGGCGATTAAAAAAAAGAACAGTTAATTGCAAAATACGTATTAACAGTTTTTGAAAAATGTTGGGTCAATCAATAAATTAAAACTCCACTCCTCCTGAATCACACCTTTGATGAGGTATGGGTCCAGCATCTGTGCTTGTTCAAATTTGAGGATGGCATTCTTGGTGTCACCTGCCCTGAAGTAGACATCTGCTAGGCTCACTAGGAGGTCCACATTGTCTCGCAACAGAGACTTCTTTTCAAGAGAGCTGAAACAGAATGAGGGAGGGACAGCGACATATCAAATACCAAGACCATCACACTAAAGGAACAATAATGTTTAGCCTCTTTGTGTAAAGCATTTCTGCTCTCCTCACCAAATAGTATTGATGGCTCTTTGATTGTCCCCTGCATGTATGAAGGCATACGCTTTGACCCAAACAGAGAGCCAGTCCAGGTTGGGGATACTCTGGATTACATCCATAGTCATGGACGCTACCTCAGCTCCTTTGACTGATAAAGAGAGAAGACCTGGAGGAAAAAAGTGCATTTGAAGAGTGTTACTAACAGTTCTGCACCCTGGAGCAAGCGATTCACTTAGTCTAAGCAGAACCTTTGTGAGCTTGTGTGTGTGCATATACACATGAGCTGTTATACTTGAAATTTATATATAAATAAATTTATATAATAAATAAAAGGTTAAATGATGCATGTTTGATGAAGGTGTGTCTGTGACCACACATACCTATGATTGCATCCAGAGCGAGGGGACACTGTCTGAGAACCTCTTTGTAGCTCGTCACTGCAGAACGTTCCTGACCAGCTTTCCTGTACAGGTTAGCTAGCATCATGTTGATCTGAGGCCAGAAAAAACATAAACATCCATTTTTACACACTACTCTATAAATCTTATGCACACAAACGTTCATAGAATTCATGTAAAAATCATGTTGAATTTCCTTTCACCCACTTACACCAATTCATCTTTTTGTACTGACTCATATAGCATTTGTGCTTGCTTGAGATAAACACGAAGCTGCACATCATTATCCTACCTGCATTTAACTTCTAACATTTAACTTAACTTCCATTGCACTTAAATTTGATTCAATGTATGTATCTCAGTCACCAGTGGACTGCTTAAACATATCCCAATAAGTACAGGTAAAACATTCTTGTTGAGAGGGCACAGACTCATCAGACCAGACTTTCACCTCCTTGATTTGCGTTTTCTCCCTCTTTAAAACAGTCTTATAGGTGGGTAGGAGATGAACACAGTTGTGATCTGCAGAGCCCAAGGGGGGGAGAGGAAGTGATTTAAAAGCATCTTTGATTGACCCATAACACAAATCCAGAGTCTTATCACGCCTGGTTGGGCAAGTGACATATTGATAAAAGTTTGTTAGGGTCTTTTTCAGAGAAACACGGCTAAAATCACCCAGTATAAAATTGGGAGCGACAGGCAAGATGAACTTCAGTTCCTGAACGACAAAAATAGTCTTGGAGGCAGAGGCAGCATTTGCCTTGGGGTGAATGTACAAAGTTGTTATTAAAAGTTGAGGAAACTCACAGGGCAGGTAAAAGGGATGCAGTGACACACATAAAAGTTCCATATCTGGTGTGCAGATTTCCATTCTGACCGTCACAGAGCTGCAGTACCGTTTGTTGACGTACAAACTTACTCCATCTCCTTGGGATTTCCCTGTTACTTCAGCTTTCCAATAGAGACAGAAGGGAATTCCGAAGCTGTCAATGAGCAGGTTGGTGTCCTCATCTTGCTCTGTGAGCCACGTCTCTGTAAAGGCCATGATTCAGGTGTCCCTGAAATCCTTTTGGTAGAGAAAGTTTCCCTGAAGTTCATCCATTTTATTTCTCAGGGACTGGACGTTTCCCATAATCACAGAAGGGAGGGTGATCCTGGTGAGCTGCTGCTTCTTGAGACTCAGCTTGACACCTCCCCGTTTACCCCGCTTCCTCCTCTTCCTCTTTGTTGTGCCACTTTTATTAGAACACAGATCATGATTAAAATCCTTTCGGATGATCTGTGGTAATGTGACATCAGTTACACGGTTTAAACTGGCACAGGTCAGCTGCAGCAGCACGTCTCTGGAGTAAGTGTAGCGCGTTCCAGTTGGAATGGTTGTTCTGCTGACACCACTCACAAACAGAACGTAAGATAAAAGCCACAAGACAGCTAGATAGAAGAGATCCATTGCAATTAGCGGCAAGTGAGGTTTTACCCAACAGTAGACGCTCTCGAGAGACAAATAAAAAACACTCAAGAACACGTTAGATCAAACTTTAAACACAAAACATAGACGCCGAACTCTCGCTGCCGGTCGCTGCATGTGCATGCGCCCTGGAAAGTTGTAGTGTGAATAAAGGACTTGATTGATAAAAAGGTTTATGAAATAAGAAAACAGGTTCAATAATAAAACAATATTAAGCCTACCTTTGGAGTCCTCTGTCTGGATGGAATCCCATCAAGCACTGCAATGGCGTCTTTATCAAGTTTCAAAATGGTGTAGCATTCAGCTATCTTGTACTTTACTTCAATTTCTGATGGCAGACTCTGAAAGACAACATTCACCATAAATGTACATTGGTTCATAACATGAATGCCAACAAACCAAGTCACTGGTGTCAATTTTGTTAATAATGCTACATGCAGCAGAAAAGACCTTTATGATATTAACATATTTTAAAATGAAATTGTCTTAACTCTTAAACCACATATTCTATGTGAACATACATATTTAAATATTCTTTAATTTGCAGTAAATTATCAACAGGGCATTAGCAATTCATCATCTCATCCAAAATTACAATATTGCCATTTCCATTGCTTATCTTATTTTATCTCACTACCTCCAAAGTCAATGAGATTTAATCTCCCTCAGGGAGCAATGTATTGCATGATTATTTCACAAAAACAGGAAATGAACACAAATATTCTAGCAGTTGTTCTGTGGTAATGCAGTGTGTTAAAAATCCGCTAGTTGTGTTACAGCTACATTAATCATTAAAAATCGCAGTCTTATACCTGTGCCTGTATGTTAGATGCTGCTCCACCAGTAGAAGTACGAACTTTAGATGTTTTACTGAGCACCTTCTTTTGTTGCAGTGCCATACTGTATTTGCAGGCAGCATTACGATATTCCTTATCGTGGAAGATGGCATCAGCATGGTAAACCAACAATTGATACTTTTGGGCTGGCGAGAACAGCTCTCTTATATCAGACAAGAAACAAACGATAAAGTTTATTAGAATCACAGAAAACATATCACAGAAAATATATTTCATTGATGTTAGCTGAAATACTAACAGCACAAAAACCCGAATGATCTCACTGAACAACTAACACAGAGGGGGAACAAAAGAATAATAACAGCAGAAAATCAAACTAATGAAGAATATCATCAGTATGAAACCTCAGTATGAACTGAGGCACATGAGTGGAAACAGTAACCCAAAGAGTGCGTGTAAAGAACTGAGACATTGCTTCAGCATTCTCCCACCTACAAATATCAATGTTGGGCTGCAACACAACAAAAACACTATGCAGTAACTTTAACCGTACAGTGGTGACATAACCACTGATTTTAGTCCAGTCACACCGTATTATCAAGGTTTTGAAGGGACGAAACAGCAAGTTATATACAATACAAGTCAGTCTACCGATTATATCCATCACACTTCACATGAGTGCGAATAACAGGCATCAATAACTGTAGGTATCTGAATAAGACTATTTCCTGGAGAGGGTCCTCATAGTACACTATGCCCAGCGAACTTTGAATCGCACTGTTATCAACATTATTACGCTGTTGAGTGTGGGACCCCAGTTACCGGTTGGCTTTTAAGTAACGTTATACGTGTCACGGACTAATAGTATAATGCACCAAGGTGGGAGAGCACACTTCAGGAAATAGACGAGCCCCGCTCTTAAGAATACTTACGGATTATTATTACTCATCGTCAATAACAAACTGCTCAATATCCGGACATTAGAGTGAAGACCAGCGGCGGCCATATCCCGTACGTGATCTATTACATTCATTTTCGATTAAGTTAAGGGCTTGCTTTAGGTTTCCGTCTCAGGTTAAAAGTTTTGACTTGTAAACAGCTAACGCTAGCTAGCTTCTGTTGTATTAAATATGGCGCCGAACAACCTTCCTTCCGCATAATGTTGCCTTCAGGTACTCTTCACTAGCTCCTGCTTTCAACCACAGCACAGATAAATCTCATTTCTTCTGAAAATTTCCACGATGACAAAAAATTTAGTTTTTGTTAACTTTATTGTTTTTGTTCTAGAAATATATGGTAAATATGTGGTAAAGATAAGAGTGGAAATTAACGCCTAACAGATAAGTGAAGCTAAGTCGAAAGATATAGCAATGTTGATAAATGCCACTGTCGGATAGTTTTGAACCCATCGTGTGTTTTTGCAGCAGCCCAAAGGCAGCGGTTCCTGCATACACCATAAGGTAGATAGTTTGATCCTGCAACTCCACACCACTATGGAGGTGTGCTTTGGGGCCCAAAGTAAAGCACTTGATAATATGTGCTCCTCACCAAATCCTTTATTTAATTATTATTTCTAAATTGGTTATAATTTATCATAATTATATAATTTAATAAATTATATCTCAATTACCATTAGGGTCTTGACATAATGTTCTTTGAGCAACTTTTACAGTCGCAAGAAATTAGAAGTTCCTTCTTTTGTGCAATTAATTTTAGATCCTTAAACATGAAAAAAAAACCTTAGGCAAATTCTTATTCAGCTCTAGCACGGCAACATAGGGTTATAGTAGGCTAGTGCGTGATTCTGCCCTGCAACTTGGGTGCCCTGGGATTTGTTCAAACAATGTGGATCTGGGAAAACAAGTGCTCACTTGTTGGGAATAAATAATGTAAACCTAAAACGATTCCGAAAATGAAAAGAAATTAACAGATCCATGGCATATTTTTTTAAGTTACATTCTCTCTAATCTTTGGGCTTTGGGGAGGGTTAACACGCTGAGTGGTGTGGAAATGAATAAATATGGTTTAGTATTCCCAAACCAAAATTACTCCAGCCCCGTGGGCGTCTGTTTGTCTATGAGAATTGCCTTTCTCAGAACCTTCTGCCTTGGAAAAAAACACTGAACGCCATATTATTGCCATTTCTTGTACATTATCTCTAGACAACATTTTGATGTCCAAGCTGAAGTCACAATCATAATCGGTATCAAAATAAGACACCTTCTCCTCAAACGGTCTAACTGTGGTGTTTTAGATATGAATAGGAAGGCTGTAAAGCCAGTCCCCAGGTTAGTGCCTGTTGATTTCTTAGAAACGCTGCCTTAAACACACGGTCAACCGCAAACGCGCATGCGCTCAACTAAAGCCAGCAGCTGAACCTTGTGTCAAAACACAGAGGGAAATCAGCAGCAGGCAGCGCAAGATCTCACCCCGATTTCAGCTTTAGATTTTTTTTTTTCGAAAAACATTTGTCGACACAAGGTGTTTATCATTTACGTCCGCGTACCATGACCGAACAATCAGCATTACTTCTTCGAAAACAACTGGCAGGTAATGTGAATACGAAATTGTAAGCAAATATAGCCGACATGAAGGCTACCTATCCACACAGCGGCTAGCGTTAGCTTTTTTATAGCTACGCAAAGCTATGTTTACGCCATAGGACTTAGCTCAGAGAGCTATCCAGCCAGCATAATGGGTCCCCTCATCACTGGAGTTCATTGTGAAGCTAAGCTGCTTTGATTAGCAGATCTCTTGTTTTAATAAAGATGCATTTTTAAACAATATTAGGCTCAAGTAACAATAACCTTATATCGGAACCGACACTGAATCGCGACGCAAACCTTGCTAGCGGGCTAGCAAGTTCGACATTAGTTAACGTTAGCTAACGGAACAAAGGAATAATCAATCCAGGGACTCATCTCCTCTGATGACTTTAGCCTCGCTAATGATAGCTTCATTTTTTTTATCATTTCAAAGACTATTAATGCTTCCATTGAAGATGTAGCCCAAGTAAAACCACAAACTCTCCACCTAGCTGTATAAGACAATATCTAACGATTCGGATGTCAAATGAGGCTCAGACTTTAGTGAGTTAACGTTAGCGGCTTTCTTTGAGGACACGCATCCGTGTTCAAGCCCTCAGTGATAAAACTCTCATTGTTCTCTTGTCGGCTTACTTTGAGAATCAATATTGTTATTGTTTGCGGCAATCTTTTCCTGGTAATGCCGTACACACGGACCACGACACTGAGGTACTCTGATGATCGGTTTAGTCTGCAGCTGACAGTCCAGCCCAGCGTCTGGACGCGGTCTCCTGAGTCGGCTAAATATTCATATATTTTTTTATATCGGTACAGTTTTCCTCACAACTCTTCGCCATGCAGAGCTCACTGAATCACGATTGTCGTCGAGTTCCATTATAGCAGATATCGTTAAATACACACATTAGGAATCTTTTTTCTCAACACTTTGGTATGAATTAATATGATGTATATTTTGTCTATGGGTATGGTGCTGGTAGGTGGTCTCAGTGGGAAGAATCAAGGTTATTGTTGAATATGAATGTGCCTTAACTCCAGATCAGAAAACTGACATTCAAGATTGGGAAAAGATGTCTGAGCTATATTCCAGACACAGTTATATTATTTCAGTATTTTCTTCAGCTGTACACTAAAGTTAAAGTGACCTATTTGATAATATATAGTGATAATAGACAGTAGCTCACCAGGATTCAGGTTTTTCCTTAGTGCTAAAATCAGAACAAGCATCCACCATTTTATCAACTGATAAGAAAAATTAGACAGGTTATTATCCTATGCTATGACTGATTATATGCCACTTTGAGTTTCTTTGTGCGTGGGGTTGTGAATCACTGCCTTCACAGTGGTTGATTCATTTCTGTTCTTCAAGTTGGTGATTCAGTTCAATGGTTATCATTATTTTTGGAAACCACGATTTGATTCAGTGAACATTAGCCAAACTGTATAGTTAAATAAAGTTGCAGTAATATGAGATGACAACTTTTTCTTAAATATTGTAAAAAAATATATACACAATTTCTTGAAAATATTCTTAAATATAATCATTCTCTTATTAGTATAATATGATACCAAACACTTTTTAGCTTAAGACCCAAAAGAGAATACTGCTGTCTACCTAGAACCCAGCCCTACAAGAAATGCGTGATGTATTGTCATAACATCTACCTTTGTAAACTGCTCATGAACAACATAACAAACCATGAATCTATAATGATGACTAAATATAGTTCTTGCATTAAAAAAGCAATCAGATTTGCTCAGTATAATGTTCCTCATATCCCCCACGCATCAACCAATATGTACATACATTTTTGCTCATCTGTAAATGACACAAACATCAGAGCTGAACAGACCAATGTAATTTTTTTTTTTAAAAAAGGGGTGCAGACTTAATAAAAGTAGGTACTTTTGAGCCACCACTTTAAATTTAGGGGATGCTGCACTCGAGGATTGGTTTGAGCAAATCAGTCAGTGTTGATGCCTGAAAATCATTTTTGAGGCACCCATTTTACATAGTTTCATATTATCATTGTTAAAGTTCTATAGTTCTAGCCAGAATCACACATCTATAGCCAGAAAACTGAAACAAAGGGCTTAGATCAAATCAGCACAATTCATGCTTTGCTCTGCTAAGAGTAATGGTGTTAATTAAGGGGCTAATATAACACTTACTATTTATTCATTCTGGTCAGCTGCTGCTAACCTTCTTTATATCATTAATTTGTTGTGAGTGCAAACTCAGCTTTTCCTGAAGCTGCTTCACAGTGAAATTAATATCAACAGTAGTTAACAAAAAGAAAAAAGAAACATGCTGCTAACCTCCATTTACCTTTATCTCCCATCATACTTCATCAACATCAGTGCCTTTGACGTAGGTTCGTTATAGATGTACCACCTTTTTATTATTCTCTGTGTTCACTGTGCACCTGTACTTGTAGCAGCTAGGTTTTTCCTTGTGTGGTGCCGTTGCAGCCTTTTTAAAAAATCCCGGTTAGGTGTTAACGTTTGTTTTTTTAACCTAATACTGGTTATTTTCTCAATATGAAAAATCACAAGCATTTATCTCAGGCTTTTTCATGTAAAGTTTTTCAGTTGAGGTTTAGTTTGAAATATTGTTCTGACAAACTGAAACTTGGATTGAGTAGTGGTACATGATTTTAACATTATCTTCTGTATAATCTTGTTAATGGAAAAGAAACTGTGTGTGCTAGTTTGCCAAATTGTACATTCTGGCTCATTAAATTATTATGTTTACCACTTTAATCAATGTCCCTCCCATTTCTTGTTCTTTACAAGATGTCTTTAGATGTAACAACAAGCCACATTTGCGTCTTTAAAATATATCAAGTAATCTTTACCTGACTATCTACCTGCTCACAAATGTAGTTCTGTCACTTTTGTGAGTTGCTATAGTTGTGTTTGATTTCCAGTTCATTGTATTAAAAAATACTGCCTCATTTTCCAGAGCTCAACAAGAACCCTGTGGAGGGCTTTTCAGCTGGTCTGATAGATGATGATGACATATATAAATGGGAAGTTGTGATCATTGGTCCTCAAGATACCCTTTTGTAAGTGAGAAAACATTTGTATAAGAATGGCTTTGGTTGAGGAAGATGTACATTACTATTAAGTTCTTTCTCTTCTCTTGTATTGCAGTGAAGGAGGGTTTTTCAAAGCATACCTAACCTTTCCTTATGATTATCCACTACGGCCGCCAAAGATGAAGTTCATCACTGAAATCTGGCATCCAAATGGTAAATAATTCATCACTGAAATCTAGCATCTAAATGGTAAATGAATGCATTAGCAAACTATTTGATTCTGCCATCACTTGGTCTTGACAAAAAAATAAGAAAACTTGTCTACTTAATTCGATTCTTTTACATCTTTTTGTGATATAATTGAAAAATTGAGTCATCCACACTTTGAGTTTAGCAGAAATGTCATCGTCAAATTCATGCTCATACCAAGCTCATGCTCCTGTTCTCCACAGTTGCAAAGAATGGGGATGTTTGCATCTCAATTCTGCATGAGCCAGGAGAAGATAAGTTTGGTTATGAAAAGCCAGAGGAGCGCTGGCTTCCAATCCATACGGTAGAGACAATCATGATTAGTGTTATCTCCATGCTGGCAGATCCTAACAGCGACTCACCAGCTAATGTGGACGCTGCGGTGAGTTACACTGCTTATCGCATTCCCCTGGCACTGGGAGTCTCTGTTCAGTCCTGTTATCTGGGCAGTTTGAGCAAATCAAGGCTGTGTCATTTAAAGAATCTGATGTTGTTCCCACAGAAAGAGTGGAGGGAGGACCCTAATGGTGAATTTAAGAGGAAGGTGGCACGCTGTGTAAGAAAAAGTCAAGAGATGGCATTTGATTAGAAGTCAATTGTAAATTCCAGGGTAAGTAAATAAAATTGTTTCAGCAAAGCAAAAGTCATATGTGAAGCCTTGATTCTGGTGGTAATTGTGAATATAATTTTTTGTTGTTCTTCTTCTTTTTTCAGTTAAAGGAAATGCCTTCAGAGGGAAAATTTCAGCAAAAGGCTTTTGCACCCCTTGTTTTGCCAGTCAAAGGAATTGGTTGGCTTCAACCACTTTTCTGTGAACGGTTGTCATTTTCCGCAAGATGAGCCAATTTGAAAACCCTACCAGCGAAATTAACCTGTTTCCTACCTGGAATTGTATATTTAATGTTATTTATTTTGAAAAATTAATGATGTAAGATATGTCACTACTGTAAATTAACTTGCTTTTTTATCTGCTGCTGAACAGTTTCTACTTTATACCAGGTTTCTTATGCAATTTAGTGGTCAAGATTGTGTAAAACAAAACAAAAACCCGTTACCATTAGGTCATCATTTGTCCTCCCTACTGAATACTTACCACCAGATTAATGTTGGCCCAACAAATCTCTGTCAGTAGATGTGATTATTTTCAACACTGTCATTGAATCACTGTTGCCTTTCGTTGGCTTCACCTCCTCACAGTGTGCTTATGTTTAGAGGGTCAGGTTGAGAACTGAGGGACTCATAAAGAGTTTTCATAGTCTATTTTTCTGAGAAATGGCCTCCTGTTAACATTTTTGTCTAATGCTGGTGTGCGTCTAAGAGGTATAAGACTATGACTGTCAAACCTGCATGATCCCCTCAAACAGCTCTGTTATGTAATGTTGCTAGCTGTAGATGTTAATGGAATGGCTTACTCAGTGATTTGAGAGTCATTGTTTTATAATTAATTGACTTGCACAAGCATGGCTAATGGTAAGAGGAGGTCTGTGCCAACTTCTCAGGATCAAACTTCATTAGGGTCTTGATAGTAGTCATTAAAATTAATCTCTAACATTACTTAACACGTGGCCCTCTGGGTTATCACTTAGTCTTTTCACAATGTTGTTTAAAAAATTGTGGACAACCAAATGCCGTCTGTGAAAATAGCCCAAGCTGTGACAATTCTGCATGTGTACTGGTCAATAGACATCTGATCTTACCTCAATTTGAAAGAATAACAAATTTGACAAAGATTATGGTTGTTTGAGTTCTTAATCTATTAACATGGGTAATTCTAGGGGCTCCATAGTAGAATTAGACTAGTCATTCTTACTTTGTTGTGGCACATTTGGCTTTCGATCTGTGTGTGGGTAAAAGTGGTGAAGTGTAGGTCAAGTTCACGTGTGGGTTTAGACTCTGAAGACTTTGGGAAGAATGCTAAGTAATGCTCTTAATTCTATCAACATCTTATGAATTTATATTTATCACCTTAACTTAATCACTGAATTTGGGTTGTGATTCTTGATAGAGACTTGAAGTATAAATAAGTGTTCTGATGGAAAATGAACAGTCATGGATCTAAGTTTTGTTTTGAAAGAATCAAAGGAGTCATATTTGGGTGGAGTCTGGAGACCATTGGCTTTTGCTCACTTTCATTGATGCTTTTTTTTTGATAATTAAGCCACAATGACACCTTATTTGAATTCTGTTATACATGATCGATCTTTGACTGACATTGAAAAATTGCTAACCATCTTTCGGCGCATGCAATCAGGTTTGAAGGAGTTGGATATGTTTAAAATATGACACCATTGTTAGTACATTCTGAGTGAATGTGATGTGTACAGTTAGTAGATTTCTGTAGACTTAATGATCACATAACTGCTGTCGACATTACCTTTTTACGTCAGAATTTTCTAACCTACCATGACCTCCTCTGACCGGTGTTCACTGTATTTGCACAGATTCAGTGCGTTTGAAACGTCATTAAGCAATACGCCCTGAAAATGGTGTGTCCAGGTAATCCACCCTAACGCCATTATTTGTTTTAGGTTGTTTTTTTTCCCATTTTGTGTCAATGCAATGTATATTGGACATGATGCTCAATAAAGTGTGTAAACAGAGTGGCTTGTAATTTAGTTTATGTTTTATTTTTTAGATGAGAACATGCACTGGGTTCAAGTATATTGGAACTCTGTTCTGTAATTGGACCCTGATAACAGTGTTCGGTTTTAGGGCTGACTTCATTTCACAAAAATGGGCTCTGCTGGCTGTAACACATACTGAGCTGATGAGGATGCCAGAAACCTTTCTGACACAGTGGCAGAAAATATTAAGATTATAAGTCATGGCAAAAAAGCAGGTTACATTAGTTGAGCAACTGAAAAAGGAAAACCTACTAAAAATTGAAAGTGGTCAATTGTTATTGAGGTAAGACCACAATGAGTATATGACTTTAACCGTTGAATTGTATATGATGGATTTATTTCTTTTCAAGACAAAGATCATTGATTTTTTTTTTTAGGACTGTAGAATCTAACGAGATGCACGGCTAGTGAGTCAAATAGTCTTGCAATTGATCAATTAACCTGTTTCTATTACTGAATTTTAAAACTAGATCAAAGAAGTATCTTAAACAATTGTAAATGTTAGCTACCCAATTCACTAAACTAAACCTCTTGGTCTACGTGTTTGTTGGAACTGCTTGTGGTGAAAGAAGCATTTAGATCATTTACTTGTGCAAAAAAATCCAAAAAAGCCAATAGAGCAAGTAAAATCTTTGCATACTAGAGTAAAAGTACTAAAAGTAAATTATTTGTAATAAAGGTAAAAGATGTTTTCAGATATTGTACTATATAAAAAAATACAGATGTAGGAACGTGTAAACAGAATGTCTGCAGCGAATCAAGATGGAGTTAATTTTAATAATTTTATTGACTGTTGGCTATTAAATTATATCTTAAACTTTAAAATATTACTTATGTAAAATAATCCTAAAGATAACTAGAATTAAATCTGTCCGATGAACGTTAATCAAAGGTACAGGTTAGCTTCTGATTTAGTCAAGTACAAAGTAGTGTGTTTTGTAAAAGCATATAAATAAAGTGCAAACCTCAAACTCAATACTGAGCTGATGTAAATGTACCATGTAATGGATTTTTTTTATAATATTTTTGTGGTGAATTCATATCACAGACACATAAAGCTCAGGAAGATGCACATCAACAAACTTTTTGTTTGTATTAAAATATTAAATTTTGCTAATGCAAGAAATGGATGAAATCTAGACTATAGGAAAAGAGTTCAACAATTTGTGCTACTGGTACATGGGAATTTCTGGTAAAGAGTGTTAAGTTAAAGATGTGCTGTTCAAAAAACACTACATATATAGTAATTTTTTTTTTTTAAATGTTTTTTTTTCCCACAATTTCCTTGTGGCAGGCTTTGGATTTCTACCTAGTCAGCAAATGAGGAAAATGTACAGAGGAACACAGAAAAATGTGTCTGCAGGCGGCCACCACATGAAGGAAATACACACTACCAAATCAATTGTCTGCACCCTTTTTAAAAGTAACCAGACAATGCTAGAAAACACACTCAAGTTAGTTTTCCTTACCTTCAAGTTCTTTAGGCTGGTTTGAATGAGATAAAGATGGTAATCTCTGTGTGTAACAAGGTTACTGTCATTCTGCTAGGCATATTCACATCAGTACTTGTTTTTGTCTTAGCATCCAGCACTTACAGCTGGACAGAGATACTACCTTTGCAATAAAGGAAACATCTACAGTACAGAGCACATGAGGCAGCAGATGAAGATGCACTATCTCAATGTGCTGCACACATGAGGTCAATCAGGTGGTGTCTAAATGTCTCCATTATGAACCTCTGCAACTATTACTGATCTCATGTTGTGCTTTATATCTCCTAGGTCCCACCTGCAGAAGGAGGTATGAGGGTCATCAGCATAGAGAAAACAGTATGTTTACAAAGGGCGCAGACAAGAATGTGGCAAGGACAAGGCCAAGAGTGCAGAAGAATAGCAACAGCAACAGCAGCAGCAGCATGGTTAATTCTAAAGTTATATTTCCAAAAATAACCAACAGATGACAGATATGATGGCAAATGATTAGACTGTTTTGAAGAGTGAGTGTTTACATCAGTCTTTGTTTTAATATCTGTTGTCTTGTTGCTCAACTTTTCAAATATGACTTTAAATGTCCTTAACCAAGAATTGTTGAACTTACAGTTTTGCACAGACCTACATATAACACAAGTACTACTGCATTTAGAGATATAGTTAACATGTTGTGCTCTGTTCATTAAAAATCTAATTAAAGTAGTTGTCATTAAATGTACTAACTCTTTATCGGGCAATTATACAGAATGCAGTAATAAATATTATATTAAATGTTAGGTTCTCCCTGGGTTCTTTGTATAATCTCTTCAATTAATCTTTTATCTCGGCTTCAAATAACAAACTTTACTATGAAACCTAGGTTCCATTTCAAAAAGCATTAATCCATGATTTAATGCGGTGAGTTGGAAGCTATTATTGACAAGATCATATATTTTTTTAGCTTGTATCCTACAGTGTAGTTGAGTCTTTCCTAAATGTAACACTTTATAAAAAGACTGTTCTGTTTTTATTATTGTTCTGTATGTCCGTTAGCTAATTTAATCAGGGCTCTAATTTGATTCATATTCCTTACAGTGTGACTTTGTAACAACTGTCTTGAAACCAAATGAAAAATTTCATTTTGGGAAAATACAGACAAAATAAGAAAACCACAATCACTTAAGTTAAAGAGGTTCATGGAGAAGAAGCTTTTGTCGTACTTTAATGGTGGCAGACACGTGCAGGGCACCCTGCGAGGCTGTGACCCCGTTACCAGTTCGGTGGTTGATGACTCTCTTGAGACAGGCCCTGGAGGACACAAAACAGCATCAGCACTGTGGTCATCATTATCACCATGCTGGAGGCCTTGTAGAGAGCATGAGAGGAGAGGAGGCACCTGTTCATGGAGAGGAGAATCAACCATGGTTTACTACATTTTGTTACCCCATCCCATTTGGTTCTTTGTTGAAAAAAGCAAAGAAATTGTGTGTCTGTCTATTTATCCTATAAATAAAACTATTTCTCTGTATTTTTTATTTTGTATGTAGCTGACAGTGCATAGTAGATTAGCAATCTGCCATTGGTTATTGACAGAAGTTACAGACAAATGTTCTTCATAAAATGTTAGTATGACTTCATGTAACAACAGGCAGAGTGAGAACAGTTGATGGGTAGGGTGAGCTGTTTATAGTAATATCAAAAACCATGTACATCTATCCATTCACCAAAGTCCCTCTGTTTTAAAGGTAGATTTTGTTGATGTAAAATGCATATAAATGTAAAGTTATGTGTAATTGTTCATAGATTAACTGAAAGTGCAGTCAAACATTAAAATACGCAAACAGTAAAACTGAAAGGAAAATGGGATAAAGTGCTTTTTGGGTATCTCTGT
Source organism: Acanthurus lineatus (assembly GCA_029814665.1). Taxonomy (NCBI): domain Eukaryota; kingdom Metazoa; phylum Chordata; class Actinopteri; order Acanthuriformes; family Acanthuridae; genus Acanthurus; species Acanthurus lineatus. The sequence goes on from JAPZDV010000022.1 coordinate 4,966,939, forward strand.
AGTATGAACAGAAAGTTAATTAACATGCAATGTCCTGGTTTAATTAACTTGGCCCTTAATGTTTGACATAGGCCACTGTGTTTAAGCTAAGCTAAGCTAGGCCTAGCTAATTAGCATCGATATTTGCCCATGTCTCGTGGCAAGCTTATAGACGCGGGCAGAACGTCTGTCATCTGCAAATATGAACTGTCTTCTTGAAGGAAATTGTGTAAAAGGTAGTAGTTAAAATGACTTGTAAAATATGACCAAGATAATATTGCTGGAGAGAAATTATTCATTTGAAAAGTATAACCTGAACAACCTCAGAAATTGTATTAACTGTTTTGAGGCTTATAAAAAACATTAATTTCATGCTCAAAAAGATGCTAGCTTAACCTAGCTTACAACTACCTAGCTAAGTTCATAAGTAGAAGTCATACAGGGGAAAGTTAACCCATGCTTTGACGTTTTCCATCTTTTCAGGCAATTGAACTATCTTATATTGTAAGAAAAAAATATAATAACGTATGTCAATGTTGCCAACCTTGAACTCTTGGTGGCGCCCTGTGTTGCAGCATTTGGAAAGGCTCTACATGCCCTGTCTCGGATTGGAGATGAACTGTGGTTGGACCCAATGGTCAAAGGGGTAAGAACAAATTTTTAGAATCCTCACTGAGTGTTACAATTAATTCATGCTCTCTCCTCTCATATTTCTTTTAATTGAACGAAATTTATTTCACATGAGGCCTCTATTTGTCTTCTCCAGATAGTGGGGGCTTGTTACCTCTTTACTTCCTACAGTCAATGGCAGCAAAAGGAACAGCATTTTATCTGAAGCTCTCTCTCTGTGTCTTAAAGCTGGCCCTGAGAGCAGTGAATACTGCTCATTCTGCATATGCCTGTTTCCTCTTCTCACCGCTGTTCTTCCAGCAATACAACCTGGGAACAGTATCTGAGCAGGGATGTGGAACAATCAAATGCAAACTAGTAATGAAGGTAATTATTAGTCCTGTTTGTTATTCATCTGTACAGGCTCAAACCTATGTCTGCCAGCTTACCTCCAGGAGAGTAAAAAACAGAACCAAACTAAGACACATACATGACATGATGTTTTTCTCACTTCACAGAAAAATATTACCACATTTCCTAAAAGAAAGCTTAGTTTTGCCTACATGTACCAAAATGCATTGCTTGGTACATAATATCCTGTGACCTATCTCACTGAGCAAAGACAAAAACAAAAACAAAAATTTTGTTTTTGAAGTGCACCATGCCCCCTTGCTTCCAAAGCTGAAATAGACTGTAGTTCCACCCATTTTGCAGCAGGACAACTCAGCTTTTTCTGTCATTCTAGCCCACAGTGAGAAATTTACATTGATTAAGATTTAAATTTGATTCAGATGACTACATTTATTATCCATTCCAATTGGATTTGATCCAATCCAATCATAAAATGGGGTGAATTTTCCCTTTAAGACTCTAAGCTTAAAAAACAGTGGTGAAAGTTTTGCCTAAAACATGTTTTTTTTGTTTTAAAGTCTATTCTGCCTCTTTTCCGGTGTTTGACTTCCATTGAGCGCACTGTGGAACGATGTCAGATATCAGTCGGCACACCCAATGACCAAGTGATGATCCAGTTTTTCTGTAGGCACGGTAGGAAACATTTTTTATCATAAACTGGAGGTAAAAGAAAGATTAGGGACCTTTAGAGACCTATTGTGATTGATTTAAATGAGTGTTTTCTTATTTATTTTTTAATTGACTTCTAAAAACTGAACTTTTTTTTTTTTTTTAGCTAGTTTACTCTAACCATGCTTAAAGGGGCCTTAAACACCATCATGCTGCAGACACTGCAGTGCATAATGTCAACACTTGGTGGCAGTGTCCTGTCTCCTTTTGTGATAGGTATCACTAAAACCTACAACCTGCGTTTCCAGGAAAGTGAGGCTTTGCAGGCAGCGTTTGCTTCACACCTCTGCCCCAATGTGCTGAAGGCTCCTGCCAGGTTAGCAGTTCAGCTGTCAAGTTAGAACCTCATCTATCCATTACATACAATACTTCAGAATCACATTTCTATGTTTGTGAAGGATTCATTTTTTTTAATAAAAGCTTGCTTGTCAAATTAAAAAATCTACTTTAAACTTTTCTTTTACTTACAAGTGGGTTTACTTTGACATTCATTAGGTGTGTGGTAGCTCCTTGCTGGATTTCAAACAGTCTGTTTAAAGAAGATAGAATAGTTGTTTGCAGTATTTTGTTCTCTCAACTGAATGTGGGCAGCATTCAGACAAATACCCCGAAACAAACACACACAGCTTAAGTTCAGGGCAATTCAGTTCATCAGGAAGTCTGAAAAGGACTTAAACGTTAATACTAGTATCTAGGAGGACTACCATACGTCTTTCTTCACAATACCGGAGTTGATTCTTTGTGGTTTTGCATTTGTTTTGTTTACTTCTGAAGGCTTCTTGCTGATATGGTGATGCATTTCCCAGTGTCCCAGGAGGAAATCACACTCTCCATGAGTCCCCTGAGAGTCAGTCTGAGAAATTACTGTGAAGAGGGAAATGGTGAGCTGGTGTTACTCTGTGATTTGGCACAGGCCAAGAACAACACTGCAAGTGACAGTTTCATCAACTGTTTCAAAGTTACTGTAGCAACAGCTTGGAGACTGACATTTTATAACTTAGCCTGATAATGCAAATACATATACAATATATGCATACTTCGTTCTACCACCACATCAAAACAAATACAACAAATAAGGTGTAGATACTATTTGACTTGGATGTACCTCTGTCACAGATCACATGAAGATGATGTACACTGAGATGTCCTTACACCCAGATGAGTTTAACTACTTTCGGGTTGGAGTGGATTCAGACATAACCTTCTGCCTGAAAGAGTTGAGGGTAACAAGGTTATTTTTGGGGGCTCGTTTTATCCTGTCACACGAGAATATTATGTGTGTATCCTCACACGTGAATACAGAGGGTATGGGTGTGTATGACTGGCTCGGCCAGGCTCATTTTATATCTGGGAGGTCGTATTTCTGGTCGTGTAATCTGGATCCTCGAGTGTCCACAAGCCTTTGGAGTCGGCCTTCTGTGTCTTATCCATGTGAACCTTCCTCTCAGCCCTGTGCCTCAACTTTATAGCAAAGATACTGTGTCAATAGTGATGCATATAATACCACTACAGAGAAAAAGTAACTTGAGTTTGAGTTACCTAAAGTATAGGCCACACATTGCAAGGTTCATTACACTTATAAGCAAGTAGGAATATGTTTGTATTTAAGGGCTGATTGTACTTAAGTCCAAATTAGACAATTTGTATTTAAGTAGAAGCAAAATATTGGATCATAGAGAACTATAATGTCATTACCAAAATAGCATGCTCTGTAATCCAAAATGATTCGTTACTGTGTCTAAATGAACACACCCTAATTTAAATTGCTTTCTCTCCCCTTCACTTGCTCTGATTTGTATTAAATCAGAAGGACTTGGTTGGCCATCTGGAAATTTGGATGAACAGTCCTTGTGTCAGTCCAGTTAATTAGACTGGACTTGCATTAACACACACAACTCTTGTCCCTAATGTCTTGGAATGTTTCTTGGACACCCTGCTGTGAGGCTCCTCATTAGCCAGCCTAGTCGTCTTTGTTCCTGTTGGTCGTGGAAAATCTGGTTTAGATGGATTAGAAACCAGAATTTAAGTTTTATCTGGCCTTCATTTATGTGAACATTAACTGATTTATTTAGCCCAAAATAAGTTATTGTAAACATGCAACTTTATCTGCTTCTTCAATGTTATAGTCATGACACGGACACACACAAGCATAGCTGAGTTTATTTGCTAGTGAGTTGCTGTTGCTCTGTTCTTCCAGGGTTTGCTGTCCTTTGCAGAGTCACATTGCCTTCCAGTGTCAGTCCACTTTGGTGCTGCAGGAAAGTAAGTGTCTACTATCGTGCTTATCTCAAGTTTCAAAGACCAACGTCATTTAGTGCTTTGCTGCGCCACATACACTCTCAGCTGACCTCAAAATTCAGTCAACTATTTTGTCTGTACCTGGGGAGTCTAGTAAATTTACCAGCCATTTCACTAAGTATACAGTTATGATGAATATTTCTATCAGCTGTTATAACAGTGACACCTGTTTATTTAAAAAACAACATAATATTGTTGTATTGTGTCCCTCTCAGATATTTATCAGCTTCACTGATGCTGTTTACAGGCCTGTGTGCTTCTGTGTGGAAGACATGGTCCTGGAGGCAAGTGTAGTGTTGGCTACTCTTATGGACTCTGAAAGCAGGGACCTCTCTCAGCCCACAGAAAGCCTGGCCCCCACCACACTCAGGTAACAAACACTGTCCTGGCTCCAGACGCACTGCTTTTAAGCCTGTGTGCAATAATTTAAATCGTTTACACCCTCAGCACAGTCACACAGATAGGGGTTCAGATTTTTTTTCTTGTTATTTTGACCCTGCAGCATCCTTGTCATAGCTGAAGCCTGTGTAGGCCCAGTTTCTCAGATCTACTGCGACAGCGTATCTGAGAGTTTAATTGAATCTTCCCAAAAGACTCCACCTGAGCTTCTCTCCTGGCACTCAGTCACGGCAGTTTGCCCTCATTGACTGTTTTTAGCTTCCTAAGAGGGCATAGTGTTACAAGGCCAGCCTTGTGCCTGTAACAGAGATAAATAGGGCAAGCCCAGGACGTGTGGGGTTAGTTAGAAGCCTGTCAGTGTGACAGTCAGTAATCCTTTCATCTCCGCTAGGCAAGCCTGCTTGGCTGTTCTGCCAGTGTCACTGTCCCATTCTGCTAATCCTCTCTCTCTCTCTCTCTCTCTCTCTCTCTCTATGTTGGGCTCTGAGTGTCAGCCAGTCTCAGCTATGCTATTGAACATCTGGTTCATTTGTAGCTAGGCTTGATTGTGTGCACTGCTGAGAGTCTGCAGAAACATGGCTGCCCTGATGAGCAAACAGTTCTTCATTGCTTGTGCCTTTAACTGTCCAGGAGTTCAATTACAACCTGTTCTTCTTAATTTGTATTGTCTTTTTTACACAAATGATTCAAGCAGATTCTGAACACATACAGTAATATTTTGATATATGTGGAATGCTTACAAGAAAACTTGCTAACCTGCTGCCTCAGGGGCCTTTTGAAGTAGATGTAAAGAGCCTGAGGTTGTTTGGAGACTTTTTAAAACCAGCTTGCTCTCTTTTCTTCTCCCTGCAGTGTTCCTCTTTAGACTTCTGGTCTGGTTTATTTGTTAAGGTTGATGACATTCTGTGTGGTTACATTTACAAGGGTGTTTTGTTTTATGGCTCATACTGTGCTTAATGCCACTTTCAGTGTCAGCTGACATAATGCTAGAAACCCTGTTGAATGAATGAAAATTAAAAAATGAATAAACAAACATAATTACATAAAATGTGATTATATTACATAGCATCTCCTTAGGTTGATAATAATGTCATGTTTATTAACCTCACTATTCTATTTGACAGTATCAGTGTAATGTTGTAACTTTTGATCTTGGTTATTGAATGTCAATACTGAATATAAATGTGTCCGAAGAGAACCTTTTTTTTTTTGGCCTTATGGTTGTTATTGTTTGAAAATTTGATTCTGGTGTTTGCGTAGCACTCCTCTTTTCACTGCTACTTATTTCGCCATTTAATAGCACCAGTATTATTTCCACTCCCTCCATCACACTTGTTAATAGCATTGAGGACTGAGTGATCATTCACTAGCTCAGGAGTCACATTTCACTAAGACATACTGTGACCCCACAGTGTTGTCAGCATAGAGGCAGGATTGTTAGTTTGCTGCTGAAGAACTTGAACTGTACACCACAATGACACTGTCAACCATTTTAAGGTTTATGTGCATCACCTAGGCTGTTCTGAGCACTTCCTACACCAGTAAATGTAAAATCCATGTGGAGAGCATCAAAACTTTCCAGAATACTTTTCTACTGTGAATGGAGTGTTTAGTTTCCTCTTAAAGTTTTTTGGGGTTTTTTTTATGACATTCCTTAGAATGTCTAACTTTTGTAAACAGATATTATAATGGTAACAGGATAATGTTTCAATATGCCTCTAAACCATTTAAGTCTTCCACAAACTCAGGTGAAACCCCATGCTTCACATTGTCATGACTATTTTTGTGAGCTCAGGAACTGATTATTATCTCTGTATAGAAAAAAATCTATAACAGCTTGTTGCAGAGATGAGTGTGTTGTGTGCATCCTCAGGTGTGCAGATGCTGTTGTTCTACCTGTGGGTTCATGTGAGGCAAACAGCGGGGAGCCTCAGGGCATTCCTGCTGTAGTGGAGCTGATCCCATCCAGCCAGGGCAGCCCTGTAATCAACCCGTCTGCTCTGATGCTGCATCTGCCTCAGACTGATGAACCAAACAAACTTGTTGAGCCTGATGATGCCTGTGCCAGTGTGACCACGACTCCTGCTTCCTCCATGGTAACAAAAGCTTCCTGATGGGTTTTCAATTTTTAACAGGAAGTTTGTATAGTCTCTGCTTGTTTCCAGTGGCTTGCAGGCTTTATAGTTAGTAAAGTTTCCTTAGGATTTCCAAAAACTTGTGTAAAAGCAATAGTACGCAAAATCTCAAGGAAATACTTACTTAAATACAAGCACTGGCCTCTATGCCAGCAGCAATATCCCACAATGCAATGCAATAATGACATCAACAACAATAAACAGACAATGGCTGACAGGGACCAAGGCATCTCTGGCATAATGTCAATAATGCTTTAAATTAAGTGTAAATAAGGTTTTTACTTTGCTAGACATAATGTATATTTCTAAAAATTGTGAATTTTTTAAAAATCTGTTAACTGTTTGCCACTGGCAAGGAGGCTCATAGGAAATTACCTGAAATGCACTCAGCAGTCCAGGAAAATACATCCTCTAAAACAATAGTGCACGCGTCAGATGTGACACAGCGTATGTTTTATGTTAGCATGATGAATCTATTTGATGGAATTACAGTCAGCTCAAACTCGTTTATGGTTTTTGTTTTTGCCCCTCTAGGTGAAAATGATCTTGTCATACTAGTTTTTTAAGACCTGCTGCAGCACTCACATTTTTATTTAATTGTTGTGAAGGTTTAATACAAAAACACATTTACCTTGTTTTTTCAACACAAAAGACTGAAGTGATGAAAAATCCAATAAAAATCAAAAGGTTATTTACTTCTGAAGCATTCAAACATTGTTTTTAATTACACTGCACCCTATTGTTGTGTCTTATTTCCCTGTAGATCTGTTCCATCCTGTTCAGGGCCCTGTCCTCAGAGCAGGACAATGATGGTTGTGCTGCTGGACTGCCTGTCCTAGCATGTTACAGTGATGGAGAGGAGAACATGGACGAAGACTATACAGAGAGCCCTTCCCTCTGAGAGCAGCTCAGTTGCACCCACTCATTTCTAATCTTGACTTATGTGATGCTGCCAACAGAAGGCCACAACATTCAACGATAGCCAGAAAGATAGAAAGAAGATCTAAATTAACTCACATTAAATGTCCTTTGTATTGCAATTCATTTTTAAGCATGTGTGTAGTATTGTTTTAACTACGTTCCCCTGGTTCAGTTGAAAATTCAGGAAAATTAATTTATAAAAATAATTTATTAAACATTATATCATTTGTTTTAGCAATTCGCTAGTGTGAAAAAGGCCACATTTGTCATAGCATGTGAGGAAATGCACTGTTTGGTCTCCTTGAAGGTGCCACACCTGTCTGTTGATGTTAACAGTATGTCCGATGTCTGTGGAATGTGGGAGTACACACGAATCGTACAAGGTGTTCTTAGGCAATTTCTTTTTCTGGCCTGCATGACAGCCTGAGTTCAGTGAGGTAAACAACACTAGATGCTTAATGTGATAATGCTTTGATGGGAAAAATACAGGGCTTAAGGCATCCAGCCTGTACTAGTGAAGAAAAACGCCTCTGCACTGTATTACTCAACACTCAAACATGCCAGACGGTGCTCTGCGCTAACACTCCAGGTTCATCAACTGCATGGTGTTGCACATATCACAGTCATCAATTACAACAGGATAATAAATACTATAATCTTTATTTAAATATTGTACAGATTTGAAAATGTTTTTACAGAGCTTAGATCTGCCTTGAACTGTACACCCAAAATATATATATATTTATCTAGACACATGCTCTGGTTGTAACAAAGTGTGGAAGAGAAAAATGAGAGATGACAGGGAAGTGTCACGGCAAGGTAGAAGTCAGGAAGCAGGAACCACAAAGCTAACAGTGGCAGTACCATCTGACTGGGAGGAATTGCTTTGTAATATTGTTAAGGCTGCTTAGATTGTCCTCAGTGCTAGAACACTTAAAACTCACATTTTGACCATTCACTCCTCTGCCTAAATGTGCTCTGCCATACCCATCAGCCTCATTTTCAAATCACATCTGACACTGCAGTTCTCCAGTGTGTACTGGTCAGAGTGGGGAAACAGTCCATTATATAGTGCAGGTTGTAAACAGTGATCCACAGGGAGGATTTTTTTAAGTATGCAATGGCTTTATTACTATTCCTAAGCTCCTGACTGAGTGCAGAGAAGCAGACTTCAGGAGAAAAAAAGCTGAACGTACTGTAGGTGAAAAGACCTAGTGTTAAGACAGCAGGGCATGATGGAAAAGCTGTTTTGACATGTATGGCTACCAACAGTTTCAGGCTTTGTGCTCAGTAATGGGCACATAGTCGGGAGTTTAAGGAATTATGAATGTCTGCCAGTATCAACATCTGATACAAGGCACATCATCATTACATTGCACAAAATATGAATTTACTAAGAACATTTTTAACAATGAGTAAAAGTTGCGGTAAATGCAGAGTGCAAATCTGTAGTGATGAGATAATGACCATATTTAAGAGACCTGCAGTGACCTGACATATGAATGTGCCATTGGAGCTCTACAGCAGGAGGGAGAGAGCGAAGGAAAGGAAACACTGCTTGAGAACAACAGTTTATAAAGCTACTCAGATGCTGTGATCAGCTCAAAGAATTCAACAATCCAACTGAACAAAGAAGTTACAAAAATACATTTGGTCACCTGACCGACTTCCACTGTGTTGAGCTTTTTCAGAAATGCTTCTTAAGCTTTGTGCGTTTAAGGCTGTGAGACCAAAGCAGCCCGGTGGATATGGAGAAGTCTGTAGCCTTCACATCCATTTCTTTAGACACTAATTATATTTAGCGAACGACACACAGACAAGCACAAGAGGGCATTCATCACACATACACTTGTTTATATACTCATCACATGTAATCACAATCAAGGCTTCAGCAGCAGCTGTGAGATTAAAGGGAGGGCATAAGTTTGTCGCACATATTATAAAATCCTCATGCCAATAGCGATGAAGTTACAAAGTGTGTGCAAGACTTAAATTGCACTGGTATGGAAAAGGCAGCTGCCACTCTTCTTCATTTATTCATATTGGATCATTCTGCCAAGAAACTAACCACAGATGTAGAAATTTCACATACACTCATTTTTTGCAAACATTTAACAGAACATCCCAGAACAACACACTGGTCATATCCTACTCTCAAACCAATGCTCCCTGCACTCTTTTACAAAATTTCCAGGCCTTTTTTTTTTAAAAAAAAAAAGGTTTTCTAACTACCACTGTATCATTAGGAACATCTGCCCGCACAAAGCAGGTCATTTATTGAGCCAAAATGCTCCCAATTCCTGTGCGGTTCCCTTCTTGACACTGCTGATGGACTGTCTCTTTCCCTTCCAGCAGCCCAGTGTGGGACTGCTTTAACAGTCTAACACCTAGCATCTGGCTATATTACCGCCTCCGTCTCTGCATCTCAACTTCCTCCCTGCCCAGTCCTCCCATCAGAGAAAGACAACTTCTCCTTGTCAGATAGGATCCCCATCTCTGATGTGCTCTGTGACTGCTTATCCCTGCCAATAAGATTATCCAGTGAGCACTGAAACACTGCAAAGATGCCAACACTGCGGACTGGCTAAGAGGATGTTTTTGGGCCTCTAGTCCTCTTTATTTCATCCCTCCCTGATATAAACAATCACAAAGAAGTGGGCATGTGGGAGTTTTTTTTGTTGTTGTTTTTTTGAGGGGGCAGAAGTGGTTAATAGTCAGCTAGGGGCCAAGGCAGTGTAGACCCAGTGCATGCGGGGGAAACATCTGACATCAGTCCTTCATCCTGGCCAGCAGGAATCAAAGCAGTCCATCACCTGCAGAGGCAGATGCCTTTTTTTGTCAGAGCTTCACACAGACTCTAGTCGGTGTATTCTGCCACAATGGAAAGCAGTACTGTGATGTCATCTGGCTTTCCTCCTAAACAGAAAAAGAAAACAGTATCCTGTAAGGATTGTATTGATCAAAAATATTTTTTGGGGTTTTTTTGTTTGTTTCAACCTAAATCATCTGCATTAAAGAGCAACACATAGTAAGTTTTGGTTTTCATCCTTTGGTTCAAGTAGAACAGAGAAACTTACCTCTTACATTCAGTCCATTGTCACAAGCAAACTGTGCAAAAGGTGACATGTAGTTGGGGTCATACGCCAGTACGTGGGCCTGCTCTGCGATGCTCCGGGCGGTCTGCTGAATGCTCTCATAGTTTGTGTTCTTAGGAGCATAAGAAAAGAACAATGACGTTTGTATTCCAGACAAATTTTTTTAATGCCACTTCCAGCAGCCTGTTTGGGCCACACTGTGACTTACTTTGAGTTTTTTCAGCTCTTGGAGGATCATATAGTCCGGCATGTTATCAAAGAGCCCATCAGTGGCGGTGAGGATGATGTCACCCAACTGAACGTCGAAGGAAGAGCTGTCTGCTGCATCAGGGCTGCAGAGAAGGACAAAGTAACATCAGGCAGAGAACACTGTATGCAATTTTTTTGATCATTTAAGGAAGTCTACATTTTTTAAGTGTTGTGGTGAAAACTAAAAATACACTAGAAGGGCACTGAGAGGGTGCAAAGGCCAATAGTCCTCTGTTCTATGATATGCAAGTCTGCAAACAAAGCCAATGTGACGACTGAACTCATTTTTCCATGACACCACTGTCCCTGGGTCTTTCATAAGGGCTGCTTTTTATAAAAAGTTTGAGTAACTACATAGATCGGCCACTCCAGAGGACTTCTGGTTCTCATTAAGGTGGACTAAAGTATGGAGTCATAATATTTCTACAAACAGCTATATTTTTTCCTTTCACATCCCCTGTAAAGAAAATCCATCTGGTCTGAGCTGACAGACTGATCTGAACCTGTAAACCAGCTTCTCCTTTAATTAAGAAATAATTACTGATTGTGGCACATTAGGCTCACCAGTTGGAAAAATGTCCTGACAAAGCTTTGAAATCTAGCTTCCCAATTGGCACATTTCACCTTGGCTACAGAAACTTAATCCCATGTGCAAGATGCGGATAAATTCAAGGAACCATCACATGGGGTTTTGGAAAGAACACTCAGGTCCAATAAAAGGGTGCAACCGTTATGATGATGGATGCTGCGAATACACATAGGCAGGAACCAAATTAGCCTGCTAGTGTCAAGTTCACTTCTTGGAAGATGCCCTTACCCTGCTGCCCACCCCCAAGCTGGTTGTGAATATTATCCATTACAAACTGTCTGGACCGCATCATGACACTGAGCCAAAGCCACCAGGAACAGTCTGTCCTGTGCTTTGATTTTAATGTTACTGAAATGATCAGCACTCATTTTTTGCCCAGGAGCCAGGTAGAGCCGTAGAAAGATGCTAACACACAGACATTAAGGACATACGGATATGTAATGGAACTATGAGAATCACACTGCCTGCACTGGGTGAGTAGCTGTAATTGAAAAGAGTTGGCTGTCGTGTTTGGATTCATCATCCATTGTTTTACACAATTATGAGTCAAAACCATTTCTCAAATGAATCAGGGACCAAACACTTTAGATAATTATACAGTGATAGCTCTGAAATGCTGTATGTCCAATTTCACACCATGCTACAAGAACACACTGTCTCCCTCATGTCTCATCGCCAATAAAAGCAAGGAAAACAAATGTTGATAAATTCAGTTGTGGCAATCAAACAAATAATACTAGAGTGTTAATTTTCTTGTGTAACATTAAGACAAACATTCAGCAGCATGCTAACAACACATTTTCACCATCTCCCCTACTCAATTAATATGCTCAAAATCTTTTATTTTTCTGTCTTTTGCAGTCAAAGGAAGGTTTTTAGTGCACTTCAGTTTTGAACCTTGCACTCTTTTCTGTTGGTTGCTATGCTAGTGATCTAGGATTGAAAGCTTAATCTGCTGCAGCACTCAGTGTAAATCACTGAATAAATCCTTCTTCTAAATGACTAAAATGCAAAAAAAATAAAAACAAAGTGTTATTTCAAGCACCACAATAAATCCACAACCATTGAGAGGGACTTTGAGATGTTTAAGACTAAATTCAGGCCATTTGTGAGTAATAAAAAAAAGATGAAACACTCATTCAGCATACTAGGTGACATTCAGTTCGGGTTCATCCATAGGTCATCTTCCCTTGGTTTTTCCAAAACGCATTTAAGAGGCTCAGATTAATCTGCCCGGTGGAAGACTGGACGGGTGTAAAGGTGGCTGAGCCTGCTGGTGCAGGACTGGCTGGGGACTCATCAGTGTGCCCAACAGCCCACACAGACTTTGACCCGAGTAAGAGGGACAGCTTGGCAAACATCCAGTGCCTGCCCTGCACTCGACTGATGTCTGCTGTGCTGCTGCTTGGCACACTGCAGCAACGAGACACGGCAACACGTGGGCCCTGACACAGCGTTACACTTTAGCTCGACACAGCACAGTCGCTGCATTCACGGAACACTGCTGCAAGCGAGGGACACAAGCACAACAAAATGTTCTGCAGTGCAGTTTGTTTTAGCAAAGCGCCTTTGTGATGTCTGCGTGTTATCTGTATTGTTAGCAGCATGTGTACAACTGTATCAGATGTTCTGTTACACATGACATCCTCTCTGTACCAACTGTTCTATTAACTGCGCAGTACAAACACCCCAGCTCTCAGATGTGTGGGCCCCTGTTGGGTTTCTCACCTGTCACTGAGGACAGCCCCTTCTGCCCCTGGAGGGGCGATGGACAGCTGGAAGGGCGTGTTGAAGTAGTGCTGCTGTTCGTCTGAGCGGTGGACCACTTCCCCTCCCCGTACCACCAGGAAGCCTGAGTCTCCCAGGTTGGCTGTGTGTAGCCGGTGACTCTGACGGTCCAAAACCACAATGCAAGCTGTGCTGCTACCTGCAGACATGCACAGTCACACACATTTACATTTATTTTTATATCCCAATGTAAATGTTATGCAAAGCTTTGGTATACAACAACAGCTGAGTGAATTAAAGGACTGGATCACAGAGCATTTATGAAGAAAAAAAAAGTGTAGCAAGAATTGAAATTTGTTAGGGCAATTTTTTTGTACTTTTTAAAATTGAGAACAATGTGTTTGGCAATACTGAAATGTATTCACTGCAGGCTGCAATCATGTCCAGTTGTTATAACATCGGACTGCCAATACATATGGAATTCACACATTTTGACAGGTGAGAAAAGCACAGGCATTGCTAATAACATTAGTGTGACAGCACAGTACGAGGACCTTAAAACTAAATGGAATTCGGTCATAGTAATTTAATTATTCACACCTATGATTTTCCTACTCTGACATGCTAAGATATCCTCTGTGAAAGAAGACCTAATGAAGTAATATCCTGAAATTTACATCTTTTACATAAAAAATCCTGCATGAAAACGGGGCTCTAAACACCCAAAAATTTCCTTTTATTTCAGACTTTCTGCAGCTACACAGTTTAGGAAATGGCTTGTAAACAGTGTTTGGAAGACTGAATAACGGGGTTAGTCTTAACACGCAAACTTGACGTACTACAATCAGTGTAGAGGTTTTAAGGATTTCTGAAGTTACACCATCTGGGAGATGATGAGGGGGTACATTAGCTGGTGGAGCAGGCGGACAGCGTGCGGTCACACCCTGCTGGTGATTCATCTGGCAATCCAAAATATGCTCTCTGGGATCAACCTTCAAAAACCTCACACGCACTGTGACTCACCGCCTTTCTCTCCAGCAGTACAATCACACACACTGCCCGTCTCAAGAACATTCCCTCCGCCGTGAAAGAACAGCACAACACAATACAGTGTTGTTTCCCCTGCTGCACATGTGATGAAGGGACTGGAAAAGTACTGACACTCGCAGAGGCAAAGATCTGTTCCTACAAACATTTGTTCGCTGATGTTACATGTTTGTGCACGCTTCTGTGCCGGGAAGCAATATAAAGGAGGAAAAGGATTCTGGAAGTGAACTGCATGGGGCAGGTCAGGACTTGGGACATTCCCAGGACTTCTTAATGGAATCTGGCTGTTCTCTGACTCATGATAAAAACATCTCATCCAACCACTACTAAACTGAACAGATGGAAACAAACAACCTAAGCTTCAAGTAGTGTACTCAAATCCTAACCACATGGAAAATGCACCATTCCATTGGCTAACACAGTATGCCTGTACACAACTAGGTTGAGCTATACTGCCCTGTGAAGTGCATAATATGGATTGTCACTTTTTAAGGGGGCTTTTAAACAAGATATGAGACACTGAGAGAGAAAAATAGGAGGACCAGAGTCTGAACCTCCCAATAACACAGTTGATAGAAAAGCTCTGAAAATGAGGCCATGGCAGTCTTCTTGTACTGATAAAAAGTGCCAAAAGCAAGCAAATCAAACATACCACAATCAATGCAGTGTTGACCAATAAAAGACAACAGCAGATAGGCAGTCAAGCTATGTTAATGTACTGCAGATGGTGCACCTGACCTTTGCATAATGTCTTTCCTACAGATTATGTATGGGAATATTTATTCACACAAAGACAAGAGCATTCTCTGTATGTATGATAATGTATGATAAGTTTTTTTTTAACATCTGTAACACATGTTAAGGTGAGCACAACTCTCTTTGTGAACACTGGGATGTTGTGTTTCCTGTGGCATGACTCACCCAGTAGTGGCACTTTGTTCTGCAGCAGCTCGTAGTAGCTGGTGGTGAGGATTCCCACAGGGTTGCTGGGAACAAAGCGGCCTTCCTTTACTAGCCTCTCACATGTCTTCATCAGTGTCCCTGAAAACTGTGATGGGTCCACTCCATAGTCCCGCCAGCCACCTACTCCATCTGCGACACCTAACAACAGACAGGTGTCTATTAGAGGATAGGAATGATTAATCCCCACTCATTATTGTTAAACAACACCCTCTTCCTTCAGCAATTATCATTTCTATTCTGTATTGTGCATTTTTTTAAACCCAACAAGGAAGCAAAATTTTTGGGTCAAGTGAAATTAATCTCAGAAAAACAATAATCATTTCAGCGAGGACGTTGCAAGATACAAGAGCATTGCATGCAGCTGTACAGTAAGCATAGACAATGGCCACTTTTATTGAAATGCAAAAAGGACATTCAATAAAAAGAAATAAAGGAAATGCCACAGACTGAATAAAAAAGCCACTGTCTGTAACAAGTTCATTTTTGACCTCATCTGCCACTCTGTCTGCTGTTCCTGAAAATGTTCAGTGTGTCAATCCAGTCATTAAGAGTTCTTTCACATAATTAAACAAAACTCAATGTTATTTTATGCCTTGCATTTCAGTAAGACTTTATTTTGGGCCCACTGATAATATATTCATATTTTTGTCTCTCAGCTCCAAATGATTCCAAAATCCAGAAAAATCTCCTTACTATAAGTCTTCGATTTTCTTTCTATAGGAACATATAGGAACTACGCTTTTCGGGCTAATATGAGACCCTGTTCCCATAGGAGTGTTCAGCTGGGTCCAAGATTTTCCTAGAAAGGAAACTTTAGTCTTGTTACTCTCAGGACTGACCATACAAGGATGTCCCTCTGCGTTTCCTCAGCCTCTGCCAAGAGAGAAACAGGCCCTCTCAAAGCAGACACAACTTTGCAGATAATCATATTGTGCAAAAATAACCCCCACATGTTGTAAGGATGTCTTGATTTGTATGTTTACATTGTATGTCTTGGTGCAGTGCACATCAGCACACAGACACTGTCCTACATAGGTGTCTGACAGGGTGTTAATACATTTAGGATTCAATGCCTCTTTACTAAAAAATCATTTATAAACAACTCTAAACTGAACAGATTTCACAGCCTGCATTGTTTTTGAATACCTAAAAAATCGCTGGTGTGTGGAATTTGGGGAAGCTCAGGCTCAAATCTAATCAGTATAAAGAAGAAGCAGCAGGGTGTTGCAGGTTATCTATATAGAACAAGAAACAGTACTTCGGTATAATGACGTTACATTGATGTCCGTGTAAAAGCAATGGATCTCATCACTCAATGAGTATTTATTTGAGTTTTCTGGACTGTGTAATGTCATTACTGGGACAACATATGGTATAACGACCTTCATATCAACGTATTTCGTCCTTCAGATAAAAAGGGTGACCTTTGACCTCCCATTCACGTCAGAGCCAGTGTTGTACAGATTGATGTCGCATGGCTTGGTTAATGTTTCGAGAGCAAACAAAGCAGACACTCACCCAAAACATCAGCGGATCTGTGGCGGGCGATGAAACACGCGTCGTCCCCATAGCACATCCCTTTCTTCAGGATACCTTTACGGAAATCCTTGCCGAAGCCGCAGCTTGCTGTCACCAGGCTGTAGTCGCGGCTGTCTGTCTGAGAGAGTCCGCCGATGACAGCTCTGGCAACCAGTCTACCGTACGACAGCACGGACAACATCACCTAGACACCAGCTCCCACCAAACAAACCGGCCAAGCTAGCAGCAGTGCTAGCTTAGCGTCGATGTAAGCACACAGTGTTGACTGGCTAACTTGCTAACGTGAAAAAAGATGTGCGACTGAGCTAGCCAGACACTGCTGCCAACAACAACAGTCGCCACGCACGCATACACAATGCCTTGCGATGATATAATATCAACAGCCTCGGGTAGCTTTGTTCCTGCGCTGTGAAACCTGAAAGAAATTCACAAAATACAGCCGCCTCTTTTGCTCCGAAAGATCCGTAGGTAGTGCTTCTCTGTGTCCATGGTGCCAGTTCTGCCTTGAGACACTACATAACACAAGATGTGGACGCGCCGTCTCGTGGCCTCGCACACTCCGCTCTGCTAGCAAGGTCTTGTGACTTCTCTGACGTCAGACATAATTACGCAATCTACGTTTCCTAATAAGGAAATATCACTTTCAGACAGCTTTATCTTATCTGTAGGTCATAAAACTAGCGTAGAGACGTTGTTTGGTTACGTATAATTTTATGGCTACTTTAAGCATTAATAAACAAATAAAATTTGAAATCCAAATGGAATGGCGATATAGGAAAAACTAATTAGAGAAAAGGGCAAATTCCCTAAAAAAAGGGGGTAATTTATAATATATACATATATTCTTTTCAATAGCATTGATACATGCACAATGTTTCCCAAGTCTTCCCTCCATTTTCTGACCTAGATGTTGCATTATATTCTGTCTCCCCCTTGTGGGTGTTAACCGATGGGTTCTTCTAAGGTATATAAAAATACATAAAAAACAAATTGCAGTTTACGACTTTGTATTTCAGCTTGATTTTTGACGGTTAAAAATGCAAAAGTTTTAGGAACAAATGACAATCAGATACCAATCCCCCCCTAAAATACACCTAAAGTTTATTAGAAAGATTTAGACATTACAAGAGTGCTTCTTTATTTGTTTAATCTAGCACAAGACTTGTTTAAAAATGTGACGATGCAGTGTAAAATCTGACCGTAAATAAACTGTAAATAAAAAATTACAGAAGTAAACAGGTGTTTGTGAATATCCCCATTGGTTTTATAGCCTTTAATATCAATTACTGACAGTGAGAAAAAGATGACAAATAATAAAGACATGAAAGAAACTGGAAAAATTGTGCACAGCTTCAAACAAGGCATTCCTGTGCATAAGTAGCCATATTGTTACATTTTTCCTGATTGAACAGTCATATGTGGCAAAGACTAGCTGCAAAATGAGTGCAAAACACCTGAGGTTCTCATGGTGACATTATCAATTTACCCCTGTGGACAAAACAAGAAAATATTTTGCTTTCATCGTGTAGGAGTGAATATTTTTCAGTATTGGCAGCATGAAGGATAACCAATCCTCCAAATGCAGAAGACGAAAGCAGAACAGAGGAGTGAGACTCCGGCATTTGTTCCCCGACTCATTTCTTGGCTTGCTTGGTGACCATGTTGCGAGGGGGAGTCACAGGACGGCTTCCGTTGGGCTTCTTTTTCTCAGCTGGTTTCAAAATCTACAAAAAAGAATGTAAAATGTTGGAAATGTTGACAGTGATATTGGTCACATTATGTGGAACACAGTTAATGAAAAGGGCCTTATTTTACAGGCAAACAAATGTTGACCAAGGACGAGATCAGATTCTAAGAGAAGATTTTAGACATTTGAAAGGGCTTTTTTGTATTTACAATCTAGATGAATTAAAATCAATCAATAATATACAAGAACCATAGTCAGAAACGCTGTATTGTTCCTCAGTGGAAAACTGAGTTAAATCTATTGGTAAAAAGATAAACTGATCATGTAAAAAAAAATTTTTTTTTTCCCCCTAATGAATGTTGAGTCACACTTTGACTGAGATTCTGTCACTTAATTTGGCACTTTTTATCAGTTCTTTAGCAGTCCTACTGGCATACCTCACAGTTAAGCATTTTATATATAATTAGCCTTTTGGTTATAAAATGTAATAATTACCCAATGCTTTGTTAATATAAAATTAATCAAGGGTTACGTAAAATACTAAGAGCGGCCGTTTCAAAGTACATTGTTATTCAATTGAGCAGTATTTTACAGTTATCCAGGGAGTCAAATTAATGCCTAACTTGTATTATCCTAAAATACTTGATGCATAAGCGAAGGTACTTTACCTGAAATGAGCACATGAGGGTCTCATCCACACTCATCATGGCACCAGCATTGTCAAACTCCCCACAATAGTTAGGCGCTGAGAACAAAGTGACAAGCTGCCTCTTTGCGAAAAATTCATACCCATCCTCAACAACCTGAAAGAGAGATAGTAATTGTAGTACAGGAAGGTTAACACATTTTTTTTAATTCTCCTTTAAATGATTTAAATTGTATAACACTGAATGTAAATAAAGTGTCAGATATAGTCTAGCCTAGTGGTTTCACTCCAGATGGGCTGGGACCCCTGCAAGGGTCAGAAGATGATGCAGACATCACAAAACTGTGTGTTTCTTTTAAAGATTTTTTTATCTGGTCCTTAATTTTTTTTTTCCCTTGGGGCTAACATGATTATTTTACCTCTTCAAGTCTCTGAATTTTTTCAATAAAACAAGGACAAAAATTCTTTAGTTGAACTAATCACAACCACTAGACACGAACAACTGCTGATCAGGGGACATGGCTTAATTTTGAGGAGTCACAAGCCAAAAAGTTTGGGAAACACTGTCCAGTGAACTCAGAGTTTGTGCCAGGTCCCTGGATAGTGTGTGATAACCTGCACTGCTTGTATCAAGTCCATTTACATGCACAGTAACCTGTCAATAAACAGCCATGGCACACAGTCATATCTCTGTTAAATTTGATAGAGGTGATTGGTTGTGATTACCTGGTGAGCACGACAGATCAGATCCAGGTCATGCTTGTGCAGGAACTTGGCCACCACCTCTGAGCCAAAGGTAAATGATACACCCCTGTCATTCTCTCCCCAGCCCAGAACATCCTTGTCTGGATCAGACCAGAGCAAGTCACACAGCAGACCCTGGTCTGGTACATCAGTGGGGCGCATGATGCGTCTGATCTGCTCCATGGACTGAAGGTCAGGTGACAGTCCTAAAATGAATGGCAGTAAAAGTACAAATAAACCCACTGATACTGAGGTCAACACCTTTCACTCCTGGGTGAAGCCTACGTCAGCTGACAACTGCAAAAACAGCATTAGTCAAGGACAAATAAGAGCAACTGACGTCAAAGGAAGACTTTGGACAACCTGCATAATACTAATACCTCCACGGTGACATGCAGAATCTGGGGAAATTAAAAAACAAATAATCAATTTTCAGACTAATGTTTTTAAAACACCCACCTCCGTGGCAGCAAAAGATCTTCTCATCAACAATGGCGGCAATAGGGAGGCAGTTAAAACAATCTGTGAAGGTCTTCCAGAGTTTGATGTTGTACCTTCTTTTACCTAAATGTTAAATAAAAAAATAAGAAAAAATTACAATTCAGCATTATTTCATAGCAAGAAAAATCAACATCAGAAAATAACTAAGCACCACTACACACAGAAAGTAACATATATAGAATGCCATCACTTATGAATTTGAATAGAAGTTCACTGGCCACAGAGGTGTAACACTCACACTCATCATAGAAACCATATATTCTGTTGATTGAAGCACACTCATGGTTTCCCCTAAGCAGGAAGAAGTTCTCTGGATATTTGATTTTGTAGGCCAGCAGGAGACAGATAGTTTCCAGAGACTGCTTCCCCCTGTCCACATAGTCACCCAGGAACAGATAGTTGCTTTCTGGAGGGAAGCCCCCATACTCAAACAGCCTCAGCAGGTCGTAGTATTGCCCATGGATGTCACCTGCATGACAAAGGTAAGTAGATGCACGTTAAGGACCAAAATGAATAGTATCCACTTGTGTTTTGAGCCCACTGCATTTTTATACTGTTTTTTTTCTAATAAGTATACATATCAAAACAAATCTTTCTTACCACAAATCTTGAGAGGGGCCTCCAGCTCCAGTAGAATGGGTTGGCTGAGAAAAATCTCCCTGGACTTGAGGCATAATCCACGAATCTCATTCTCCTGCAGCTGCACATTCTTGCCAGGCTTTGCTCCTCTGACTGCAACAACAAGACATAAGAGAAGAGTCGACAAAAACAGCAAAAAAAAATTAATAAGTCTCCAGCCAAGCAGGTAATTTGTGATACAGCATCGCTCAGCTGTGGCTGTGCGGGACAAAATGTGACCGGGTATACCGCGCCGGAATTATGCGCAATGTTAGTGTGTGAGAAATTCAAAGTGTACAGGACCGAGTACATGTCGTTCCGTGTCCTTCAGGTATAATATACGAATAATCCCGACACAGACACAAATTAAGATGAAACTGACGCTTACCTTAAAGTAAAGACATCGACGTTAGCTAGCTAATATGGCTACTTATTTTTAAAAGATGTCAATAAACTTACGCTAGAGCTGCCTGTGTACTGCTAACCTCTGTCAAAACAACAAATAGGCAACAACAGATAATATATATCGTTATTGTTTTACAAGTTATCTATATTTCCTTACCTTCTAAAAGACGCTGGATGATACTGTCTATGTTGAGCTTGTCAACATCAGCCATTGTAGCGTTAGGTTGATACAGTCAAATCAAGGTCCTGGCGTTTACACACTTGTGAAAGCTAGCCCGCTAGCTATCCTGGCATTAGCCACCTAAGGTTAGCTTCGTTGATTTTCCGGCTGAGGGTAAAGATGTTGGTGTGACCCTGCTTCTGTTGAACTTAGCTGCCCGTCGATACTTTTTATAATCTAATAATCTACTTAGACATCACAGTTTAAAAAAAAATCTACATCCAGTTGTGGCTTTTGTTAAGAAATCAGGGACAACAAAAATAAACGAGTACTAGCCCTTCGCTAGCGATGGTGTCCCGTCTCTGTTTTTCACTGCCGCACCTTCTACTGCTAGCCAGCTGCCTCAAGGAGGCTGCTGGTAGCTGCACTGCTGCTGCCCCCTACTGTACTGGATGGAGAGCGGCTCTGTAACCCACTTAGATAAAGCTATGGAATGGGGAAAAAAAGAAAGAAAAAAGAGAAGAAAATAGCAACACATCACCTTAATTACTAAGTAGATTTTACGAGCATCATTCTTCAGACACTACTGCAAGAACCAAACTCGTGTAAAAAAATGAAGAAAGTTAAGAAGGTCAAGAGAAATCTTTCTGGCTGCTAATTTGTGTTTAAAACACAAGCAGCAGTATTTTAAAGGCACTGTAATTGCATTAGAATTATTATTTGCACCTAGCCTACAGGATCAGAAAATCTTTTCTTCCTCACAAAGGTAGGTAGGTTAAGTAACTATCTCGTGTGAACTGATACAGTATATGAAAATAATCTAAGCTTAGTCAAGATACAATAACGTTACTTTAACTAAACAATATTTCAAAGTTACACATGATAGAGACAGCTGCACATTAAAGGGTAATTATGCAGTAGCTTAATCATTGATAAGTATTTAACAGTGATATAATATTAGCAGTAAATCCATTGCAAGGAAAATGGTATTTACAAGACAATTATGCAGTAATTTTGGGCACCAGGGACAATTGAATATGCAGTAATTATAGGTATATGACTGAGAGTTCTAGCATATTTATGAATGTACGTGCCAATATTTTTTTGGGAAAAAAAGCCTTCAGTATACTGATGGTTCATTGACTGTTGATTATAGATTGGAAAACAACAGGCCATTTAAAGTGAAGCTCTTAGGCATTTTTGCATCCATTCAAGTGCTGCAAAACTTTACTGTTGAGCAAAGTATTAGCAGTTGGTTTTCTAGGGACAGCTTTTTTGTTTTGTTTTTTTTACTTTTGTTCTAGCAGTTTAAGCAAATGAAAATGGAGTCTGGCACTCAAAAAGAAATGTAATTTCCCTGTGAATAATACACCACATTTTTAATATTCATGAAAAGATACTGCACTGTTTACTATACTACAGGTAGGTTTGCCATTAACACAAAGCAAATAGGTAGACAGGCACATTTTTATCAAAAAGTAGCTTTTGGGGGATATTTAGTTCAATTTAGATTAAATACATTTGAGTAACAGGACAATGGAACACTAAGAGAGAAAGGGATTATCCCAAAATAGATGCTACAGGACTATCTTTGAAATGAAATAAGACCTTGCCTTTGCCTAGCCAGAGTACAGTTGTGGGTTAATAAAGTGAAGTACTCCCTTTAAAACCTTTTTGGTTGGACAAACAGATATCTGTCATATTTCTGACCTGGTCATATCCTACAGCTGCATAGTCAGCATGTGACAATCAAACAAACAAACAAGAAGAAGAGCAATTAATTAAATATCACATCATTGAAGGCCCTGACTGCTGACAATTTCCCACACCATAAAAAGTTTATGGTTGTAAAAATAATACCAGTGCTACTGCCAGTGCTATTTATCCTCCCCTCCCTTATTTAATCAACAAAAATATCTCAGTGCCTTTAAGATGAAGACACTCAAACACTTAATTTTTCTGTGGTCAAAAACTTTTAATTTAATTTATTGCACAACTCAAGATTACAAGTATGAAGCAGAATAACAGACATATCTACGCATACTAAAATATTTAAATCGATATGTCCTTATTTAATGAAACAAAAAAATTATTTCATCAAAAAAATGAAGCTGAACTACGAAATAGTTACATTTAGCTTCATTTTTCTGTTGTAGAAGGTGTGATCATTGTACATATCTCAGCATATATATGATCCATTAGTGTAAATGTCCAGAGCTCTATCTCAGCAATAACAAATCTATTCTTGGTCTTTCTCTTCACCATGTGTGATCACATAGACCAGGTTTTTGTAGTCTAGGTTCCCCGCTACATCTGGTGGAAATGCCGTAAACATCTGTTCCATCTGTGGGCATGATGAAGGAAAAAAATCATGTTTTAGGATGAGAATATCTCCAATAAAAAAACAAAAAAAACAATGTCATACTTTAACATGTCTAAAAATGGAGCTCTAACCTCTTCAGGGGTGAACCTGTCTGCCTGGGTCGTCAACATCTCTGTCACACTGTTAAGACAAGAAGGGATCAAAGTATGACATTTATTGACTGTTTACAACACAGGGTTGCACAAAGAAATGCAAGATGTAGCTCATTAATGCTGCACACACAAAACATATACACAAATATCAAAGTTACAGAATAAAATATGATAAAAACTACAACAAAATAAAAACCATATTTACTAGAAGTTGCTCTGGTTGAGTGGCAGCAGACACTTCCTTAACTGTTGCCAGACGGCCTTGGGTGAACAGCCTTTTGTTCGGGTTGGTAATGTCTTTTAGTGTCCTTTGTTGAAGTGCCTTTCCTTACTTTAAGAGCCCAAAGGGTACTAAAGCCTGTTCACCCTACTTGTGTCTGGCAAGAGATATAGAAATATCTGCTGCTGTACCAACAGCAGATGAGCAAGCTGGAACAGAGCACTAGACTGTTACTCACAAGTCTTTCTTCAGCGTTCCCTTTCCCTCAGGATCAAAGACTTTGAAAGCATTTAAAATTGTCTCCTCTGGGTCAGCACCTAAAGATGATAAATAGCAGCTCCAAGTTTATGCTTTAAGACAAATATCTTTTTTTTTCCAAGAGCAACATGGTCCTCAATGTTTTTGAAAGTGTTCTCTACAGTCAGGGCTCAGAATTATAGAAAACAAACCCCTTACCTTTAAGTTTCTCTCCAAACATGGTGAGAAAGACTGTGAAATTAATCGGTCCTGGTGCCTCCTTCAACATGTCATCAAGCTCTTCTTGCTTCACATTTAAACGACCTGGACAAGGATTGATGTAATGTTAGAATGAAGTTCAGGGCTAGAACTAATGATTTTTTTATTACTGATTAATTTGACTGTTATTTTCCTGAAAAACTTGTTGAATCATTTGATATTTTTTATGTCAAAAGTCAGATGTTAAATTTACATCAAATAATACAAAAAAAGCAACACATGCTAATGTTTGAGAAGCTGGTACTAAAGAATGTTTGCCACTTGGCCAACTTACTATTATCAATATTAAAATGGTCATCTGTCTTTGACTTATTGCTTTGGCTCTTACAAGGCTTTCAACTCTGTACATTTCTATGAAATTTAATAATGTAAAACCCTGATTACACAAAAGCAACATACACACACATGAACAGACACACAGGTTGTCTCACCTAAATCTGCAAAAGTGTCTCTCAGGTCATTTTTGTCGATGAACCCGTCTCTGTTTTGGTCCATGATAGTGAAAGCCTGCAGAGATTGTATTGTTACATGCTGTGTATCTAGTATGCACAGTAAGCATTAACCACACAGTAAACTGCTGAAATTCAATTTTAAAGAAAACATTTGGCAGAGAACTGACTTCTTTGAACTCCTGGATCTGGGCCTGTTCAAACATGGAGAACACATTGGAGCTGGCTCCCTCTGCTCTCTTCTTTGCTTTCTTGGGGGCCTGCAGTGTTTGACAATGACACTCTACTTAGATTCAATACTAATGGCCCGATCATCACTTGACTCACTGCTCTAGCTCCACTCATTATCGGTTTTACCGTGACACATGCGCTTATGATAACGAGCCTATGATCAGCAAACTTACCAAATGCGGGGGCATTAATTGCACAACAGGCAAGGTTTACACCGGGGCATGCATTTCATTAGGAGGGATTACAAACACTGTCAGTTTGTTATGGAAATATTTACTCAAGCCTCCAATTTTGTGAGAATGCAGACTAAGCCTGGGGAGGGTGTGGTCTGCTGCCCGCACTCCCACAGTCCCAGGATCACATGAGGGATTATTCTATAGGGCCTGGGTGATGACAGGATGGTACACTGAGCCCTGTTTGATCAGAAATCCCTTGGAGACATGGATTATGTTGAGCTATTTACATGACTGCCAAGGAACTGCGAATAACAGCGTGAGGGGATGCAGGGCGATGACATCATATTGCTTGGCTTCACAGGGCCTCTCGACAGCTGCTGTCTAACCCTTGTTGTGGATTAGCTCTCGAGCACTTGTATATCTCATGGATGGGACCTCTGGCACTCAGCTTCATTTATTTCTTTATTTTTGTTTTAAGAGGATTCTCTCAATCATGGGTTGTGAGGCCAAATTTGCTGTTTGGTGACACTGTCCACTGCAGATCAACCAACACAAACTTTATTCATTAAAATAATTTAATTACTCTTGACCAGTTTGCTGTTTGTACCTGTTGCTCCTCTTTTCCTCTCTTTTTGTCTCTTCACCTATCATATCCTTGTTAGTTCTTTTTTCTTCTTTTGTCTCCTTCTGTTTTCCTCTTGTCTCCTCTTGTTTGTATCCTTTCTTCTACTCTGCTTTTCTGTTGTCTCCCCTCTTCTCTTTTTCTTTCCTTTCCTTCATTTCTTGTCATTCTTCTCTTTTCTCTCCCCCTCCTCCTCCAATCTCTTCTCCTTTCTCCCTTCTCCTGTTTTTGCCTAAATCTCTTTTCTTCTCTCCTCTTTTCTCTTCCTCTTTTTCCCCAGTCTTTCTTTCTCTCTTGTTCTTGTTTCCTCTTTTCTCCCTCTGGTCTTCTTTTTGATCCAGTCATGTCCTTATCCATTGATTCCTTTTACTTTTCTCTCCACAGTTACTAATTCATGTAGTTTGGCATGAAATTTTAGTATGGTGAGAGGAACAAATAATCAATAAGTCATCAATAGGACAAGTGGAGCGTCATCCTATTGATGATATGTTTTTGGTGATCTATACTCAGTACCATTAAGAATATTGACATAGGAGAATATTGATTTATTCTCACTTGTGTAAGCAGAGCAAGATATGTACTTTAAATCATGCCATGGCAGTATAATATGTATATATGTAATATAATATTTGAACACATCAGCCATGCAGCACAACCAGGATGTCTCTCACAATCTGCTGTTACTTAGAACAAGATTAAATGCAGTTAAAGCTGTGTCCACTCACCATATTTCAGTAGTAGCTGGATGAGGATCAAACAGTATCCCTGCTGCTTTATGATTAGTCGGCACACAAAATAAGGGGTACGCCTAGATATAGTGACTCTTCTCCCCTCCATAATGGCGCATGCTTACGAGTTATAAATACTCTATGCCCTCTTTAGGCAGAGACCCAGGTAAAGAAGACTCTTCCCTCACCGCCACCAATCCCATTGTCAGAGTTCATGAGATTTAGGGATAATAGCCAAACACACATACCCCATTACTGAGACCCAAGAATAACAATAGGACATAGCTTTGGCTCAGGGGGGCCAGCTGTTTTTGTGACTGGCAGTTGCACTTGATTTGATCCATCACCCACCTGTCCTGTTAGTACTCCACAGGGGCCAGGACAATGTCATGATGGGAGCTGTTTCTTGGTAGCACAATAAACGGAACTGCTAGCCAGAGCGTTCCTAGACTTGATCCTAAACAGCAGGTCATGCTGTGGAAAGCATTAGTAGGACACATTATTCATATGATGAGGGTCACGAACAATGTTTTTCCGTCTCTGTTCATGAAATTAAACCTTTACGAAAGTTTTAAGCAGAATAACAGTCAGTGACAGTGCTTGGTTTAGAAGACATATTTGATACATTATACATAACTATGAGGTATATGAGGTTAAACTGTGGTAATTGAAGACAAATAAAAATTAAAGTAAAGTGAGTTTTAGGAGGAAAGGACAAAAGAAGCATATATGTCGAAGTCTGAGTATTAACTTTTGAGTTTTTAAGTGGTTGTCAGTTGCTTAAATTGTATATTTTAAGTATCATAGTTTACCCAACATGTGCACAAAAACAATGTCTTTAAATATATTGAAATCTAATACAACTAGCAACTCACAGCCTCCAGCTAAATGAATGTCACACCAAGGCTCTGTTCCCATCTGGCATCAAGATCCATCCTGATCACAAGTGGACAGCCTTCAGTACAGGTGGGAAAGCACCCAAGATGCATTGAGGACGCATTTGTGATCTGATCACTCAAGTCGCATTCGGAGTTGGTCTGGGCCACATGTGGCCACCTTCTTTTAGCAGTGGGAACAGCAATCCCTCCTGGGTTACACTGAAGGACCGCCTACTCAACTGACATCTGTATAAGTGGAAGTACATACTTATTTGTGTGACAATGGTGTCATAGTAAAGTGTGAAACATCAAGCTGGAACCATAATAACCCACAACAACTGGAAACAACAACTTAATGGATTCACAAGGATGGAGTTGTTGTTGTTGTCGAATCTGTGTTGTTTTGATTTGCCTACTAGGTTTTTCCTTTTTTAAAAAAAAATTCAGGCAGATAAGAAGGGGGTTCGTCTTCTTCGTTTTTCCAGTTGACTCGGCACAGTTTAGTGCATTGCTGCCTCCTGCAGGTATAAAACAATATCACCTTACGTCTGTATGAGTGAAAAATTATGTTTATTTGCATACAGAGCGGGGAAGTGTAATCTGATCACAAGTGGTCACTGGAGACGCATGTAGAGATGCATGTTGATGCAAGGTCGGAACAGATGTGCTTGGAGCTGTCCACTTGTGTTCTGATCACCAAGGACGGATGTGAATTCCAGATGAGTAGAGAGCCTAAAAGTGAACATCTTCAAACTCCCCTCTATTAAAAAAATGTTTGGCTTCTTGTTACTTAAATTGGGTGTTTGAGCTTCAATGGCAGACTTTTACTGTAGAGACAGCTTTCACACTTATGTGCTACAGCAGCAAAAGTTTTTTGTGCTCACTTTGAATCTCAGTATAACATGTCTGCCTGTTCAGGGTTTTGTGACATCACAAATAATTTGATGCCAATCATGATCTAGTATGCTGTTTACACAAGTTGATTGAGTCCCCTTCACTGAGAATAGTCCTTGCAGTAAGTTCAGAAACATCCTGTGTCTTGACTTGTGTGCATATATGTAAAGAATCTGGAAGATTGAATTATATAGAGGGTATTGATGAAGTACTTTTTGACAAACCACATCATATAATCATCATTTTAGTATTTTATTTGTTTTAATACAGGTCTGCAGGATATTTTTACTCTAATAGAGCTACTTTAAATGATAAGTTTAAACACAAAATTTGATTTCTATGTGTTTGAATTGTAAACTAGTAATATATGGGTAAGAATTTAAAGTCTGCAGATATATAGTTTGGATGGCCTAAAATTTATTTTGTCAGCATCTTCCTTAAAGGATATTGAAGGCTTAAATTAAAGGGAAGGTTCACCTGCACTTTTGCATCCTTTGTTTTTGTATTTATGTGAACTGACACTCATAAGTGTTCAGGCCTGTAGATGAAAACTGCACAGAGCCATTTGGATGGAAAAGAGCTTTCATGGTGATCGTTTCGAATTCTGTTTCATTCTTTTATTTTCTGACAGCTGTTTACTTCCAGGTTGAAGAGTATTTTCCTTAAGATTACTGAAAATTACCACATTAAAGTGTTAATTTACGTGTTTGTGACTTAAAAACACCTCTTTGACAGCAGATATTTCGACATGTCGTAGCATGAAAAGCACAGGTGTAATTAATTACCTTAATTAAGGTTGCAGCGCAATTAGATGTTCCTGTTGCAGGATGGTGGTATTGTGGATAATGGCTCACAGGCGTGACTTACTGGAACACCTACATCTTTAATGTTATTAGTTCCACCTGTGCTTTGCCCGCTCTGACAAGTTAAAATGTCTGCTGTGACAAACGTCTGTGGGCTGCCCAGCAGGTACACACACTCATATTCAAATTTTCACAAATGGCAAACAGTCACAGATTTTAGGCCTTATTAAAGCAGCAACTACAGTACCTAATGTTAAACCATAGAACTAATATTAGGAATATTTGGAGTAGACTTCATGTTTTTTCACAAAGCCCACAGTGCAGATGCCTGTATTTCTTTGACCATTCATTTACCCATCTTGTCCAGTGGGTAGTGCTAGCAACCCACAGCTCCACCACAGAAATCTTGATCTTGTCTCATTTTTAGCAACACACCGATATAACTCGCCGCTGCATCTAAATTTGTTGGCCTGCTTGATTTGAAACAAATACTCATTTGTAGCCCATGTGTATTGTTAATATATTGAATTTTATTTTCAATAAGATCACTTGAGAATTAAACTGCATCATGCGCTGAATGAGGTATTTAATTATGTTGATATAATTTCTATTCATAAAAATTGCAAGACATTATCCCATCTTCTAATGAATATTTTAATAAAGCTTAATATGGTCCACTAATCACCCACCAAGCAAAATCTTCATTTTAATACAGTCAATGTGCAGATGCACTGTCACCTTCATAAATACAGGCAAGTCCCTGTGTTGCCTGCTTCAGCTACACAGGACAGATTTTTATTTATTAGAAAACTGTAATACAAATTTCTGAATAAGATACAGAGACTTAGCTTTGCTGGTGATGAGAATATAAACAAATTGTTGCAAATTATTGTAAAACTATAGTAAATAACACTTTAAGGAAAAGACTACGGTTAAGGAAAAGACTACTGAAATGCATATTTAGTTATGGTTGATCCTGCAAAGAGTCACAATGTTCTGCAGAGACCTTTCACACTTTTCAGGCCATCATTCTATTTAGTATCAACCAGCTTTTTGGCTACATAAAATATAAATGTTAACTAAGGTAATAATTTGCTAAAAAGGTCACTCAAAATGATAAAACATTTACACACAGTCAAAATAAAGAGATGACAATCACACCAAGTATGTAGAGTCACCGTGTTAAAGTCTCTGTGATAGTGCTCATGTTAGATTCTTTTCAGTTCATTTCACTCTCAATTATCAGCATCACTGATGATTGAGAGGGTCCCACAAAGCAGTATATAACCCTCCAGGACATCAGGAGACAAGGAATATTATAATGATGGCCAAAATTTGCTGTAGGCACAAAAATGAGTAAGGCAAGAGTTTGGTAGAGTCTTTTCTCCACCATAAAATCACCATAAAAAGCTAATTTCCAAAGAATTTTTTAAGTGATCTGAAATCCTACAATCAGTGACCTCATCTAAACAATGATTTTCTCGCTGTTGAATAATTTCCCAACTGTGCACACAATTCTCATTTTAAATGATCATGCATTACATTTTAGATTAGATTTTTTTTCTTAATAAAAGTTTGATTTGAATCAGGTGACAAGGTTACAGTAAGAGGCCTGTAGTGCTTTGGTGAGGACAGTGATTATTGTTCGGTTAAAATTATATTTAGATATGAAGAACTGAGTGAGTTTATCCAATTTTAGAAAATTTCACAGAAAGTGTGGCCTGATAGACAAAGCTTTAGCCTCTGAAGAGTGGAGACTTAAAGGTTTGGGTCCCACCTGGGTCCCCACAGAGCCCGGAT
Source organism: Acanthurus lineatus (assembly GCA_029814665.1). Lineage (NCBI taxonomy): Eukaryota > Metazoa > Chordata > Actinopteri > Acanthuriformes > Acanthuridae > Acanthurus > Acanthurus lineatus. The sequence continues at coordinate 4,998,123 of JAPZDV010000022.1, forward strand.
TGTCTAAATTCTTTTTGAGATAGAAAACAGCGTTCCTCTCTGCAAATGTCTGTGATTACAAACACTTTGCTAGATCTGCTGGGAAAATAGACAGTTTTTCGTGTGTGAGGTCAAACATTCATCTGAGAAAAAAGATCTGTGATGTGTGTCTTTACTTACTGAAGTGCCTTGGACTCAGGTTCAGCTCATTCCAGTGTCGCTCTTCACTTCTCACTCTTCACCGACTCTGCCCCTTCTCTTCTGCCGTTGTGTGTGTCCTCGAGTTGTTTGTAAGGAAACATTTATTTTATCACAATAAAATGTGTTGCATACTGATCAGATCTTCTACTTAAATGTTAATTAGTATCAGTGCTTCATTTGAAATGATTGAATTTCAATATTCAAAAGTCAGAAAATAAAAATGTAAAAATCACCAAATTGGAGCAGATTAGCAATAACTTACTGATCACCTTTCGCGGGGCCTTAATGAGTTGTAAATATTTAAAAGCTGTCTCCTTCTTTCTGTTGCTAAATTGTGAATTCTGGTTTTGTGATATATCACTATCCTCCTAATTGCATTTGAATCCTGCATTTTAGCTTCACCCTAGAGCCACAAATAAAATGCAATAAGCAAAACTTTTAATAACCTTCCTTCACTTTCCCCTGAGGTGTTTGTCTTTGGCAGAGAAATATGTTATTGTCCCCTGAGGTGCATAAAATATGACCCATGACAATATTATTTTTCTATCTGAACTGATTTTCATAAGGGATATCATGAAGAAGCGACTGTGTTAGACCGCTGATCAGAAGGTGGAACATGGATAAAAGCATTGGTTTTGATGGATGCCGTTACCCAGTGATAATGGTTTAATTAATGTAGGAAATCACACAAAGCTCCTCTGCACGTAACCTTGCCTCTACCGCTGTGTTGTCAGCAGGGGGAGCTCCTGGCACCAGTGTTGTAGCAGCACAGCAGACTATGTGTGTTCCCTGGCCAGGGGAATGAGTTATTTTAAGTAGGCAAAGAGCAACCTCATGCTTTATTGAGTTTGGCAAAGTAAAATATGTGACAGATTTTATCTACTTCAAATATTGCTGTCATTTACTTCTTTTAAAATGTAGCATTCTGTTTTTGTCCCAATTAAAGAGCATTTTAATGTAGTCTTGAATTACAAGCATACATACTTTTACATTTTTAAAGTTTTCTATCAATATGAATGCGCAATGAAGCAAAGCAGGAGCTTTGACAATGTATGTACAAATGAAGTGACTTAATTTTTAAGTATTGAAAAACTATAACTATATCATGAAATATTGTGGCTTAAACTTTGGCTACTACAGGTAATAGTGTCTAGCTTAAGTAAATTGATTTAGAAAAGAGTGTAAAAAATATATGCTACTTTAATAATTTAAATGTGTGCATTAAAAGACATTATTGAAAGAATCGACCTGTAGTAAAAAAAACTCTATATAGTAGTTCATATACAGGAGGGTATTTATATTAAATTCCTTTAAAATACGGACATAAGAGTTTAAAATGCGGATATTTAGTAAAATTTGCATAATGGAGAAACGACGCGTGGACTAAGTGACATTTTAATAATAGACTTCATACGTCGATAAAGCAGCTTATTTTAATTTTCCAACAGTGCGTCTGATTTGTCTGGCCCACTTGCTTCTATAATAAACAGGGTAAAAAGTAGGCTGTGAATACATTTCCTGAACTCCACTAATCCACACATCATCTCCTTCCCTTTTCCAGACGGTATTGATCAACCCGGGGTTTTACGTCAGTATTGATAACTTTGCCAAAGCAAAATCAAGTGCAATTGTCCAGTTAATGTCGGGGACGGAGGCACGGATACACTTGCTTTTTTACTTTTCAAACACTCGGGCAGTTCGCCCGAAATATCGTCCACTTTTTTCCGTCTCACTCGCTCAAAAAACATGTCGGTGGACTTGTCAAACATATCGGCGGAGTCTCGTGCAAAGTCTTTTCGTTGTGTTTTTTTAAAAGTGGGACCGGTGATCGTAAACGTTGTTTAACGAGGGGGAATCCAGCCCACATATTTATTGCAGCCACTGAAAAAAATCTCCTCAATATCCCCCAAGATGGCCGCCGATGTAGGATCGATGTTTCAATATTGGAAGAAATTTGATCTACGGCGGCTTCAGGTTAGTGCTATTCTCACCTTTCTCGGCTTATTTTTCCAGCGGAATGTCTTGTTACTGTACTCCGGTGTGTGTTATCTTGTTTTTGGTGAATGTAAGACAAAAGCTAGCGGCGTTTGCATTGATAGTTATTAGAAATTGATCCCTCTTCTGCCTTTGTTCAGTTCAATCATTGATCAGCGGTGGAGCGACCGTGGAGCAGCACAGCCTCTGTGTTAGCCACACCGATCTGGGATCAGCACCGCGGACAGCACTGATGTTTACATGCATTAGCTTTTCTACCTTTTTTTTTTTTACTCGTTATTGTCCGCGACAAGCACCGCCGTACTTACATGTACGGAAACTTTTAATGCGCCTCCGTTCTTGGACGTAGGCTGTAACTTTTTCGCCCAGCTTAATGTTTTATGCGGTTTGTGTCGACGGCCGTTGCGTTGCTGCTGCATCTTTCAGTAGGCTAACGTTATAGTACAATTCATGTAATTTGACATTTTTTGTATTTTGAAGAATTTGCATGTTGGGAAGTTTTATTTGTGATGGGGAAAGTTTATTTTTTTAGACATTAGACGTTCTGCTAGAGCATTTAATGCAAACAGTATTTCCCATATGTGCGGACTGTACATTTTGACACGTAAGTCGTAACTGATAGTGCAACATAAAACCAGTTAGTTTTTCCCCCTTATTTTAATTTTTTAAAATAGGACGAGCTTTAAAGTGTTTAATCGCTGAAGTGCTGGACTGTTTTTGACGGCTGGCCCGTGAATGTTTGTAGTTAAATAGCGTTGAGAATGTGGCAGGTCAGGTGAGCAGTTTGTTCGTATCACAGCCATAACATGTTACCTATAGAGTGCCGTTAAATAGCATGTCTGCTCCGCAGCCTGCTGCTTAACCCGCTGAGCCGGAGTATCATTTATAAACCACAATGCTGACAGGCTGTGCGATTGTATTCCTGAAAGCAAACGTTGAAATAAGGTTGGCAAAAAGCTAAACGCTGTTTTCAGTGTCCACCACTCCCGCCCCCCCCCTTTCTCCCCTCGCTCCTGAAGCCGCATAGGGCTGCTCGGCCGGGGGGGCTGTGTAATTGTATTCCCCGCTAATGTTTGTAAATCAGCCTCGGCCGGCGCAAGGGCAACATCCCTGCCATTTGACTGATGTTCTGTAACATGAGAAATGACAGGAGCATGGCAGTCCGGGTCCCTCGGAAAAGCCTACCGAGGAGGAGAAATCAGATCTGGTGGCTCTCGGTTTGTCTTGTGCTGGTCGAGTGTTATTCCAGCTCCCAGCCGCTGGACCTCTCTGCCTCTCATCCAGCCTGGGATCCAGAGGGGCGAGGGAGCTATTGTTGCGGCTCCGTGTAGCGTCCTCTCTGCGGGCTCTCATCCTGATTCATCCCGGCTCCAGAGGACCGTATAGCATTTTATGATAGATGTATGCATTCAAGGTTTTTCATTAAATGTGACTGAGTAGCTGTGGAGCTAAATCTGAACTGCCCCTTAAGGATGCCCAAGCCATTACCTAGTGTCATGAGCAGTGATGTAGTGGTATATAATAAAAAGGTTAGCCTCCAGTCAGTGATCATCATAAGGCATATGAACACTAACATGAAGAAAAAAATTAAGAAAAAAAAACCTGCAGAAAAGTGTTAGTTCATGCTTGTGTTTCCTTAAGTGACCTTATCCTCATGTAAAATGAATCACTTTCATACTGCTCGCTAAGAAATACTAGTGTCTAAATCTGCTGCAGAAGGATGGTGGTCAGTTTATAAAGGTGGCTAAATAATTCCATCAGTAGGTGCATGAATTGAATATTTGTGTTTACTCTGCGGCGTACCTGCTTTTAGGCTTTTCAGTTGTATTTCCATGTAGCCCAGGTGATGCTTTGAGCTGTAAAAAAACACTGTTTATCACCTGGATAATTTTGCAAACAGATAATTTTTTTAGAAGCGCTGCCTTGCAGAAATGCAAGTATTCATCACAGCTGCATTATAGATGTATGAAATAAGTTAAATGCACATATAGTCATAAATTGGCTAAAAATTAATCCAACTATGAGTAGCACATCTTGACTCTGTCTCCATAGTCGATGAAAAAGTGCCCTCTTTCTATCCTTTGCAACCGGTTTGTTTATCGCATACAGTTTGTCAGGCTGTTGTTAATGATCATCTGACAGTTATCTCACTGAAATTATGTTGCTTTAACACTGCAATCTTTTACTGTTTCACAGGAGTTGATCGCATTTTCTTATTGTCAGCAGCTCTGGTAAATATTCTTTCAAGCCTCTGGTTGCAAACATGCCTGTAGCCTAAATGTGACATCGTCTGCTACATGTGTCAGAAATCAATTAATTCACTTATTTCTCATTCAGTCATGGTTGGAGCCAGTTTCTGGCAGTGTAAAATCATTACAGCTGACTCCCCACCTAAGCCCATGTAAAACAGTATTCTTGCTGTATCTGAGGACATGTATGAGCTGTTTATTTTAGCCGTTCACACCGGAACATTTATTTTCTCATTACAAGTTATTATATCAGTAAACTGAGTGTGCGGGTTTTTAGTGTTTGTGCAGTAGACTTGTGCCTCCGAGTTTTACAGGATGAATAATTCACCTGCAGGCTGATGAAAAGAGGGCAGGGAAAGTGCGAAGCGCTGAGGTGGAGTGACCTTGGTTCCTGCTGGCTGCAGGTCACCCAGCCGTTGCTGTGGTAATCATTCACACCAGCCAGATGGCATTTCCGTGGGCGAGCATGAAAAGGACGGGTCAGGGTCTGTCCTGCCAGGTCCTGCCAGGCCCAAAAACAACTCTAGGCCAATACGGTACCTGGAGAGAGAGTGCTGGGCCTGTAGAAACACTCTGCTGAGCCAGGTGATGAGAATGTGTGGTTGAACTGACAGATTTGTTTATTCCTATCAGCCTACATGTTGTGTTTATCATATATTTATCACATGCATCCCGTTGAATTGCCCTTTTAGTGCACTGAGAGAAAAGAAATTGCAAAGATAACATCAAAGCAGACTAAAAAAAACTTTTATTTAATTTTACTTAAGAAAACTTGGGCTCCATGCCTTTACTACCAATCACTTCTAGCCCTCTGTTGTTCTTAGCAATGTCGCAATGCTGCGCTCATACGGCGAAATAATGCTCCGCTTATTTGTTACCGTTTTTTAGCCTTGTTTCCACTCTCTCTTCCATGAATCCAAGAGGCAGTGGGGTTTTAGATCAGGAACAAAAGCTTGTGATTGTACTACATTTAGCATGACTCAGTTGCTCTGGTGTCAGCTCTAATCCGCACACAGAGACAACAGTATTGCCAAACAGTGAAATTGCTTTGCAGCCTGTGAGCCTGGCTGCCTCCGCTGCCAGCCTGCTCTGTGTGCTGTTTGCCAGTAGCTCCCACACACATACACAAAAACACACACACACACGCTCACCCATACACATGCACACACATACAACACACCAACCCTGCAATCTCAAATTGGCTGTGAAAATCGGTCTCTGTCTCCCTTTCATTCATGCTTTCATATATTTGTTTGCTGATATTGTTAATGTCAAATGCATCAGCATAATCTCATTGTAGTGGAGAGTAAGTAAGTCCAGAGCGCCTCAGATCTTGTATTATTTATCACAATGACTGTATCATTTGATTCGTATGCTGTGAAAGATATAAAAGGCTTTAAAGTCGACCTCCACTGTGCTGCTATATGTGCTCATTATCTCATTTTCAAGACTCGTCTTTTGTTGTAAGGTTTTTCAAACCTCCTGCAGATTAAGTGCTGTGTTTAAATGTAAAAGCTGCCCCATCATCATAATCAGCACTGGTTTGAGTCAGGCATGCCTCCCATATAAACATTTCTTAGCATGCCTTTTATTATTATTACCACTTCTGTGAACTGATGGGTGGGGCATGTCTGTCACGGTCCCATATCCTTCGGGTTGCCCTTCTCTTCCTTTGACAGTGACAACAAAGCAAATAAGAAAGAGGGGAGCTCTTACAGGACTATCTGGGGCAAATTGAGATGTGAAATCCAGGAGCCATAACCCCAGCACATAAAACGCAGGGAACATTAGAGAGCGAGAGGAGTGAAACAGACTTCAGCATTAAGCTGTTTAACCTCTCTGTGTAGCATTAGTGGTAGAGACTTCAAAGCAGATGCTTCAGCGTTGGAAGCAGAATGACAAATGGGTTTAGAGACAGCTACCGTGAGCATTCTCACAGGAAGACTAGGCCTGTCATTAATGTCAGCTTAATCACTTTGACCTTCCTTCAAGTAGATTTCCATACCTATCCAATCATTTTGCTTTGCTTGTGCTCCTGTTTGCAGACTGCTGTATGTGCTGCTGTTTGATAAGGCTGGGTGTGATGATGTTACCGTCTATGTCAGTGTTTGTATACTTCAAATGTCCTGAAAGCAGTAATATTGAAGCACTGGTTAACTCCTGCTACAAAAAAACTTTCCTTTAGTAATATGTAGCCATGCATTTAGCTTTGGTTTGATTTTTCCAGCTTTTGACATATATGTCTCTGAGGTCTTTGCCTCCATTCGAATGCAATGGCTGTGAATGTAGTTTCCTTACTGTTTTTCACAGCTTTCAAATAATTACTGCTGCAGGCAGACCAAATACCACCACGCTATGTATCACTGTTCATGCAGAAATCAGACATTTTGGCTCCTGATCGGCTCATAAAATTTGTTACGGGAAGACTGTTAAAACGGGCAGTCTTCTTAAGTGAACTGTAACATGGGAGGAAAATGGCATTAGGTGGGTCTGAAGCAACAAAAAAACCTGATTTACTCCGACCAAGAAAGATCTTTTCTATTACTGTCAATACAAACTGTGTAAAATCAAAGATGGAAGTTTTGTCAAGGAATAGAATGCAGTTTAATTTAGTAACTCTGCTGTAACGCTGCTTCTTGCCACCGATGGCAGCACTGAGAGCACGGCTGCCAACACCACCTGAGCAGGCAAGTAACTAGAAATCTTTGCTATCTTTGATTTTACATAGTTTGTATTGACCGTAATGGAAGAGGCCATTGTTAGTTGGAGTAAATTGTGTTTATTTATTTCTTTGTATGTATTTTTCCCTCTAAAGAATTTTTGGAGCCATTCTTTGAGTAACATGTCTTTGACTAAAATGTCTGAGTGTTAGGAGCTGGGTATAAAGGTCCATGATGGGTATTATGACTGTCGATCAGGGGCTAGACAGTTCTCATCTAAAATATTTTCTGCCTAAGAAATGCAAATTGTTATGATGGCATGTTCAGATTTTTTATTTGAAAGTACATTGTTATTCTGAAGAGAGATGTTGCTGTAAAATGCTGTAAATTCTGTGAGCACCTCAAAGCATCAAACAGAAGTCCTTTGCGTTAATTTAATATAGGTTGATTAGAATTCTCAGAAACTGAAGTCCCAAAAACTGACCCTCGAAACCACTTATGAATTAGATTATCTAAACTCATGACATAATGTGGACATATTATTTTATAAATTAATCACTAATTGTTGTGGCAGATTAGTGCTACGATTTTTTGTCATTATCCTGTTTCTTATATTGTCTGTTTGTACGAAACATTATCCAAATATTTCTGTCTTTGAAGGCTTGCCGTTTTAATGTCTTCTTCTGTGAGGTGCCAAAAAGCAGTACCCCAATGTTTCAGCAGGAACGTCCCCTTGGTAGTTGACAGTGCTCCACAGCAAGAGACGCCAGATTTTTCATAGCAGTGCGTTCTCTGTTCTGCTGCCCCTAGGCTGGAGCAATTGCTTTGCAGGAGTAAATAACCAGCTTTAACAAAACTTCAGGGACACATTAGTCTGCTGGAGGATGGTAGGGCAGCCTCTTCTTCCCTCACAGTGAAGACGGCGGAAGCGTCAGGAGGAGAGAGGTAATGGCTCATCGGCATGGGTATAAAGCTGTGTCTTCTCTCCCTGCTGACAGCCAGTCCCATGCCCAGCAAGTCCATATTGAGCTGCATTTCTCCACCGCGGCCTTGGCTTTATTTGTTTTGACTGTCTGACGCTACTGCAGATGTATTGAGCACCCGTCCTTTCTTGTTCATTTTACTGGGCTTACAATGAATCCCACTGCCCTCCCTCTTTCAGCCACTCTCCCTCTCTGTCTCTCCATCTCTCTACCTAGCATCTCTCAGCTGTATCTGGCAGGGTTTCACTTGCTGTATTTTATTTCTCTATTGTCCATTTTGACCTTCCTGACTTTAAAAAAAAGCCGTTTTTTTCCCCCCCAAATGTGCAAGTGCCAGGCTTTTGTATGGTGTGTGTTCTGACGTCGGTTGTCATGTAGCGTGAGTTAGCATGGTGTGAAGGGTGCTCCTGGGGCCGCCACACTCATGAGATCAATGCTTCACTAACCTTCTCCAGGTTGTCTTTGGGGATCCCAGCAGCTCTCATTATGTGCCACTGCTCAGAGTGTGTTTACCAGACTGGAGGAATAGTCGTCTTGTTCATGCCATCCTTTTGTAAGGCCCATTTGTCCTCATTTAAGTGGGAAGAGAGAAGACCCGGGAACGTCGGCCTCTCGGTGGTCTTTTGAGCAGTAACCAGCATTTGTTAATACAAAGCAGATGTGCTCTTATTTGTCAAAATAATACAAAAGGTGTGTTATAGCAAAAGCAGACGGATCAGGCTTGTTGTGTTAGCTGGTCTTGTCTTTGTGCAGCTGCCCCCACACAGTTAATTACACTCTTATTCATCCCCAACAATGGGAGGGGATAGAATAAATCTGAGCCGCGCACTCTCGCTTCTTCACCAGGAAGGTGCAGACTGGGACCCTAAAGCGAGCGAGTGGCTTCAAGAGGTACAGTTTATCATTTTTAATGGAGAGGAACAGGAAGTGGAGACATGAAGCTGGGCTCTGTGATTTATACACCGCCTCAGTCGGGGGAGAAAAGAGCAAGTCTATCTCCCTGTCCACACCTCTGGTTTGCAGTCGCTCCTGCTCGAATCATACCCCTTCGCTATTCTCGGCTCCTCTTCAACACTACCAAAATACACTCGCACTTTGCTGGAGCCTCTCCAGGGAAATAACATAACAGTTGAATTTGCCTATCTAACCAAAAGCTTTTTTTTTTTTTTATAAAAAAGAAAAACAACACCTTATTGATTTATAATCCAGTATTAATGTCAGCAATTATATGGTAACACGTCCGCTCTAATTAGTTATTGCTGGTGTGTAGGAGGTACAGTATCATCCCCAAATCAGTCTGCATCGCTCTGCTGCCTCCTGCCTTTCAGTTTATCTGGTTTTTGTTGTTCCCTGAAAAGCCCAGTGATGTCATGCCTCCATTGTCACCTGTTCATTTACTTTCGTAGTGGAGGGCATCGGAGTATTGATTAGGGATTGCAACTGTGTTAGCAGCTCTGCCGGTGTGTAATATAGGCCTTGAGGCTATTCTGCCTTTCTGTTCAGTCTCACGAGTGCTTTCCAGACCTTGTAATCTTAATTAAATATGCAACTTTTGATCGCAACAGGGTCACTAATTTTGCATTTAAATGTGGTCACAGACACCCCCCAATCCCCCCCAGCTTAGAGAAAAGGCAGACATTTTGAATCTTAATTCAAAAAAAGGAGAGAAGAACAAAGAACTGAATTGAGTCTCTCCTTTTTCAATTTCTCTTGTTAGCCTCCTGCTGCATTCCCCCTATAGTTTTTTTTTTTATTTTTTCCAGATGAATTTTATGATATTTTCCTCCCCTCCCTTCTGCCTCTTTCTCTCCTCTCTCTCACTCCTCGGCAGTTTTCCCCAGACAGGTTCCACAGTGTTTTAGAGGGGATGGATTTAATTGCTCTGTGGGGATTGGTTGGCTGTGCCGGGCTCGGCTGTTTAATTAGTGTACCCTGCCGGGATTGGTTTAATGCTTCATGATCTTGAAATTGTCTGATTGTTCAGCCCTCTGGGGACTCTCCCTGCCTACGTAGGCCAGCAGGTTTAGCTAAACATTGCTCCAGGCTTCTGCTGTATGCAGCAGGAGGAAAAATATGCCTAAGGAACTGAACTTCGGTTGAGGTTGGTGGGGGTCATGACAAAACAGCGGACATGCGCATGGAGGGGACAGTTTTCTGGGTTCCCCTGAGTTCTTTGGTGCAGGAGATCTGTGCAGACCTCACAGGAATACTTATCCTTACAATGTTTCATCCTAGCTTGATTCTATATGGAAATTATCCTATGACTATTAATGCAGTACCAATATTTATACTATGACACAGTGTTTCTTTATGATTAGCAGCAGGCATATGATTTTTAGCTGCAGCCAAGCAAAATAATTTGTTATGCATGTGGTTCTCTGCTCGCCCTGCACATTTTTTTAAACATTTTTCCCTTGCATGTCTGAATGGATGTCTTGTATTTTTGAAGGAGCTCCTCTCGCTGCAGACTTTTGCTGTCTTATATTCTGTGTGGGAGATTCTCTCCTGCGACGAGGCCATCTGGGTCATTTTATGTGGATCTTTGAATGATGTGCTTGGTCACCTTGAGTGAGCTGAGCTGGGGAAATTACATTTGTGAAAATGGGCAAGGGGGTGTGTCTGCGTCCCCTCTGTAGCCTTCCAGGGGATGCCCTTGGTTTGGTTCAATCATGGCAGTGATGTTGACCTCCACAGTAAATGTGCTTGGCATTAGATCCTAAACAAGCGAAGGGTGTGTGTCGTAACGGTGAGGTCCAGTACGGATAGTACCTCTTGAAGGCTAAACTCATTCTGCTGCATCAGACTTATTGAGCTCACTTGCTCGAAAAAAAAAAAACCCTCTCAACCTTCAAGTGCATAAATCTCCAGTAGATGATAATAAGAATACCTTCCTCTGCCTGGACTCTAAAAAGTATTTTTCCTCACAGTGAATGATGACTGAGTGTTATCTGGTGCAACTAAGGTTTCTAGCTGCTGTTGTTGACCGGGTCACCTGTGCTGCACCCGTGGGGTCACTTTTTCTGTTGTGTTTACACTCTGAGAAACTGAGCGAGTATGCATGATCACCAAGGTGATAGACCACATGGCAACCCAAGCCACTCCCAAATGAGAGTCTCACCCTCAGCCTCATCCCCCACACCCCCCCTCTCTCTGGGGGAGATGCCCTGATTACTGAGTGACTTTGTGCTGGAGTCGAGGGCCCTCTCCAGCTGTTGGGATTGTTTGCGCAATGATGATAAGGGGTTGTGAGTAATCAGAGTTGGGTTGTGTTGAAAATCTTTTAATCTTTCTATTATGAAGGCTGTTCAGCTATGTCGGAACATTTTATCCATTTGTGAGAAATGCTACTTATTGTATTTCCTTTTTCATTTTGCCTCAAATAACAGGTGGACTACCAGATTATAACTTGAGGTCTGGTCACATCAGTAAGTTTGAAATTCTCATCGTGTTGTGTTGTTTTTATAAAAGGGTAACATTGGGTCAATTGGGGATGATGGTCAAAATCAACAGTGCTGCTCTTTCATAAATAAGCCTTAAGACTTAATACTGCTGGTCTTGTTCTCCTTCAAAGATAAAAAAAATGTTATTGCACCCCAACGCCCTCCCCCACTGCCTTTTGGGCAGGGTGTGAGTCCAGCGTCCGTCTAGACGTGCAGCATCATTAACCTGCTGCGACCCGAGCCCCTGATGAATTCGCTCTCACATCTCCTGCAGCATAGCGTTAGCAGCCCTTCTCCGGTCCACTGGGAACTGGGGCTCCTCTGGACTGGCCATTAGAGCCACTAGCCTCCACTGGCAGGCATTAATAGGCCAAGTGGCCGGAGCCTCTCTCAGACTGCTGAATAATTCAGACCGTCTGGGCCATGTCTAGTCCCGGGGCGCATGGGGGATATGAACTGGGGAGCAGGGTGCAGGGGGCTGCATGGAGGTGCAGGGGTTAATAACAGGTCTGCCTCTCTGTGTCAGCAGCTGCTCAACCCCCCCAACTGACTCACCCAACCCCACCCCATGTATGAAAGAATCCTATTCAGTTGATTAGATTTTTCAAAATGGATCAATTTTTAATCAGCGGAGCATCTGACTACGGTCAATACCATTGTCGCTGGGAAGACAGTTGCTGGACAGCCGTCTTTATTTACAGGAATGTTTGTTTTTTTTTACTGTATGCAGATGTAGAGGCAGGAAGTGGCTAGCTCAGACCACTGCACCACTGCAGTCCCTGGCCTGTCCAGGCAGGGGTCTGGCCTCATCATGCATGTCTGCAACAACAGCACTACCACCAAGGCTGCAGCAAATCCAACCCTCTCTGATCATGCCCTTTGGAAGATCAGTCTTGAATATTTATTCACATCAGAGCAGAAAGGTGGATTAGTCTAATGTCTTTTCCTGTGCAAGTGTGGGTCTGTCCAAAGAGACTTCTCTTACCCATTTGCATCTGCATAAGTAGTGAGTAGGAGTGTGGAGCCAACAAACTAGCTGTAATACTGCCATCAAAATTTCATTGGGCTGTGGGGAGACCCTAACATGTTAAATAATGAGGAGCCCATAAACTTAATGTTAGAAACCTCTCCACAACTGCTGACGACGTCTAGTTATGACTCGATACGTAGGCAGAATTATGAGCAGATAATCCCTCTTCAGAGTGCTCCTCATTTATGCACATCTGGTTCTTAAACAACCATCCACCGAGTTCATTGTGTGATCACTTCAAGGATCCTTCAGTATGTAACCATCAGAGTGAATACATTTCATGAAATATAAATACTGTCCTGACAGTATAAAACAATATGGAAGCTCATCCTAACATGTCACAGGGTATTTATATGTACCACTGTAGAGAACAACTTCAAATAAATGTACAAATCAAATAGTAACGCATATAAAAAATAGACATGCCCACACACTGTCCTTTTTTAAAGGGTGATATGTTTCAGTAAACAAGGTCAAATGCTGGATGTGGTGTGGGATCAATATTGTTCTGTCCTGATGGGGTTAAATCAATGTATCCAAGTCAAAAAGAGGAATCGATAATATGAAAACAGAACTAAAAGTGAAAATATAAAATACCACTTAGTCTTTTTATGTCTCCCACAACCCTTAAAATCATTTAGAAAACATCAGAATTAAAAACAAAAAACAAACAAAAACAATTAGATGAGGTTTAAATGCCAGACATCTACATGCTGTGTCTGTGATAATTTCATAAACACAGAATATAAAAATTTCCTAACTATGTAGTCTTAACTTCTCTTAAACTGTTGTTAAAAATGACCACAGCCCTAATGACCCTAATATAAAATCAAAAATTTGTTTTTCTCTAATAATTCTAACTCATCTCATGACTTAAGAGCTATACTTGATTGAATTAATGCAGATATTTAAAAGCAATTCACACAAGTAGTCAGTGATTTAAACTGCGCAGTTTATGACACAATCTCAAAATCAATTAGTCAATATTTCTCCTTTCATGGCGTACAGGTGCATATGTATAGTGAAAATGACAGTGATAACAGAAACTAAAAGGATATGTGCATTGAAAGAACTCTACAAGGCTAACATAGAGCTATGTATAAGCAAAGTGATATTACACTGCGTCTTTACATAATTGCTTAAACTCCTTAATTTAAGATAACAATCTGAGAGTCACAAATATTAATTCTTTGTGAAATAATATTGCTCACTTTAGCTTTAATACCAGTTTAATTAAATTTCAGTGTTACTTTTGTCCAAGTGCAAACAGCAAAGACTGGTAATACTCCTTAACTTCAATGCAAAGCTATTGTATTTTTTTGCAGAGATATGCACTCTCAGTAAAGACTTGGATACAATTAAAAACTCGTTGACCATACTTGTAGTAAGTAGCAATTTGGAAAAAAATACTTAATAAAATTTTTGTACTACTTTTGTAGATATTTTTTGATGCTGCAGCTTCTCATCAAAATTTGCCAAAACACTTAGAATAGCAGTAATATTAATCAGTTGGGATAACTGCTGAAAAAAGCTTAAAGATAACTACCATTGAATCATACATATTACTTCTTAGTGGTGTTGTTGTACACGGGATAAGATAAAATGTTTTTGTACGTGTCGGCCTAGGTAACAGTCGTTACATTCACAGAAGACACTGATTTCATCCAAAATGATGCCACTTCTGAAATTTGATTGGCTGAGAGCAGTCAGATGATAGGTAGTCCCAAATCTTCTTTTAATGATACTGAGTCAGTGGAGCATACATATGATACATGTAAATTTTGACGTGGCTGTATTAATTGTTTAGGAGGGCGATTGAAAAAATGGTTTTGAGCAAAAAACATGTACTTTCAATATGTGCAAAACAAAAGACCTCTGTGACTTTAGCTAGACTAGTTCAAATATTTACAAGCTCATTAGAAGCTTTTTGCAGAAAAGTGGAGGTGTTTGTTAAATCTGTTTTTTAAAAATAATTTTTACTAATCTTATATTGACAAAGATTAAAACCTTTCAAGACAGATTGGACACTGTTGGTCTATAGTTTCCAATACCCAGACTCATAAGGAGGAACAACAATGAGCAGAGAGAATATGAGGCAAGTTACGTGGATCCTTAATATGTATAATATTATATTGTATGTATGTAGCTTATTCATTGAAACACGTTCTGGAGCATCTCGTAATCATGAAAGATAACAGACGGAGCAGATGACAGATCAATACAACAGAAGGACTACTGTGATTGAAAAGCTGACATATAACAAAAGATTCCAGCTACAAGGATATATAAACAAGAGATTCAGGAAGTACTCAGTAGTCAAAAACGTATTCCATTTTCAGTACATAAACAACCTGTTCTTCCTCCTAAACTCGTCACATGCAGCAGCTTGATCAGGACCCCTTGGCATTAATTTTTAAAGCAGGGGGTACCACTTAAGTAGGGTGGAGGTCAGGGTGGAGTGCCAAGTCTCACAAACAACCTTAGTCTAGGTTATAAGGGTTCAGTCACAGTGAGTGCAAAAGTCATAAAACAAACCTTTTTCTTTTCTTTTTTTTTTTTGCCAAAATGTAACATTTCATAACACTGAACATATTTTTTTAAGCAGCACAAGCTTCGCAAAGAAAACATGTTAGACGGTCGTTGTGACAAGAGGGCCTCTGCTTGGCAAACAGATGCTAAAGGGGTACCCAGGGCTTGAAAAAGTGACGCCCAAGGGCTCCTGATCAAGCATCAGAACGTGATGACTTGAGAGTGAGAATGTGTTGACACAAGCACAGATTTTGGTTGGTATAACCGGGTGACCAAAGGCAAAAAGACACTTGAGACTTAGTAGCTGAACAGTAACTCCATATCATGTATAAAGGCTGCTTCAAGGTTTGTGATGACATCTTGTCCTATATGAATGGTCCATACTGTATAAAAATACAAATATCTCAAACTGTCTGTCCATCTCACGATTCATTTTCCTGTCAGTTGTGAACAAGCTGCCAACATACTTAAACTCCCTTGCTTGGGGGCAGCTTACCCATAACCCAGAGGGGACGATCATATGCTTTCCAGCTGAGAATCATGGCCTCAGACTTGGAGGTGACAACTCTCATCACTGCTGCTTTACACTCGGCTACGAATTGTCCTAGTGCATGCTGAAGGTCACGCACTGAAGAAGCTGTCAGAACCTAGTTCTTGGCTAAACTTAGGGATTCATTTCTGAGGTTTCTGTACCAGAAACACTCCTAACTCTGGCTACACCTTGAGCTTCTATCCATGAATGGCACAAGCAGGATCTGAGGGGCAGCCTTGACAGAGCCCAACACCCTCTGTACATGTAGCCAAACCCAAAACCTCCAGGGCAGTGCAGACTCGTCAGTACAGTCAACTGGAATTAGCATTAGCACAACCATTAAGACATTTGTTAGTCACCGCCAGTTACAAACTAACAAGCTTAACACGAAACATGAACAAAATATACTAACTACACTTACTATTCTGTATATATTTGAAGCCTATGGCCAATTTCTCAAATGTTCCTCTAGCTAGCCACCTTGATGCTCACGGCTCTCCCAGTGGTCAACCAAACATAAGCAGCAGAGGTGGGCGGAGCTTAAGGACTTCAAATCATGAAGCAAGAGGAAGAAAGAGCACATGTTCTCACAGCCACTTTTCAGAACCTTTCTATGTTTTTATTTAGATAAAAAATGTTTAACCAAATAATTATCATGTCAGATTTTACATACATAAAAACATGTCTTGAGAAAGACTTTTTCTTAAATGGAATGATACTGCTAGGTCTAATTCTTGGTATAAAAAACTTGAATGACAATGACCATAATTTTAGAAACTGAGGAAATTTGTTGAAAGTAAACTTTTTTTTTTATAATTGGTGCTCTGGTTTCTGACTGAATACTACTCAGAATAACAACAATATAAATCAAATGATTCCCCCTAGTAAGAAAGGCTTTTGCTTAGTTCATACTTGAAATAAAACCCCTGTCCTCCAACTTATCTTCATTCTTAAGTGTCAAACTTGTGCAAAAAGAAGCAATGCTTTCACTAAGGAGTACTCTCTTTTTTGCTCACTAATGAAAATGTTTTGACTCTCTTTGCTACGGTGCCAATGGCGTTGTTTTCCTCCTTTTCTCTCTGATTATAGCACTGAATAAACTGGGTGAGATTTTAAATTCTTAGCTGATTGCATGCCTATAGCCATGCACTTTTCTCTGCTCTCCTTTCCAGACCTCTTTCTCCTGATGGCCTTCTTTTTCTGGCTACAGTGTGATGCAGCGCACTTTATATGCAGTTATGCTGAATAGGTGCTGATGTATGTTGAAAACAGTTTTGCAGGTGCCTTGTCAAAATATGCAGTGGATAGGCAGTAACACAGTTCTGTTTAATATGCTATCAATCAGCCGCTGGATTCCCATTTGTACATACAGTATTATGAGTCTTCTGTTCCCCAGACTATCATGACACTGCTGGTGTTTAGCTGCTCTCATGTCCTCCAACAGTGTGTCCCTATTGTCTGTTTGTCTATTTAATATGCAAAGGCGGTCATTCAGGGAGTCATTTTGGACCAGTGTAAACGAATCGGCAACAATGATTAGCTGGAGCTGCAGAGGAAGTGTCCATCATTGTGTTAGTGCATTTGGGGACCATCTCTCCTCCCTCAGGTCATCTTGCCTCTGCTCTCTCTCAGTCTCTGCAGAAGACGCACTCTGAAAAACACCCAAACAACCTCAGAGTAAATACACTGTAAGTGGAGTTACTTAATGGGAGATTTTGCATGCTTAATTGCGAGTATGGATTGAAGGTCCATTAAAAGACATCAGTGTCTTGGAGTCCAGCATATAGTTTGAATATACTTGAAATGGATTGATCCATTGACTTCCTGGCTTTTCTAACTGAGAGAAGTAATTAGAAACATAGAGTGTAATACCATTTTACAGGTGATTTGAAAAACAAGAAATAAAAACTCTGCAAGTATCCAGACGGTCCTGTATCTGATGCAGGACGTTTGTATTTGTTCGGTGTATGCAAGCGTGCTTCAGGGTGGCACTGTAGACGTCCTTAGGGAAATATCAGCCTTATTTATTGGAGCCTTTTTAGCCCCAGCTCAATAGCAGTAGTCTGATGGTCGAGGTTCAGAGGGACTATCTGGCAGAGGAGGAGGTGGAGGAGGAGCTGGGCCTGGCGTCAGCCTCACTGACAAGCTCTTATTTACCGTCCAGATCTATGACTCATTTTATGTACCTAATCGTAAAGCACTGAGATTTATCGGAGGTAACAGGACAGTGGGGAATACCTCAGGAGACTGGCAGATCAAGCTCCCCCGACCCAGCTCTCCTGGCTGGACTTCAGATTTGCTCTACCTGGCCCAGTACGCCAACACCTTCTGGGAACACAGGCGTGTTGGAGCCCAGATGAGGTAGTCCATATTTCTGCCAAATATGGACAGCTGATAGCTCATCTAATAAAGAAGAGGGTCATAAAAATTGGACGGGCTAATGGATGACTCTGTGAGGATTAATAACAGCTTATTGGTCAGGTGCAGTGACCTCTTGCAGTGCTAACAATGCACTGGCCAACTGGGCTCTGGCTGCATCCTGCACAGCAGTTGATGTCCTCACCAATAAACTGCGGGCTTGGGGGGGAGGGGGGATTAATTGCTCATTTTTTGATCCCCTTGTATCCTCTTTTGTTTTAGGTTACTAAATCCTAGTTTGTAAAGTGAAGTTGGTTGGTTTATGTATAATGTATTAACATAGGAGGGTACAAAATTTACAAAATTGAAAGGTTGACATCCTCACTTACCATCATCTTTTTCTCATGTCTGCCACTCTGTTAATGGCAAAGAGGGGAAACAAAAACAAGAAAGTATTGTAATACTGCCTTTGTTCTGACAGGAGCCATCTCGGGGCCTGTTTTATATTCCTGCTGAAAATTAAAATTAAACTTTTCATTGTTGTGCATGCTGTTTAATCCAATAACGATCTGATGTAACAAACTGCCGTAATATCTCTCAGCATACTTAATCGGAGCGGACTTAGCCCTGTCACTTTATATTAACCTCTGCTGCAACAGGAGAAGGGCTTCACTAATCTGCCATTGTTGGGTTTGGCAGTCTGTAGCTAGTGCAAAACAGATTTGGCAGTCAGCGCGAAAGTAAAGGCTTTATAATGACAGCAGGGCCTCTCTGCTATTTCAGCTAATAATGTCAAAATCTAATAATGCTGTGGCCCTCGGAATTAGATGGGAGGTGAATGGGTGGGAATAGTGTTGGTGCGGGAAAGGATTTTGGTGGGATGGGCTCAGCCCTCCTCTCATTATGCCACTAACTTTTTAGACTGCAAATTGGAAAACAATTTAATCCCTAATGACCTTTTAAAATTCTGAGTGTTGGTGTGTGTATGTGCTCACACAGACGCTGGCATGTTTTTCTTATAGTCTATTAAAAATGTATAGTTGTGAGGAAGTTGTGTGGCAGAGCGCTCCAACCTGACATCATAGTTCGATACCACTGTGTTAACAAGATATTAAGTTCGCCAGGAAGCATCTGAGCAAGGGACCTAAAGAGTCTCGGCTAACAGAGTGACCTCACGCTCCTCAGCACAGAAACATCTGCAGCGTCATCAAAGCGCTCGACTCCTGTGTCCCCCCTGAACGCAGCCTTGTAACTTAAAACAAAAAGCTGATTGGCTGCTCCCTCAGCCTCCCCTCATCCCCTCCGCTGCGGATGAGGTCTCAGCCCGGGAGATAAAATAGCAGTTATTTCTCATGTGCTATGCCATTTTGTCAGTTTGACTGTTCCACTTATTCAGTGTTTTTTGACTTGCTGAGCTTGAGGGGATGTGAGTGCCATTTCGCAGCCAGATCTGAGTTGTGTTGATTGAATTAGACAAAGTCGGAAGATAATTAAGAACCGCAAGGCGCTGCAAAACTGTCTGCTTCCAAACTGGTGAAAATGAGACGCTGCCACATCAATGAGCTAGCTGGCTCTGCTTGATGTCAGTGGTGGGTTATATCAGTTGACACCCTTACCTCCTAGTGCTGGAGCCAGTTTCCTCCTTTCCCTTTAATGTTTCTCCAAATATGATTAATCACAAGCCGTAAAACCGTTGCTTCTGACAGTGCACCACGTTTGCACAGCTTTGTTTGTTTCTTTCACGGTAGTAATATGATCCTCAGCTGCCAAGTGTGGTTTATGGCATAAACACAACCCCAAAGAGGTGTGTCTGGGAGTCAAGTGGGAATCACAGCTTTGCCCACAACATCCCTCGTATTTAACTTGTGATTTGGTAAGTCTGCATGTGTTAGGGTGTTACGCTTGTTTAAATCGTGTTATGCTTGTTTAAATGTTGACCTTGTGATATTTCTGAAAATACTGCAATTAACTTTTTCAGTCTGACCTGTTTTAAATATACATGTTAATATCATAATACATCCAACTTTACCATAGAGAATTGATAAACTAGAAGGTGAGGCTTTGTGAACTATTGCTAAAGACAAAAACTTAATATTGAAAATTACAAAATTGCATTTCTACCAATTGAGGTTCCTAATTCAAAATAATAAAAACAAAAGATGCAGCTTGATTAAATGATGTTGTAAAGTAAAGTGGGATTTTTCTGATTTCAGTGTTTAAACAGGCTCCACTGCCTATGAAAATCTGTGTCCATATGTGCATAGATGAGGTGATGTTTTAAAGCTTCATTCACACTACGCTTGCTGACTTCCTTCCTCTCTCAGACTGGTGTTAAGCATGAGGTTAGCAGCAGAGGACAAGATGAAATGCACAGTTGCCTTGAATAAACTGACAGATTTCTCTTAGTTTCAACATTGTTGAAAACAATTGGGAAGTGCATAACTCAACAAGAAATAAAGCAAAGTTTTATAGATTTAAGTAGGTTGTAAATTGAAGTATTTTTTAAAATATTAGTTTCTTTTTGTTTTTTCTTCTTTTTAGAACTGTAATTCTTTCCTGGAAGTCTTTCATGAAATGTGAGAAGGAGGAGTCGGACAGTTAGCTCCGTCTGATAATGTGAAGCTCCTGTGCATTCAGGCACCTCTCAGCCTTTATATTTCACCCACCTTATTTTTCACCCTGTTTTATGGATGTTGGCCACGTTGGTGCTTCTCTTTCTTTTCCATCGCTGGATAGGTAATGCAGCTTTGAGGTTAATGTTGAGAGTCGTATAGCTCAGGCACAATAAAATTGACACCGTGAGAACTAGAGAAGTATGTTTATGGCAGTGCCTGGCTATGTGTCTGCCTTTGTGTTTGTTTGAGCTTGAATGTAAAAAAGGGTCTGGGCTGTTCGGAGGCCCCCAAAGGGGCTGGACTGTAGGCTAGGAGTGTGGGAGCGCAGTGGAACATGAGGTGTCAAAGGCTAATTTTCAAAGCCACTCACGGGCGCTCATCTCTCACTGTGAAGTGGCAAGCGTGGCAAGTGGCTTGCACGTTGTCATGGATACTAAAGCATGGGACCCCAGAGATGGGGAGCGGGGGACGAATGGCTGCCCTGTCTATAGGATTCCTGTCAGCTCTGGCCTGATAGATGGCATTGACGGATCATTTGTCATACTGTAATTGTTCTCAGCAAACACAGAATACCCACTAGTATAAACAGTAGTGTGCCGCTGGGCTAATAAAGCGGGAAAATGGAAAGGGATTCACTGATCCACTGCCTCTTTCACTTAAAGAGACAATGGCTCTGTTGTCCAGGCAAGGCGGTCTGATTAGAGCTGTGAGGGCTGAGAAAAAGCCCAGCCGAGAGAATAAAACAAGGCAATCATAAAGCAAACGGCAGTCACTTCTCTGTATCGATGTGGCTAGGCGGGGGTGAAGTCTGTGAGAAGTGTTGACAGCTGAGGGAACAACAGGAGTGGCTCTAGGAGTGATTCGTTTTCTCCCCCCTCTCTATTTGGCCACTGAAACGGTGAGGGAGAATGCTTGTCCAAGATAACAAATACAGCACAAGTGCAAATGCATAGCTGGGACTAGGAGCTCTATCTGCCAGGCTCTGAGATAGCCAGGCGCCTGAGCCGAGTACAAATGACTCTGGGTACAAAGGTACTATTTGTTCACCCTTGTTTTGGTATGGACCCTGTGTCTTTGCTATTATTGGGATAGACCTAGTGCCATCTCCCTGCTTGGAATGCTCTCTTTCCCCCTGGGCTCTGGCGCTCAGACATGTGTGACTGTCGAGATACATACGGAGCATGACCTGGGATTTCTAATTTGAGCCGGAATTAGCCAAACTCCAACCCCACTTGAATCCGTTGTGACTCTGTAAAGAACCTCTTTTCGGAGTTACAGATTAATGGTGATGGCAGAGTGCCAAGACAGCAGCTGGACATCATAGTTCAGAATTCTCACCACGACGCAGAGTTTAACATCAGTCATCTGTACCGGGATGATCAGGATCTCGTCAAATTACATCAAAACCTGTCACAGGTGCCCACACTCCTCCTCACTCATTTGCTCACATCATACCTACACAGTTTTAAACATTTAATGCAGGAGAAGGTCATTGGCTGTGTGATGTGCGTGTGTTGGAGGGGAGGCCTGCGTCCTGCAGCCTGCTGATGTTGTGTGTTGAAGTGAGCGTTTCAGGCTCTCCTCGTGGAGCACTTCACCCCTCTGACTGTACCCTGACACACTGTGACGCCTGGAGCACTTTAAGCTGACCCGGCTGCTCACCTCCTGCCTGATGGACAGATTAAAGGACCATTAAGCATAATTACTGTTTCAGTTGGAGAGGCCAACTCATCCTGTCAGAAATGGTTACAAATTGCTGCACCTCTGCCCTCTGTATGGCTCTTAAATTCTGAATTTCATTACATTTGTCTACTTTCTTACTATCAGTGTGTTTTGGCTTTGACAACTAAAAAGTGTTTGGTGAGAAGAATCGAAAAGGCAAATGATGATTAATGAGAATAAGATTTTAATTTGGGTTGGAAAAAGTTTGCTTTGCAGTTGGTGTTTCAGTTTTTTTGTTAATATGTTGTTTCAAGCCAATCGCAGTGAGTCTGATGGCTGCGGAGAGGAGTGTGAAGGTAGTTGATGTGGATCTGGAGTCGAGCGGTGTGAGTGTGTGGTCTGCTACGTTGTCGGTCTGATTATGTAAAGTGTGGTGAGATGGTGTAACATTGGCTGGCTGTTGCAGTGGTTTGCCAGCTCCAGAGGGCCTGTTGACAGCTTTACATGAGAATGTGCAGCAATGCCTCGTAATGTTCTCCTCTCTGTATCCATAAGAAAACCCACACTACCGCCCTAGGGAAATTGGTCGATACCATCAACCCAGCTGGAGGCCCAGGCGGCAGACAGAGTTTTCCCATTTTTTACATCAACACCGATGTTTATTATGAGATCTCCCTTTACTGTAACCTGCCCCTCTTGTGCCCCTTCTCTTCCTCATCTGGCCGATTATTACACCCATGGTGAGAACAAACAGTTTCCCTACTTAATAATTCACATCACTTTCATCTGATACTCAGTTACCATGGGCAATTTAGTAGTTGAATAATTTTGTGAAAAATTCATTTATTATCGCTGTGCGTTATGAATCTGGAGAGACGGAGAGTGGAGTGGTGGAGGATTTTAAATTGCGTCTGTGGAGCGAGGGATCCAAGGGTAGGTAATGTGTTCTAATGTTCTCAGCCATATGCATTGTTTTCAGGGCTCATCGGTTTTACATCGATTCCCACTGAAGTGTTTAATTGCATCATGAATATGATCTAATTCTGTCCTTTTCACTGAAACTGGAGCACTCTCTGCAAATGATGTACGGCCTTGACAGCACCACATCAGGATGTATTTTATATGGAATGTAAATTATAGTGTTAAATTAGCCTGGAAAGATAACTAGCTGGCACGGGGGAATGGACTCAACAGTTTAATTTAGTGTCAAAAGGCCGTGAAGGGATAAATCACCTCTCTCTCCTCTCTCTACTATGCCATATTAGGCTTTAATCATTCTTCTTTTCTTGTAATATCACTTGTTTCTCACTGCTGCCTGAGGAGTTCTCGAGAACTACCCTGCATTTCTCGCAGCATCAGTTGACTGCTTATAAATGCTTCAATTTGAGCACATGAGGGACACTGTTTGCCCATTTTACTTTTACTTTTTTTCGTCTAAAAATACTCCACACTTAATTTAACTTTCCCCGGAGATCCAAAATGGTACTTGAAGTTCTGGAAATCACTTTTATAGTAGCTCTGAGAAAGGACAAAAGCAGACGGAGACGTGCAAGGCTTCATGGCCCCGGTCTGGAAGGAGGGGTATTCACGAAACAGATGAAAGCCATTAGGTAGGCTCTGGTTTATAAGAGGGACCTCTCCCGGTTTCCTGTCCTCCAGGCTGGAGTGTTTGTCTGAGTGGTCCTGCCATTATCAGACGTTACCCTGCATGACCCAAATAAGCCAGTGTGCCTGGGAGCAGCCCTCTCGCCGCCCGGTCTACCTTGTACGATTGTGTCCTTGACGGCAAGTAGAAGGAACCACCTGGCAAAGATCTGGGTTTAATGTGAGAACTCACTTGGCTTTGTGTTCCCAGAGTCCTCGCTGTGAATTGACATTTACTTTAATTCACTTCTCATCCTCCGGGGATGGGTAGATGGACGCAGCAAGTAAGCCAAATGACACCCTCAGGTGACATAAATACCTGCGCAGCATCATGAATATCATACCTGGTCAGTAATAGCGGGACACACATAGATGTCTACAACAAAATACTCAACCAGGGCGCCTCCTCTCTCTGAATTCCTCTCCCACTGTACTGCTGATTTTGACAACTCTTTGGAGAAAAGAGCCCTTAAATTATCAAGTGGGGCTGGAGTTGTTTTCCTTGTTGTTTTCATCTCTTAGGCGGGGTTTGGGGGGGCTTGGGGGAGGAATTGGTATGTTAAATGAGCTATGGGAGGTCTGCTGAGGCCTTTTTTTTATTTTTTCGTGAGTAGGGGGGAGTTCAGTCAGACGAGAATTGCTGCGTTGGGCGTTTGAGGCAGCTGTGTGAAGTCATTTTCCGGGAGTGCAAGCGGGAGAGAGGTGCGGATTAGGCAGCGCCTCTGAGCCGGAACAAGTCTGTCTGGGAAGGGATGAAGGCTACAAACCATAGATCTAATTCCCGCTCACGCTGCTAGACAGCAGAGACACTCACACACAGCCAGTGTGAATTAGGCCCATTTGCTCCCCTCACTCTGAAGCGAGCGAACACAGGAGCAGACAGGGAGAAGTTGACAGACTCCTCACATCCTGCCCTCTCTCCTGACTCCCTGCGCTGTTTCCAGCCCACCTCCAATAGCTGTCTCCAGCTTGTGCTCGTTTTTTTATTGTTTCTTGTGCTGCAGGTCTTTATTATTGCTGACATTAACATGAACACAGTACAAAAAAAAACAGGTTCGACTGTAATCCTGGGAGGTGTAAAAAAAAAAAAAAAAAAAAAAAAAAAGGCCATTTCAGTTGGAGTGCAGAAAATGTTTGCACCTGTGGCCCCATTGATTGCGTGCCTGAAACTCCAATGCTCTGAAGTTCATGTCTTTTTAATGTGTGTAATGCTTTGCCTCAGGTCATGCGATTGCCCTGAGGTTAAGGAAGGTTCACGAGGCCGTGTGCAGTGTCGGATTAGCCGATTCGCCATCCTTCTTCTTCCTCTCCCCGTGCTAGAAACAAAGCTTCCCCTCTCTGCCTCCACGTGCACCACACCAAACCTAGTGCCCTCTTGTCAGGACACAAAACCTGACCCCAGAGCCATGCAGTGACGAGCTAGGATCAATGAGGCTGACCCAGATACACTGCCCCCCCCCACCTCATTGTGATTGGACACAGTTTGCTTATGGGTCAACCACAGTTTAGGAGAGGCAGGAGGGGAAATTGCGATTCTGACTGAATTAACCTCTCAATGCTATCCATCATATAACTAGAGATGTCAAATTGCTTTGCAGGTTTTGTGGCGCTTTCTTCTAAAGTGTTCTAAGTGTTTCTGCTTTTCTCCTCAACTCCGCCACTGTTATAAGACTTATTTCAGAGAACCTCTAAAAATCAATCGGATTGCTTTAGTTATTAAGACTGGTTTTAGAGCTCTGTTACTTGTGAGGAAAGATGGAGATGTTTGTGTAAGGGCCCCCTGTTCTCTCCCTGTTGTGCTTGTCTCTCCCATCACAGCCCTCTGCACCCTGCATGCCCCGTAATGAGTTGTATTACATGCTCTGTGGTGGGCATGTCTTGTGTTAGAGGCTGTATTCAATCTTTGTACTGTGAGTAGAGGGGAAGGCTCTTTGTGTGTCTTTGAGAGGCACTGAATTGAAACGGTGTGCACAGAGTGAAGCTGATGAGGAGAGAGCGAGTCCTGAGAGGAACATGTGGATGCCTGGCAGGCAGCGAAACACTGTAGTATGTTTGTGTGCACTTGTGCGTAGACATGCATCTAACAGTCTAACATGTATCAAGCAGTCTGCAAGTGCTGTCTTTGTGTTCACTGCAGAAGGATGGATTTCAAGGAAATGTGCCATTGAGCCGGATGGAAGCTGAATTAGCCATAGTTATTTGGTTTACTTATCCTACATTTTCAAATGGCCTGCCAAGAGGTAGTGTATATTATATGAATGAAAATCTACTCCAGTCGGCTCATTCATCACTTGAGCCTCTCATTGTGACCCTTTTATAAGGACTGGCGAGGGGACTAGCTATAGGCTAAGTGATTTTTATGAGGCAGCATCATGGGGCTCAGGTCTTATTCCTTTTTGTAGGAATGCATTTTCTACTTAGATGGCAACAAACTGCATTTGCACTTAAAACATATTTTGTAATCTTCTGTTATTTTACATACAAATTGCATCCTGGGCGATGCATTCATCATTGCTCATATCCAGCCCACTCTTAAATGAAAAATGTATCTGAGATGAATAATGGATCCCTCCATAGTATAATTTTTTGTTTCTTGAATATAGTTGAGAGTTCTTCCTCTGCCTTATCTGCTAAATTTTTCCCCCTTGCCTCGATGAAGCTTTAGTGGAGGGAGATATGAAGAAAAATTACTTATTTACTGTGCTTATTGTTTACCTGAGAATTTGTGCAATATGAAGCCTCTTCGACACACATCATGTATGGAAAATGGCATCAGAAAATGCACGCTGCCATTGTCCATCATGGTGTAACAACCTCAGGACGCTCCATATCCAAACCCTAATCAATCATGATCACATGCTGTAGTGCTTCTAGTACCTCACATGTTTAGACTGTGGAATAGTTGGATGGGAGATACAGGGTTTGCAGCTAGCTAGCATACACAGGTGCTGGTGTAGCGGCAGTGTTTAGGGGTTCCTCTGGGGGCTGTGGGTGGGCAGCCTTGTGTGAAGCCGGGAGAATTGAGGTTGAGTAGCTGAGCCCTCTGTCTTTATCTCTAATTACATGGTGAGGCCTGGGGAGATTGGGCAGAACTGTAAAAACCCCACAGATAGCTCAGTGGCCCCCCTGGCTGTACCACAGCAGGGTCTGAGGGTGTGAAGCAGAACCAGGTCTGGTGGGGCCCTAATCCCACCACAGACGTTTTCCACAGGGAGTCCCCTGTGTTCTTTCCTCTCCGCAGTCTGCCACATTCCAACCTGCCGCTGGGGGAGAAGCACGCCGAGGCTCCGGCAGCCCACTCTGTCGTGCTCTACTTGCTCCTGTCGGTTTTTGTCGTCCCCAAAGTTTCCCAGCTCGTCCTCTGAGACATCCTGACACCAAGTTGCAGATGGGAGGCGGTGGACCGAGGCAGCTGGTGTCACAATGTGGATTGGAATTCACAGTTGGGATAAAATATGAAACAAATATGTCATTATACATATGTTTTCCACAGTTTGTTCATCCAGCTGTTTCCTTGCTCAATCCCCCCCTTGCTCCCCCTTGCCTTGCCATATAAACCCGTGTAGGGTTGAATGATAATAATCCCCTATTTTTCCTATTGTGCCCCATTTTTCTCAGAGTGGGTCCATTTACTTTTCAGCATCATGCTGTGTAGCTGTCATGTTCACTCAGCTAGATGACTCATAGGAGCTCTGTATTCAAGATTTTAATATTTACTGTATGTTGTTTTGATGATACGAGGCAACACTATCAAAGGAGAGCAAAGAACATACTTCACTACAAATAAGAAAGGCAGAATTATTCCCAGTCAGTTAAGTGTCCTTTGATTCCTTTGCAAGTTTAATCTGCAGAAATCAATGCGCGGATGCATGTTGGGCTTGGGAGTCAACAGCAGCCGTGTTTGATGGGTAAACGGACAACCAAATGGATGATGTGGGGGAGCATTCATCTTTCTTTAGGCAAATTGGGCCGCTAGGTCCTGACTAATTGATTGATTGCATGACTTGCTGATACAATCAAAGCCTGGCCTGATTTATGGCGATAAATCGATTGATTAATAAGGTTTTCTGTGCTTGGGCTGGTCTGTAATGCTGGTGTGAAGTCGGGGGGGAAGAAGACACCTCCAAGTCACACATCCGTCTTGGAGCCGTCAGCCTTGTTGGTTTAGTGTGGTAATAAGAAAGGCCTGGATCCCCCAGCTGACATTTACAAAGAGTCGGCTGGCTGTGACCCGCTCCCTAGATTAACCTCCACTTGTTCTCATAAGCACCACTGATATTAAAAGATGGGGAGCTGCGGCAGCCACGTGAAAAAAATGAAGTGTGACTTTTTTTTTCACTCCACCGTTTGCATACATCATTAGGAGGAACAACAAAAAATCAATTGCACATTCCAGAATAAATAAAAACAAATATCTTGAGCAGTGAAATGCGAGGGGCCTCTCGTTGACTCTTTCCAGATTACATTTAGTCGGGTGTTTAAACGCTGATTTACAGCAAGATGGAGTCCATTCCCTGCACTTGCCTGCCTGTCTGCCTGTTCGGAATATGAAATGGAAGTTAAACACTGTGAATCTCCAGTGTGGGGAGGAGGGCTCTGGACGTGTGGGCAGTGTAGCATCAAATAGATTGTGTTTCCTCCCGTGTAAACGCCTAATGTGTGCCGAGTGCTCTTACACAGATGAATGTAAGGAATTTGCTGTAAAGACTTTACGGCCCTTTTGAGAGACATGGCTGGGAACTGGTAGTGTGGAACCTGCTCCACGCCCCCCTGAACACACGTCCACACACATGCACGTACACACATGCTTGCACAAGTGCTTACACATGCACACATGTCAAGGCACACGGTCCTCCAAGGAGAGCAGTTACATCAAACTGTTAAGGCTGGTGCGGACATCAGGGATGCTTTTTATTTGCTTTGGGTCAGAAATGGTGGCCCTGATGATGTGATGAGAATCATCTCGCAGACCTTGCTCCACACTGTGGGCTGTGTTAGGGCAGAAAATAATCCTGGTGATTCTCTTGACCAGGCTCTTCATTTAATATATGAGAGCTACCTTCTGCGGCAGAACAGGGCACATTATAAAATGATTCATGTATAAACTGCCCTTTCATGTGGCTGCTCCCATTCTGCGGCAGCAGAACACATCTGCCAGATCTTCGAGCCTTTGTGACGGCACTCGAAGCTCTCAGCTGCTTGTTGTCAGCACTGGTTTTATTCCCACTCTCACCGCTCTATTTAGATTCATTTATTTTTGGTTCAAATGCTGTAAAATGAAAGTGCGATGGAGAGAAGGAGGGTAAAGGAGTGTTCCTTCTCTCAGACAGGTGGCCCTGGTTTATGTCGCCGGGCCCCAGGGGCCCCGCTAACTGAGTCTGAGCGAGAGGAGGGACCTGTCTCTCAGCACTACACAGGTGGTGTGAAACGCAGCCCTCTCTCCACACCTGAAATATTCAGATTCTTCCAGCGGCGTCGCTTTGATCTTGCTGCAATCGACAAGGGAAAACGGAGAGAGTAGGGGGGAGAAAACAACAAAAACAAGAGGAAGAGCAGCACACCTGAGAGCGAACAGATTGACATTTCTTAAGAGAGAATAAACAATCGCAGGTTAGCTGTGTTTCATCGCTCCAGCTCTTCGTTTTCAGGTGAAAGTGGGCCATTGTGGTGATGGCTGCATCTTTGGAGCCTTCCTTCTCTTCCATTTACTGACCTCGATGGTGAAGCTTCAGAGAAACAAGTCCCCCACAGTGCACCCCTCTTTCCCACTTTAAAAGACAGAGGAAAACAAACCTTGTCCCCAATATTATTGTTTAATTCTGACACTCTCCTCTGCTCATTTTCCATGCGTCACCCATAAAAAAACTTCAGTCTGGAGGGGTTTTTGTGTTCTAGACCATTGTGAAACCTCCCTGTCGCTCGTCTGTATTCACGTCTCCATTTGAGCCGATCATTTGGCTGACTGAGGTTATCATGTCTTCTCTCAGGTTTCAACCCACTAGTCTGCTAATGAATCATAGGACTGTGTAATTAGTCACCCTGCATGTACCACACAATGACAATAGACACCCTGATTGTAACCACAGAGTTTGAAAGAGCAGAACAATGGTCGGCCTTAATGATGATAAATAAGGTGTTGTAATTGGCCTTGGTTTGGAGCATTCAGTCATAGATTGTAATTTGAAGTTTCTAATTGGAGGACATTTAAAGTTATTCAACGGATTGCGAGTGGATACATGGTGGTTTGAAAGGGCTGTTAAAAAATGTTTTCATTATATCTCTTAGTGCTATTTTGAATAAGACTTGACAATAAATGGAATTAGAGCCTTGCTGATCGTACTAAGATGTGTTACCAGTATATCAGTGAGAAGTAAGAAATGTGTGTGTGTGTGTGCATGTGTGTCCAAGTGTGCACGATGGAATTATGGAGAGAAGTGTTGACAAGTAGGCTGTGCTCTGGTGCATCAGGCGCCAAAAACTCTCTAAATGAAGCAGGGTATGACGAATAATGGCTGACAACACCAGTCACACCTTTTGCTGATGGTCGTAACGCTCACACGCTTCTCCTTCCTTTTGTAAGATTTAGCATGCCGTTTGAAGACAGCCTGACTGACTGGGGATTAATTATTTTGGATGATTTATCAGACTTACCAGTCCAGAGTTTAGAGAGGTGTCAAAATTAAATGTGATTTTCCTCGTTGGTTAGTCCTCACAATCTATACACTGCCTACATGTTTCTGTTCTGTGCTGGTAGCAGTGCTGCTACAGACTGGACATAATGTGCAAGTGATACATAGGGCAGGGAATCTCAACCTGTGAGTCGCAAGAGGCTCATAAGATAAATCAGAGGGATCTTAAGATAAGCATAAAAAAGCAGAAACATTTGCCATTCAAAAATACATGTTTTTAAACATTTTGAAGTTTTGCTTCTTATGTTGTTAATTATCTGATCATTTTTATCCCTTCATCTTTAAGAATAATGTCTATACTATATACCTCATTTTGATCTTCAACCATATGTATTTTTAATCACCATCAACACCAGCCAGCTCACAAATTTGTAATGTTTAATTTGTTTTGTGCGAAAAAACAAAGTTTTAAACAACAATGTCTGTATTTACAGATGGTTGTGTGCAAAACTATTTTATTGTTCTGTAACAGTGACTTCCTAGAGACTTCACTGGCTGACAGGCAAACTCTAATGGTGATAATAAACTCCAGGAAGTCAGTGATTAAAAAATTATATATAATGTGCGGAGGTTGAAACAATTTTAACCTCTGGAGAGAGCCAATCTGGCTGTGTCCTTGTTTCTGGTCTTTATGCTAAGCTAATCTAATTATCTTCTGGCTATAGCTCAAATATAAATATATGGTGTCAATCATCTCATCTACCTTTGAGAAAAGTGAATAAGTGTAGCTCCTAAAAATTCTGTAGGTCTAGAGTGAGGATATATCTCTCTTAGAGTTTCAGTGTAGCAGTAAAGTAGAACGTTTGCTACTATAGCATTTCAACATCTGTAATAATGCTTGGGTGTAATTTTGGGATTTTTGTTTCCCATAAACTTGAACAAACCTGACACTTGACCTTTTTCTAAATCACAGTGGGGTAAACTCATCCCATCTCCCGCTTGTAGCAGGTTAAAACAAACTGTCAAAATTATTTGCAAATAGTTTTTGACCCGGGTGTGATGAGGCCTAACAGAAGCGTGATGGTGGTGTGAATTGGTGCAGATCTCCCTGATGGAGAGTAAAAGCGAAGCAGCAGCAGCAGTCGTCGGTAAACAGATGGAGGGAGATGCCAGGTGATAGCAGCCTCACAGTGCTGCCCTGTCAGAGGCGCCGCGCTTGGCTCACGGTCATAGTGCTGGGTCATCGAGGTCAGAGGCCCCACCCACCCAACCGGTTCCCTCGGTCTGGACGGTCCAACACACACACACACACACACACACAAACACACTGTCTGCTTGTTCTGCACTTAACTGATATTCAGCCCAAGGAGACCAGATAAGAGTTCATGTTGGATCTTTTATATGGACAGGCGCCAATGTGCACTTTCCCCCATACCAACCCCCACCCCACCCCCCTCTCTCAGTGTCTGAGGAGGGGGGGGTTTGCCAGTAATAATGTTGAGGCCAGACTAGACTGCAGTGATTGAGGCCATTGATTGTGGTGATTTGATTTATTGATCAGCCCCCCCCCCCCTTTCAAATGTGGCGTCTGAGATGCGGGGCTAATCTGAGGCAGCTATGGACAATCTTGTGCCTCACAGAGAATAGGAGGCGACAAGGAATGCACGAAAAGGAAACTACACTTATCTTAATCACACGCCCGTCCCTGCTCGGCTCTGCTCTTCTCTGCGGCAGCCTCCGTGTGCGGGATGTCAGCGCCCATGTGTCTCTGCGCACGCATGTGTGCCCACCCGCTTTTTTTTTGTACGAGGCCTTGCGTGCGAGTGTATATGTGTGTGTGTGTATGTGTGTGTGTATATGTGTGTGTGTGTGTGTGTTTTTTTGCATCGGTGTGCGTATGCAGTGGGGGTTGTGAGGCAGTACAGTCACCAGGCAGAACAGAGTGGATCTATAAATTGATGGAATTCAAAGCCTCCAGCATCGATTACCATTATAACAAACAGCAGCACACAGAATGTCTGATTATTTTTAGACAAAGATTCTGTGCTCTCAGCAGCAATTCTGCTGATGCTGTCACACTTTCAAACATCTGCCTATGATTGCAATTAGATGGGATACAAAAAGAAAAATAATACCCCATCTGCATTTTCCCCTCTCTCCTCCTCCTCCCTATTTTTTTCCTCTTTAATTTGTGCTGTCCAAGCCCAGTGCACACAATAGTGATTTTGACTCAGTCTACCTCATTGCAGTACCTAGATAGTTTTTTTTTTCCCAGTTGTCAACATTTTCCACTATGGGTTGTCTTTGTGAAAGGCCAGAAAATAGCTTACTACTACAGATGTAATCAAGACAAGCTAGGTTTAATGAATCAATGTCAAATCTACTCGAACACAATTCATTAGTGAGTCCCGCGTCTTACCTAAAACATTCGCACATGAAAAGATTGTTCAGAACATCTCTCCGCTCCTATTTTTCTCAAGGCCATTGTCTTTGCTGGATTTGCACGTGAGACTCTCGACCCGTTGTTTGCCCTCTGTTTACCCTTTGTTGTTGTTTTTTTTTACAGATTTATTGCCACTGCTGGCCTCCATTTTTCTTGCCCAGTTTATCTCTCACCCCATAGAGTCTGAGGGACCACTCCCTGCAGTCTTTGCTGCAACACACTTGCATAAAGCAGAGACCTCTTAATGCTGTATATAAGGCTGCCTGTCAGATGGTATGAGGGTTCCACTACAGAGGCTCACAGGGGCCATCTTTGGTCAGTGTCAGAAGGGTAGGGCCTACGTTTGTAAGCCAAAGGACATATAATTCATGGTTTCACAAGTTTTTTATCTGATTTTCAGCAGTTCATTGAGCTTCAAGTGCATTTACTGACTGCCAATATGCTGCAGGTCTGTCCTGTTAAAGCCAATAAACTTCTTGTTTCTTGGTCTTTGTTTTTCAGTCAAAAGTCAGCAGGATTGCTCTCCCATTCGCAGATTGACTCAGGCACAACAGGGCCGCTTCCATGCTCAAAATCCCTCTTTCCTGTCCCTTCAGCCCCAATGACAGCTCCGCCGTCCCTGGGGGTAACTCATCAATTATGGCTGGATGTTTGACTGGCAGAGGCTTAATGACAGGAGCTCTGTATTGACCTGACTGCCACACACTGAAAATTTGGTCCCAATCGCCTTTTTTTAAAACATGTCAGATTATCAACGAACTCCTCACCTTTCCCCCCTATTTAAGCGTTCAAGTCATCAGAAACATCTGCATGCTCATGCAAATGATATCATGAAGGATGAAGCTGAAGGTAATGGAGGAAGATAAGTGAATTTTATCGGGGATCTCAAAGGTGCCCTGGTTGTAAGTTGAAATGGATCACATCTGATTAGGAGGCAGAGGAAAAATCTTCTTCAGTATCTTTTGTCTCCCGAGATAGCATTGCGAAACACCACATTGTGGAGTTCTCCCATCATCAATCTGAGCAAGACAACTAAAGTAGCAAACACTCTGTTCTGCTTCACTTCTTCCCAGAAAGACAGACAGTATGTTTCACTTGATGGGCTGTTGCCCAGGCTCCCCACCCTCGTAATGGTCTAGGAACTGTGGGGGTGCTTTCAAAATAACCATGCCATTATGATAGCACTGTTAGGCTTGCATACAGCATGAGTACTAACCATTTTCATGGGCTGAGCTGCAATAAAATGTAAACCCAGCTCTACAGCGAGGCCACTGAAGCACTGGCGGACTTAGAATCACCACACTGCTATATCTTAAGTACTTATAAAATCCACTCAAAGTCACTTCTAGAGGAATTTTCTCTTGGCAAGATTATCCAGTCTGGGGCCATTTGAATCTAGTGGAGGTTGGCCGACTCCTGAAAGCCCACTCTCTAATCTCCAGGAAGGCTCATCCCAGATGGACTGAACGAAATTTATAAAGTCTTGTCGCCTTATCCTGTACAGTCATGGCCTTTTTCCCTGACAGTGAGATTTAGCAGAAACGACACATTTACCCACTTACCAAATGTATCCTAACATTTGGATACTTTGTAAGAGTAGAACTTGTGATTTTTAACAGAGAGCAGCAGTGGCAGGAACAGTATTTTACATAAATACATGTTGTCTGCCTCTTAAACACTGTAGTTTTATTGGAATCAATTGCACACACTGTCCAAACTTATTATTGCAACCCATGTGTATATGCCCATGTTTGAAAACAGTTACCATCAAATGCACTAGTTACACCTTTTTTTAGTGGCATTTAGGGAATTACTGAGCCTTTTTCAAAAGCTGTATATTAGAGAGCTACTTTGTAAAGTTTGAACATTTTCAATGGATCTGAAAAGACTCGGGACCAAGTGCCACAGATGAGGAGAGCAAAGCAGAATATATTCAGAGCAGACCAACACATTGTTTGATCTGGTCTTTTCAATGAATTTGTCAACAGTAGCAAAAAAAAGAGATCAGTCCCATCCTTTGAATCCACTTGTGTTTATATGTTAATACTTTTTATATATGTATATTGGCAGTGCACATGATGACTGTTTGCACAACTGGGGTGGCTTTGTGGGCG
Source organism: Acanthurus lineatus (assembly GCA_029814665.1). Taxonomy (NCBI): domain Eukaryota; kingdom Metazoa; phylum Chordata; class Actinopteri; order Acanthuriformes; family Acanthuridae; genus Acanthurus; species Acanthurus lineatus. The sequence goes on from JAPZDV010000022.1 coordinate 5,033,186, forward strand.
TAAAAGGTGTCTGACTTTTACATTAGAGACCACTGTTTGCACCCAGTCTCCTATTAAGCCTCAATGTTTCCCTTCATAACTAGTATGGTAATGCACTGACAAGTAATATCATTGTGCATTGAGAGGGAGGGCAGATCAGAAAACGCTCATATCCCAGTTTGGATGGCAATGACAAATTACTTCTTGTGTCACTTTGAGGACTTGTCGGCAATGTGTCATTTCTCTGAACTTCATTAATCCATTGTTGCCAGCAGAAATTACTTTGCGTCACAGTTAAATGTGGACAGGTTTTGCAAGCAGCACAGTGTCACAGAAAACTTACACTGCCAAACTAAAACAAGTTAAAGGTGCCTTGCTCACAGACACTTTGTCAATCACAGTACAGCATCGCAGCTTAAGGCACTGCATCTCACCTTAGTCAGTACTTTTAGCTCAACTTTAACCTCTTTTCTGACTCAACAATCCAGGGACTTGAACCAGCAGCCCTTCAATTAACGGCCTACTTCTCTGACCGACAGGCTGCCACCATCCCACGAGGCCACCACTGTCGAAGTTTTGCTCTTCCATTTTCTCCCTTTTTTTTTCTGTGTGTGATGATTTATTAAATTGCCTTTAAGTAAGACTGCAGATTAATTAAAACACAGTCAATTTAATTTCCCGGCGTCATATATAAATTCACAGTGGTAATTGAATCCCCTACTCCGCTTTTATATTGTAACCCAGCAGTTACAAGAGAAGATCCTCATCAATTACTGAGAATCACAGTCAAAATGAAGAGGAGGTGAATGTACAGTTGTCTGCTCCAGCGCTGCTCAGTACCGGAGAGTAGAGTTTGAATCTGTTTTTCTGTTTTTTTGTTTTTTTTTTCTATTTGCTGAAAGAGCCGGGAATTGGATGACTGATCGATAGTATCGGATTTGCGGATGGCATGTGGTGCAGCTGAGTCCAGCATGAATGCAAGGTTCTGATGAAGGGCCTGCTACACAGACAGCTTTGAATGGTGGATCAGACGTGTTGCCGGGGTGGAGCTCTTATTATGGATAACACAGACATGTAAAGAACCAATGTGCGGAGACATTAATGGAATAGCGATCAGGACTGTTGTTGTAGCAAAAGGGTAATTTGGCTGAAGCTATGGCAGCTGCTGTCATGTATTGAAAATCTGTGTGGATCAATATAAAGATTTGTGCAGGCAATGGGGGAGAGATTGAAAGGATGCTGAAAATAGATCTGACCTGTGGTAATTACGACAGCAAGCGAGGCGTTTGTATGTTTAAATCAGGTCTTGGCCGGGGCTTAAAAAAAAACAGTCTTTCATTTCAGGAAGAAGCTCTATTTGTTTGCAAGTGTGTTTGTCAGGTTATTGGGTCTCTACACGTGACTCACCCCCCCACCCCTTTCTCTCTCTCTCTCTCTCTCTCTCTCTCTCTCTCTCTCTCTGTCTCTCTCTCTCTCTCTGTCTAACCCCTCCCTCTCACCCCACTCCCTTGCTGGCGCTCTATAGCCGTTGCAAGCGTATTGATTATTTCAAATACTGATTATCTAAAAGGCCT
>JAPZDV010000022.1:5034838-5072654 GCA_029814665.1 Acanthurus lineatus
ATGATTATCTAAAAGGCCTTCTGCTACTGTAGGCATTGGATTTATTTTGGCTTAATTATTTATGGGCCAGGGCTAGCTGTAAGTATTACTGCTGTGAGATCATGAAGGATTACATTGTTAATATTCAGCAGTGTATTTTTATTTATGTACACTCTAAGCTTTACTGGATGAGCGTTGGCAGGCTCCCTAAAGTGCCGTCTCTCTCAGCTCCACTCGCTTCCTCTCACTGTTTCTCTCTCTTTTGTGTGTTTGTAGAGGGAGCTAAACTCTGTAGCATCCGAGCTGGCTGGTCGACAAGAGGAGAGCGAACATTCCCACAAGCACCTGGTAGAGCTGAGTAGGGAGTTCAAGAGAAATGTCCCTGAGGTGAGTCTACCATGCTCCCTCCCCCTATCCTCTCAACTCTGCGTCTTCCTCCTCACCCTTCTGACTGCGTGCATCTCCCCCTCTTTCACCATTGTACAGGGAATTATTTGTTTCTTTTGTAAGATCTGCATCAGTATGTATTTACAGTGCACAGCACTTGAGAGGAATCAGGGTTCGCCCTCTCTCACTCTTCCAGTAGCTCAGTTAATATTTAAATGCTGAGGCCTTGCAGCAACATTAGCCTCTGGCTGAGAGTGAAGAGAGGCCAGGGGGCTCATTTACAAAAGGTAAGCGCAACTTTGCTGCTTACTTTCAACTCCACAGCTAAAGCACCGGTTTATGAAAAAGTTATCTCGGTGTGAGAATTGGCAGCTGATATTGACTTTCTTCAAATTTTATGTGATGTAATTGGAACAGGTGTCCCTCCAAAATCCACAAGGAAAAAAGTTTGTGTGTGTGTTAAACTGTAACAAAACTTTAACAGGGGTAAAGAGACCAGTTAAGTAAAGTAGGAGCTTTCATGCTAAAATGCTAAAAGCAAAAAGTTACACATATACTTATTGGAAAAAAACCTGCCTTTAATACACATCTGCTGTAAAAACAGGACCAGTGCCCTCTGCAGATAAGGTAAATTAAAGCCACAGTTACTGTTTGAGTCAATATATATATTTTTTTTACATTTTAAAGGAAAGCTTAGCATAAAGTCTGTCTCATAACAGCACATTAGCACTCATACATTAGAAGAGTTCTTGGTTTGCTGTAATTGTTCCCTCTGCCTGTATCGGCTGTGTGATTCCAATGAAAGAGATTAGGGACAAAATCCACAGTCCTTGGTCTTTGCCAAAATGCATTCTAAAGTTCATCCCAAGCTAATATGAGGTTTTAGCAGTCTGAGTTAGCCAGATGAAGAGGATATCTTCCAAAATCTCAGAGGTTTTAGTACAAAATGTCCTTTGTTTGTCACGTTTTCTCTGAAAAAAAATCAAGTACTCATGCAAATGGTTCTGCTTAAAGCAATATTCTTTTTGTTCTCTTTCTCCATAACACGACTCACAGTTGTTTGACTGAATTTAAACTAAGAGGACTGTACTTGCAACTCATTGCTTCTGTCACCAAAGTTTCTGTACCTGACTGCAGCAATTGACCCATTACCATCACTTCTATATATCTTTTCTTATTATTAACAGAAGTTAGAATATTAGATGTACATTATTACTTACCACATATATTTCGTTTTTTATTTTAATGTTTGTTGTCTTTGCATCTATGTTAATTATTTAATTTTTATCCTTTTTTATGTTCAAGATGTGCTAAGACCTCATTCCACCTTTTGTAAGGCAAAATGGCAATTAAGATGGACTGCATTGAATGCATGAAAAGCAAAATCTATGAATGATACAGACATGATTTTTGTCCTTTTTTATCATCTTCTTTGAAATGATCATCCATTAACATCTAAGCTGAAGTCAAAGAGAATATTTTTATATTTTATAAATGAGCCCCGAGGCTATTTGCTGTGGCTATGCAGCCTGCCTGTCTCAGCCCCTAGAATGTAGTGTAGTGCTGTAATCTTGTCAGTATAATACAGGCGTTTAAGACAGGATCAGGCTGTCACCACTGGCAGCACAATCCCCTTTACCTGAGGCTGTGGGAGCTCGCACAAGTCTGGATCTCTGAGCTCAAACGCGAGCTACTGGAAAGCCCCACTTTTCAAACATGCCCACTCAAACCCTTTAGGTTTAACCACTAATACCCACACCCCATAACAACATACCTCACTCACGCACACAGGAGCGTAAAAGGAGCTATGGAAAGAATCCATTAACATTAAAGATTTTTCAGTCCTCTTTCCTACGGAGCCGTTTGTGCCTCGGTGGGGCCAATCCGACTCCTAAAACAGGTGGAGCATCTGCGAAACAGAAAATGCTGAGGCTGAGTTTACTTTTTTTGTCTGTGCATAGGAAGTCCGGGAGATGGTGGCACCTGTTCTCAAGAGTTTCCAGGCCCAGGTGAGTCACACTTCTGCATGCATTTCACAGATATATCAAATATTTACAAGAATCTGTAGAATAAAACACGTAGAGCCTGGAAAACATCGGAGTAGTTGCAGCATTTAAACAACCAAAGCGTTTTCTGCTTCACATAATAATTTACTGCTGGATATTGTATATATATTGACCAGAGCAGATGACTGAGCCTCTGCAATGAATGATTTGATAGATAGGCTGAGGAATCTATAACATGCTTTTTTGTCTCATCCTCATCTGGTGCTTATTGACTGATGCCTTTTCTGTCAAAGTGAAGTAGCATCTATCTGCCATTAGATGATCAGATATCTTGCTTCTCATATTTTCTTGGCCGAGACAAGCCCTCATTTCCTGTTGTGATGGTGCATTCACCGTGCCCCCTCTGACGTCGCCATATTGAAAAAGTCATCTGATACCTACCAAGACTCTGCTCCAGCCATTAAACCAAGGTCATAAATCACATTTGTAAGCTGCGTTATGGTCCGCAAAGCAGAGGCTCATGGAAATGATACCACAAATATGTTTTCAGTGCCGCTCACCCCCTCGAAACTCCCGCTCAGTGCTAACCTGAAAGCCCCATCATCGGTAAACATGAGAACACTCAGCATAGATTGTTCAGTTCTCTTGAAAGTGATTATTGGCAGATTCTTTTTAATGCTTTATAATTGACTATGCCCAAGCAGCCGTGTTCCCTGGCAGGAGCTATCACATTCTTCAATACGAGACTCTGCTATACTCTGTGGTTGATTGGTGTGCTAATTCAATTACTCCACTGTAAAGTCACACAAATATCAGAAGCACCCTTCCATATCTTCATTGTGCAAACAGAACCCACAGGATTAATTTAAGCACCATTGATGTCTGACAACTGGGAGTCTAGAGATGTTTCATAGTAGATAAAATAGATGGCTGATAATGAGCGATGATTTTTTTTCTTGTTAGCTGCAGGCCTCTCTGGGTACCTCTTGGTCTCTCTTGTGTAACTTCCACAGGCTTATGTTCTGCACATTGATAAGTAAGGCAGCTCGCGGTGGAAGAAAAAGCTTCGGCTATTTTTTTTTTCTTTCTTTTTTTTTTGATCTCGAGGTGCAGCGAGCAACTCGACACACCATAATAGTATAATCCTCTGGTGTTTTCTGATACACTTTGACCTTATTGGTAATGTCAAACAGCTTGCGGAGGCTTGTGAACTTTACCCAGCGGTAGTCCTCGCGACCTCAGTGTAAGCTGTGGGACCTCGACCTGCTGCTGCAGGGGGAGAATGTGAGGAGAAGGTGGAGTTGGATGTGCTTGTTTGGCTGTGTGGTTTGGGATAGACTAAAGCTCCCCTGCAGCTGCACTGTACAGGTGGTGAGCGATAGAAAAGTCCTGGCGTGTGTGTGTGTGTGTGTGTGTGTGTGTTTTTTGTGAGGATGCATATATGTGAGAAAGGAACTGGGTCCTCGCTTCCAACACCCCCTCCACCCCACCCCACCAACCTTCCCCTCATCTCACTTCGGAGGCCCAGAGGAGTGCCTTGTGGTATTTGGACCCTCATCTTGCCACTTCTAAAGGAGAAGTCGACTCCTTTGAAGTGTTTGCGACATGACAGGTTCTCTTTCTTTTCTTTTTCATTTCAATGTTCCCCACCCACTTTCTCTCTCTTCTCCCGTCCAATCTCGCCTTCTAATTATCGCTAACCAGGCGACTGATTAGAAACACGTTGCCGACCTAGTTTTTTCCGAGGAGCTGGAGGAGGAGAAAGGGTTAATCCCAGAGCTGGTGGCTGTCATTGGTCGCTTCCCTCCTTCTTCTCCTCTTTTTCGTTCTGCTCTCCTCTTTCTTTCCCTGGAAGTTTGCTAATGAGGTCCCGTCAGAGCTGAGGAGAGGTGTTAATTTGGCCTTGTGAAGTAGGAAGGAGATTAAGGACAGTGAGGAGCTGAGTTTACGGCTTAAAATACACCGCTGTCCTTATTAATCCACGGGGCCCTGGGAGACCGGCGTTTTTGGTTTTATAATGAACACTGTCTTATAATGAAGGTAATTTTAATAAAAATTTACGGCGAAGCGCAGGAGATGGTACATGTCTCCATGGTCTCAGGCACACCTTTGGGGCCGAGGGATATGACAGTTATTTCTCAAATAACTGATCGCTGGAGAGAGGGGCCCGCTGGACCACACCGTTCACACGACTTTCACACAAGATCTGGCTGCCATCGGAATGTACAGAAAGCAGTCTTCACCAAGTCACACCAAGACTATGTGAGCTTCTCAACGCAATTTACACCTCCCTCTCAGTTTAGAGTGTAAACTCCCCTCAGGAAAAGCCTTTTGTGAGGCGGAAAAAAAACAAAACACTGTGACGGATTTCTGTTTCTGTTAGTAGCCTTTTTTTAATTTCTTCAGCAGCGGCAGATTCCTCTTTACATCCGGCCCGTACCAATCTGAATATCAGGCCCAAATTAACCAGTCATTCTATTTTTCTCCTCTCCTCTTGATGTCGTTTGGTGCTCTCAGAAAAAGAAAACAGCAGTATGGGTCCCTAATTACTGAAACTTGCTTTACAATGATAATCCGTGGAGTAATTTAGCGTGCACAATGAGAGTTGTGGTGCTTGTGCAGATGGAGATTCTGATAAATAGTTTGTAACGTGTAATTAGCAGCTCTGCCGGTTACATACCATTAACCCCTCAAGCTCAGGAATCATTATTGGCCCTCATTATCAAGCAGCAAGGTACGATCGAGCTGACTAGACATCAAAAACATCAAACAGCTATTAAAGCGCTGCAAACTGGGGGCCGGTGGACACCTGTTTATGAGTCTAACTGTGCCATTTCTTCCCCTGAGGTTGGGAAGTGATGATGTGGGGGGAAGACAATGTTTTTATGTATGTTGTTGTTCCTTGTTTTCTATGAGAGCACGGGAGGTATTTTTGACTATGCAGCAGCTTTTTCAACTCTGTGAAACTGAGTAAAGAGGTCTCAAAATGGCTGCTGCTTCTCCCCTATCCAACAGACCTGTCATGTTCGGGAAAGGTAGAGAGGAGGCAATTTGAAAGCAAATTTTGTGAGCTTGCACTACCACGATTTATACGTCTTCTTGTTGCACGGAGCTGATAGTGTAACCATTATGTTTGTCAGGCGGCATGTTGTAGGATGACAGAGAAACAAGGCATAATGTACAACAAAAGTCGGAGTGGCTGTTTGGATTGTCATATCCATTTACCTCTCATTTATCTGAAAAATCTGCAGCTGTGTTTTCAAGTCGTTGTGTACAGCGCCATGAAAGATGATTTGACCGGAGTGGTGGAATAGGAGAGCAGAGTGTTTCAGTGTTTTCAGAGACCTTGCCCACAGTGCCTTGCCCTGAGCTCGCCCGCCATGCAGGGAGGTAGACAAACACCTTCTTTGATCATCCATCGAGAGACGACCAGTTCTTCCTCCTTTTGATTAATTCCTGAAGGAAATGATAATTTCTCTTGAATGTATGAATATGTTATGAATAGTGGAATGAATCAAAGAGTAAAGGATGATAATTAATTACAGCGCTATGATAAAAGGCTGTGGGTGTTATGACGCAAGCTTCCTCCATGTCATTATGAGAGGCTCCGTAATTACCTTTCTGCACGAGCCAGCGCTCCTGGCTGTGCTGGCGGTGAGAGTGCCGCTCACTGAGTGAGTCTAACGGTCATAAAGCTTTTCCCTGCCTAATTGTCTGAGGGGCTCTATGGCACTTTCATAGATGAGGGACTGCGCTGTTAGGAAAAATGCTCGGCGACGCTACAGCTTTTCCAGCTCAATGAAGACAGATCTTTATCATGGGCTAAACCTTGCGGTTATTAGGTACAGATTGCTTGAATGGATGGCTAACTTGGGAAGGTGGAGTCGGAAACAAGCGAGCAGCAGATTCATACCGTGTGCTGCAAAAGCCGCTTCCAGACTGCATACAGTTTTCAAATCAAGTTAGTGTTGATTTCTATGTATATTGTACATTATTGGCCCATATTTCTTTACCAATAAACCAAAGCCCTGCCTTACAGTTACCTCTGAATATTCCCTTTGTGTTATTATTCAAGCCCTACCTTATGTAAGGGACATCCTCCTACTCCTCTCTCTCACTTCCACTCTCCCATTCTTCCCCCTCATCCCCCTCGGCTATGACCAGACTGCTCCACACTGGGCTGACGAGGTATCTCTAATGCCTGTCTCCTGCTCGGCTGTCTCAGGCTCATTGAGCAGCAGGCCAGGCCCAGGATCTTCAGGCCATTACCTATTCACAGCACGTCCAGGCCTCCAGCCTATTGTGAGGAACATAATGGGCTCCAGGGCCATGTAAACCACGGGCTCTCTGCTCCTGGTTTATCACTTGTGTCCTCTTCATACTGAGGAGAGGGAGGGAAAGTGGGAGGCAGAAAGGTAGGGAGAGGGGTGAGAGAGACGGAGAGGAGGATGTGATGGTGGTGGTAAGGGGGTTTAATTGGACGTTAGATAATACCTTCCTTGAGTTTTTTACATCCGCTGCATCTCCAGAGGGGGAATGTTCTCGCCTGGTCTCTACATCAGAGCAGAAAAGCTGCTTTGACCCAAACTTAATGCACTTCTGTTCACCAACCGTTTCAGTTTGTTATAAAGTTAACTTTTAAGCATTAAGATTAGTCAAAAACCAATAAGTTTATTTATTTATAATTGATTGAATAATGTCAATAGAACAAAAAAAATCAACAAATAGCCCTTTAAAAGGCTTTTTAGCCTGATATTTAAGGTAGCTGTGTCTTGGTTGAGAAGCAAGCTCATTCAATTTTACAAATCCATTTTACCTCAGAAAACCATTTAGCAGACCGTCTATAGTTAGCTCCTTTTAATATTCACCCAGGTGCTTTTTTAAATGTTAATTTACCCAGTCTGTTTTCAACCCTTTTAAAGTGAGCCTATGTAACGCCTGCTGAAAAGTGGCCTCTGTGGCCACAAGTGACAAATATAGAATATTAATGAATGCAAAACATGATGTGGACCGAACACAAAGTGAGTGTTGCGATCACCTTTAATTTAAATTTTTAGAACTATTTGTTTCCATTTCGATGTAAAATTTCAAAATAAGACAAAATGACTCTGATGCACTCAGCTGGTATGTTGCTTATATAGCTAAAGTCTAAATAGTTGGCACATTTTTACAAATGAAATATAAACTGGGCTAGGGTTAGGGTTACAACACCTTAACAGAGAATTTATAAAGTTGACTAACACACTTAACACACATCTCTTGACTAGCCTATTTAAACAGAAAAAAAGGTCATTTCTGTCCCAACTGTTTTCAAACTTTATAAAAATCAGCACATTTTTTACACCAACACAAAAGTTGGCTATAACTCATGAATTCCTGCAAAATGCCATCAGTCTGTTTCTCATGAGTTCAGACAGTCACATTTAAAATGAAATATCATCAATTCAGTAAATGACTGCATAAAAAAAAGCAGTGGTTGGGTGGCAGTATTTCACCAGTGGTTTTGCCACATTTCAGATTGGGCCTTTTGAAGAAGTTTAATATATCTGACTGCCCTTGTTTGTTTCCTGTGTGGTGACTGATTGTTGCAATTCTGCTGGGTGTTTTTAATGCTGGGACGCCTCAACCTTTCCATCAGCCATCCTAGTGTCAGTCTTATCCCTCCTCTGCTATGCTGTGATCTGATGGTGTGTGTATGTGTGTGTGTGTGTGTGTGTGTTGGCGTGTTTGTTTTCCTGTCCTGACTGATGCCCTGTCGGAGCGTCCCAGTTGGGTGTATTCATCATTATGGATGCGTGTTTAGAGCCAGGGATGCACACCAGGTAAAGAAGGGGGTTGTGTGTGTTATAAATAGGCACTTGGCTCTCTAGCCATGTGGAATTGATGAGTTTCAGCACATTCTGCTCTGCAGTGCCAGGTTTAATTTCTACCGTCCTGACAGCACAAACCTCAGAGCCCGGAGACGTCACGCCTGACTGCCGCTGCTGTGCAAATGTTAGCCATGTTTGAGGATGGACGCACGCATAGCGCCGGCTGCACCGCTCCTATTTGGCGTCTGACTGGGTGTACATCCTCTCCTCTAAACCCCTGTCACCTTAAGAGACAGGCAATCACATTCCCCTTCTGACCCCGCACCAAACAGACACTCACCAGCAGCAGACAGTAACTAATCTCGGAGGCAGTTTCTAAGACCGAGCTCGGCTCAGTCTAACATGGTCAACTACTTGTTATGAGACAGGTGAGAGCCTCCCTCTCCTCCTCTGCTCCCTCCAGGCACCCTAAGCCAGAGAGAGCAGCAGCACTAGCAGCAGCAGTAGCACTGTCTCTGAGGATCTCTGACTCCTGGCTCACTCTCAGCTGCTGGCAAGAGCACAGTCAAATTAGCCAATAAAAATGTGTGAAATCGGTGGCTCAGCGCCGGCGAGGACATGCCAGGAGAAATAAACATCAGCGCTCGCACAACCAGGAAAAGCTCATGCGAGGAGGAAGAGGCGGAACGAGGGAGAGCAGCACCGCCAATTCTACGGCGCGATTCTCTGATTCCAGGCGCAGAATCGGAGCTGCACAGACAGTCAGAGAGCAAAGTTGTTTTTTCGCTGCTCCACTGAACACTGAACACTGAGACCCAGCCTCAGATCAAGCCAGTGGCAGCACAAGTCAGAGGAACATGAGCTTCTGTCAGAGGATACACAGCCCACATGTGCTCAAGTGATTTAATTCCCTCTGTTCATCTGGGGTGTTTCCCCCCCTGCTGAAAGCCTGGGAATACCAGTCTTCATTTCACATGATGCTCGGCTGTGAAGTTTAATTTCAGCAAAATCTAAACACGCTAATTAAATATCATAACTTTCTGAAGAAGACTCTTGTAAAGGCACCTGAAATTTTAATTTAGACTTCAAAAGAGAGAAGACTTTAAAGCAAATCTATTGTTTTTCATTTAGACTTGCAATTTTCTTTCTCTGCAGTGCTGCAGTACGTAGTTATGATTGATCTGGTAATTAAAATATGCAGAGAGGGAAAAATATTAACTGCTCCTTTTTTCGCTTTTTTTTTGTTTTAGAAAACAGTCGACACATTTTCCCTCTCTTTCCAGCACAGATAATTAAATTTTGCACATTGATGTTCTTTACACAGCATTCATCGGCCTCATTATTTTTCCATTTTCATCTTTCTGGTGGGAGATCGATAGATTGATAAAATGATGGAGCCTATCTTAAATAATGCAAGCAGAGAAAAGTTACACTTACTTTGCTGCTGGCTAAGTGTTTGAACTTTTATTCTTCTTTCAAATTGTATTTAATATCCCATGAAGGTAGATCTTGCAGTTTTACATGCTTGTGTAAATCATTTATTCCCATTTTTGCTGTCCTTCTGCAAAAAAAAAAAAAAAAACCTCCCCAAAACAGAATCTGCTGCTCTCTGCTCTAAGTGGGCCTATGCTATATGGGATGATGCTTGTCAAGGCTAATATCCTAAATGATAAAGAAACTGGCAATTCAAAGAAAGACAGCGTAAAGTAGGCCAATTAGTACCTAGGGAACATTTTGCTAGAAGAGATAGCAGCTCCAAATGTCACATGCACGAACATTAGGACCGATTGTTTATAATATGACCTGACAGTTTGGGTCTCTCTAATATGGGATTAACTACAATACTAATTAACATGTGGCTCTATTAAAACAAGCAGCTGCAAGTGAAGTAACTCTCTTACCAGGGAGGGGAGCAACTCTTCTGATGCAGACCCCACATTAAAGTGTTTCTCTTTCATCACAAATCAAATGTTTTTTTATACTTTAAAGAGATCTGCTTGTTTTATTCTTATTTTACACTGGAAGTGCGACGTCCTAAATCACACCCACTGCCTTTAAATATCTAAGCCTACAGATCAGAGTGTTCTTTGCCTTTGTCACAAACAGATATATGTTTTAAAGTCCCACTGCAGGGCTCTGTGTTTCATCCTCGACATAAAGTGGCCACGGTGGCCTGAGGAGAGTGTTCAACACATCCTCAATTAAAGCAAAGTAACTTTGCATCTCGTCGTGAGTTCTCCTGCAGTCCCTGTAATTGGGTCTCAGTGGATTTAGTGGGAGAGCTCCGGCTCTTCCTCTGGAGTGAAGGGCCCAGCCCGGAGTGGGTCTGAAGGGACGACCAGAGGGAAAAGGACTGTTGGTCAGCAGGCCCAGTATGCTACCAGCTGGTAGGATGGAGCGGCTGCAGCCGAATGGGTGGACAGGTGAACTCAACCGTGCTGGAGTCCACACAGAGTAGCACTGTTAGTCAGTATACAGGAGAGATGGGGGTCCAGCAGCTCCCTGTGTGAAATAAACATGCAGGAAATTGTAGCACTGTTATTTTACGCCACTTTAATACCACATTTTAGAGGAAAATTAATGCAGTAGTTTAATGGTATGAAGAATTTAATGATGTGATATGCATTAATATATCACTCAGTGTCATTTTTCTGCATTAATATTATTTTTACTTTGACACTACTAGTACCTTTGTAATCACTTGTAATGAAGTATTCAGAAACGTTTATATCGTAACTTTTCCTTAAATTTAGGATCTAAGTACCTCCTTCACCACTGTTAGCTCTTGAAGCAGGATTTGCATTATTTTTATGTCTTTGAGACAACTGCAAAGTAAATTGTGTATAAGTGTCCGTGAAGATGTTAATATTGTATCAGTGCCAGTGGTCATAAATATAAATAAATGGACTGTGGGCAAATAACTGAAAAAGCAATATTTGTTTCATGGTTTTCTTCAAAATAGCAAGCCTTGGAGCCTCCTCGGTCGGGTGTCTGTGTGGCAGCGTGTGTGGTTGTGTGTTTGTGGGTGTGTGTCTTCCTCTGGCGAGACATGTGAAGGACAGCCGAAGGTGCGATGAGATCCAGTGATGGGCTTGTTTTATTACATCTCATATTGAGACCAATCTCTGTCCATTCACCTGAAGGACAGCCAGCTATTCCCTAACTAAATTAGCCAGCCACTGTGGTGTGAGAGGGCCTCTGCAGACACACACACACACACACTACAATAAGAGTGGTAGGTGCAGGCAGTCACGCAATAGGATGTGTTTTTTCTCCCCCCCTCCCTTCTCATACCAGAACTCACACTTACATGCATAATCGCATGTCCTGTCCCTCACTTTCGCTCCCTCACACTCACACACACTGCTCCCTGCTGAAGGCGGTGGATGTGGGGTAATTGCAGTCGTTGTGGCAGGTTGCGTGTTTGTGCCCCTGTCAGTGAGGCCTGCAGACCTCCTCCTCGTGGGATCATGTGACACAGATCTCAGCACCGTAGCCTACCTGGCTGCACTTCACAATACATCCACCCATAACGTAGCAAACGCATGGAGTTTTTGTGCTGGGAGGATGACCGTTCTATTCATGCTCTCTCTTCCCTAATGAAATGTCTTTTGTACAGTCTGTTTTTTTTTTCCTCTCCTCTCACGGTGGATGTTCTAATGAGGCAGAGCCTGAAATAGCAGTGGGGCTAGCACTGCAGAACTATGACATCCCATGTGAGAACTTGCCCAAATCACAGTGGCTGCAGCCGTGCGTCAGGTTTCTTTATTTATAACTCATATAGAATTGTCCTACACTCCAAGCATATGGAGAGTTATGTAACGCTTAGCATCCAATAGATAACCCCTAAAGTCAGGTCCTATATATAAAGCTTGCTGAAGAGTTGTTTCTGAGGCTGCTTAAGGTTGATTTAGCGTTCCTGAATGTGTGCTTTACAGATTTGGTTTAACTGGCCCAGGTTTTGAAATGTATATCTTAGATTTTCTGACATTTCTGCCTCCACCTCAATACGAGAGATGAAATATTGTCAGTGGTGCTCACGGCAGTTAAAAATATATTCATTTTATTTTAAATTAAGAAAGAGCATATCAAGGGATTGTAAGATAAATCACTGGGGTAAAGACAAGCTCCCTTATATAAGACTGGGACTGTCACAATATCAGGTTTTCACTGCATCATTATTGTTGGGTAATGATTTCTCAAAAAATAATATTTCACAATATCTATAAAAAAAAATATTTTGAAGGACAGTGTAATAATGCTGTCATTGAAGCACCTCTTTAACTTTGTCTATTGTGTGGTTTGTCTCTTCTCTTTTTGCAAATTAGTCTCATTCAAAATATGAATGTAGGAATGTAGGAAGCGAAGAGAGTCGTTAACCATAACTAATATAGGAACTATTACACTTACTATTACACAGGTTTTCTTTTCTGTCACAGGTGGCAACCAGCATTAAGGCGCATCACTGCACCACTGTGCATTGCCTTCTATTACAAAGTGAGAACACAAAGAAACAGATATTATTCAAAAGATTCTGTATTATTCATTCATGATATTATCATATATGTATTAATGCCATGATACCAATATTTCATTTTTTAAATGCCACAATCATTGTCAATGCCATTTATTACCAACACCGCTCAATAAAGACTTTTTCTTGATATTTGCTTCTTTTTTTTAAACTATTGTATAGCATTACCTCTCAAGGCCCTATAATGTATTTAAATGACTCAGTCTTTGAAGTGAAAGACACTCTGATTAAACCACTCACACTTCATAGACATGTGCCATGCGACAAAAGGTCACAGGCAGACATGGCTTTTTGTCAGGGGCTCACAAGCCAAAAACGTTTGGGACCGCTGTACAACCACTGAATTTTAAATATGTATAATTATAATAGTTCAATATGGTAAATGGACTGCATTTTACACAGCACTTTTGAGTTTTTTTAAGATTCAAAGCGCTTTTTACAATACTAGTCACCTTGTCATAATTCACACACATATTCAAAAATTTAATGTCATGGGCTTCTATCAAGTTTGGATTCCTTATAATGCAGCACAAATGACATTAACTTTCAATTTTACTGGGAAGGCAGTAGAAAATTTTTAGCTGGATAAAATAAAAATAAACTATTCTATATAGCACATATATGATTAAAATGTTATTTCAGTGAACTGACCCTTTAAGAAATATTTACCAATACATTCTGAATGCTCCTGGGTTTTGTCAATTGTTGCTACTGTATGTGTTTGAAAACATCAGCTCCAGCTGTCGTTGGAATCTCATCTGATTAGCCCTCATTCACTCAAACTGAAATGCCGCCTCGCGCCTGTCACATTGTATATGAGAAATCAGGCAGGAAAGCTGGTCATTACAATCATGACATCAAATGCCTGGCAGCAGAGGTCAATCAGCGTACATTAACCAAACAGAGCTCATTTGTTTTACAGCTTTTAGTGGCGTGTTGGCACCAGCGTACATGGGCTTTAGGCTGGCATCCAGCGGGCATGGAGGACCTCCCTGTAGAGCTGGAGGATGGGAAGAGGGAAGATGGGCCTTGGCCAGCCCTCTGACAGAGGAATATGAAGGAGACAGAGAGTGGGGCGTTAATGTGTCCCCTTACCCCCCAGTGTTCAACCACTCAGCTGATTTATGCTGCTGAAATGAACTCCTTTACACGAGGCATTCATAAATACCTAAAAGGTTTTAAAATGATGATGCAGCCACTGCCAGAGAGGCGTTGTGCACTGATTTTTTGTGCGTAAAACAGTTTTGAGGAAAATCTTCCCTTCTTCTCTCTTTTTGGTTGCCAGTGCGCACACACAGTTTTTAATTTTAGGTGTTGACCTGTCATGGCACTGATGCATTACTGTGTGAGTGTTGTACAGACAAATGCATACACACACAGGCAGCCCAAAGATCACTCTTAACCTTCACCTGGTCCTAATTATAGCAGTTGAAGACACATTTCAGTGGCGCTCTGGTGATCTGTCATCGACAGGCCCTCTTCAGTCTGGCTGGGAGTGATATCTCTCTGTAAAATATGTATGACATCAAAAAGCCTTAAAGGTTATTACAAATTAATAATGACTAGTGGGCCGAGGGCAGTAAAAAATAGCCTTCCCTTGGTGTCGTGTTTAAATGTTTAATTTAACATGCTCCAGTATAAATGTGGACTGCCTCCCAGCAATTCGTGCAAGGCCCCGAGGCCTCAGCAGACCGCTGGTGGTCTGGAACATACAGACCTAGACCACCCGGCTCATGTGTATGAAGATCGACATTCAGATTAAACTGATTCTCGCAGACATGAATGATCATCCGTCTGGAGCCGTCAACTGTTATCTTGAAAAGGCAGTGCTCTTCTTTTTCCGTGCATCTCCAACAGCATACAGAATTATAAAAACACTAAAGGAAGCAGTTTTACTCGGATCAAGCGCAAATTCTCTGCAGACTCCGCAGACATAGAAAAGCTCTTTCTGACTGTTTCTCTGAAGCACGTCGAATCACTGGCCCTGAACCCCCCTCACAGTAATGTCTGAAGACACTGTACAAAATTGCCTTATTTATGCCTGTAATGTAAGCTGTCTGTTCTGGTGTCGCTCATTCTCTGTGGAACCGACGACGGTGGCAGCCGAGTCTGGAGTGAATTTGCCGGGCGACTACCTGGGAAACATCAACAGTCATTAATTATGTAAAAGTCTTCTCACAGTGGGAGCAGGGAGAGCTGCACACAACTGCAGCGCCCGCTCCTATTAGACTCAATGTACTCTACAATGAGCCCCCACTGCCTGGGGGCGTGGAGGGATTATCAGCCGACCGCCACGACCCCCCGTAGGAAGACACACGCAGAACAGTGCACACACACTAAATGTGACGTTCTATTAAGTTTTGCGCCAATATGTGCATGTGTTAAGCTTAGGAGGAGAATAACGGGAATCTCGGCGCTGTCTCTCCTCCCTAGTCATCCCATCATTCACTTCTCTCCTTCGCAGGTCCTCTTCGGTCTTTTTTCTCTCCCCCTCTCTAGCAATTGTCTCCTTTCCGGCTTTCTCACTACAATGGATGAAATCGGCAAATCTGACAGGACAAATGATATGCCATGTTTGTCTGGAACGCTGGGTAAGGGGGCTGTTTCATTGTTGATGGTGCTGCCACCAACGCTGTGATGGTCCCCGCTATTGGAACCAAATTACCCGCAGAGCCGTCCTATGCAGGCCTACCTGAGATCTTCCTCCGAGCAACTGCGATTGACAACAGCAGATTTATCAAGCAAATAATGGACCTAATTTTTGCACCATGTGTTTCCAATCCATCTTCCGTTAGCAGCAGACGCGGGATTGTTTGGCAGGCTTCAAGTCGTCTCCACAGCGATCCGTTCCTCCGTCAGCTGTGCTCCTCCAGCAGTGGTTCAAGGCTCGTTCATCAGTGCTGCTCTTTTTAGCGGATGCGGCTTTGGCATGATGTTTCTCCATGCTGAAACAAAGGCAGGCCTGACACCTGTAATTAATTAGGCTATTATGCATTCCGCAATGATAATTGCCTCACTGGAAAGTCACCAGCCTTCTAAGAGGGAGAGAGAGGAGAGGTGGATGAAGAACGCTATCCATCATAGCGGAGCGCTCTCTCCCTCTCTCTGCCTCTCTCTCCCCTCGTGTCATGCTGTCTCACCTTGACTGGTGTAGGCAGGGCTAGTGAAACACTGTCAACATGTGTCTGAGGGCGAGATATGCAGCTGTGCCTCCCCCTCGCCAGGGCTGCTTCAGTAGCACCCTGCCAGGGTCCATCCACTCCAGGGCTTTGGCTCACATTGGCACAGTTACCCATGACACCCCATCTGTTTTAGCTTTGTTCACTAGGGCAGTACAGCACGGGGATAATGGGGGCACTTTATTTTTGTAATTAGCCCTTACCTACACTTCTCCTCTCTCTTCTCCTCTTAACAGTTCTCCCAGCTCTGAAATCTAGCCCAGGTGCACTCATTGCTACTTTTCACAGCCCTCCCTTTCAGCACATCAACCGGTGCCTTCATCTTAGCCTCAGCACGCCCCCGCTCCCTCCCATCGTGCCATGATAGATACTTTTCAGCAGACACACTCTCCTCAAGGTTTAGGTCATCCGCTGCATCAAACATTTGAAAGCACGAGCTCAAAGAAAATGACAACTCCTGTCTTTTGAACTACAAAGACATTCAGAAAAGACTTGTTTTCTTCCCCCCGTTTGTCTCTCACAGGCTCTTGACTTTGACTTTGCCGTGACTTTGAGATGTTAGCGTCGAGGCGGGCGCTTTTGAGTTTTGTTGAGAGGGCGGGTAACACAACGCTCCTGCCGCCTGTTGATGGTTAGGGGGACCCAGAAGGCACCTGCTGTGTAGTGGAGACAGCAGGCCCTTTGATCTGGGTTTAATGTCGTGCCATGTTCTGTCTCTCATGCTGCTTCGTGTGTCACGTCCGTTGGGATTACGTCAGCTCCACCTTGATCTATAGAGATCTGCTTTCCTCTGAGCCTGGGTCATTATCGCCATTCTCCAGCGGGGCAATGACCCAAGGTCTCGCTCATTTTGTCCTTCCTCATATTCATGTGAAAAGCCTTACGTCATATATCTTGCTGTGCCTCTTTAGCCATGCTAACGGCGTCACTCTGAGGAAACAATGTATGAATGTCACAGTCTATCAGCAAACCATTTTGGTCCCGTTTGAAATATCCAAGCAACTGTTTCATGGATTGCAAGACAAGTAAGACAATAATGGTCAACATTGAATGAATCTTTATGGTTTTGACGATCCTTTGACTTTTCATCTAGTGCCAGGTTAGCATTAGTGTCTTGCCAGTTGTGGGACAGATTGCCATGAATTTTGTACATGAATGCACACTCTCTTCATGATGAATTGTAATATTTTAAGTGATCAAGACTTTTCATCTTGCACCATGATTAGGGTAAGAGTATTTTTCCACTGCTCTGGTTTAGGACCAAATATGTGTAAAACTAACCATATTCACATAAGCCTCAGCTGTTCTATGTTTTTGCTATGATAACATAGTAACATGCTAACATGCTAAACAAACATTAGTGAACATGGTCAATAGTATAAATGCCAATTACCATTGTTAATGTTAGCAAATTACCATGTTAACAGTATTTAGCTGAAGCAACAAGCATTTCTGTGGACTCCTAATCTTTTTTGGTTACTAAAAATGCAAAAGCTCTAAATACATATTAAGAACTTATTCCTGACTTTTTTATGGCTTAATGGAATCTTGAAACTTGTCTTCAAGCCTGTATTGGAAATTTTCTGCTACCCACTCTGTAACTGCTTTAATTTAAATTGCAAGTGAGCCTTTCCCGTAAGGCTTCCATGAATCGAGTTGTATTTTCACTCTGCATTTGTAACAGCATCATTGCAGCATGTTTTAGCATCAGGAGCCGGATAAGTGGTACAAAACAATATTGGTCAGCTTTGGCCATTTATTTGGCTGAGACAGCAGCTCTGCAGTGGCAGAGTGATGGTGGCGTCAGTCCGTTGTGAGCCCAGCATGTTGACTGACAGGCACCGCTGATTGGAATTGACGTGGCGACGAGATGTGTGTCAGTGCTCTGACTGCTCATCTCGCCAGGCATCCAGCGACGGTCACAGCCACCGCCATGCTGCTACCACCACTCTGAGATGGGTGTCACCATGATTAAATCTTCCTTCAAACATAGCCCGTGTGTGTAGTGCGCATCTGTGTAAGTGTGATGTGACGTGTATGTGTTTTCCTGATCTCAAGTTCAAGTGTATGTGTGTGTGCGTGGGTGTACGTGTGTGGGTGAACATGGGTTCCTCACCGTCCAGACTGTATTGCAATAGTGTTTACCTCTGCCCCTCTCCTCCACCCACTCATCAGTCACTCCACACCAACTCATCTCTCTCCACCCGCCTCTCTTCTGAACCTGCACTCAACACAAAACAAACGCCAGCAGTGACAGCTACAAAAGTGCTGGGTGGCACAGCTAAAATATGATCTTTTCCCCACTTCTGAAGGGAAAATTGTGGTTTTGCATTTGCTTTTTTTGACATACAGATCACATATAAAAGAAATGGAAAGCACATAAGTGTGCTACAGTCATGTTTCTTTCACGCGTTGTTTATACGATGTTAAAACAGCTAAATCTTGTTGTCCTCTGTAAGTGATGCAGGCATTCATCTGGCCAGTAAACCATTAAGATGCATCTCTTTATTTTCCTTCAAAATCAGATTAGAAAAAAAATTCCATCAGTTTTACATTTTGACCTTTATGTAATGGCTCTTCAGTAAACATTAGTATGATTTTGGGCAAGATCTGGAATCATTTGCTGATTGAGAAACACTTTAGACTGGTCCAGGAGGAGGAAAAGGAAGATTTAGAGTGCTAAGTGCATAATCACAAATTGTGATTATTGAGACTGATGACTGCATATTTGCTAATTAAAATATCAGTTGAGTGAAATACATTCCAACTAGGGTTTCTGGATATTCAAGTTTTAAGTTATTGGCAGAATTTAACAATTTAAAAAATTGATATTGTGTATTAATACTCATGTTTATAGCATGTTCATAATACAGCACCTCCTAATTCATGCCTATTTCTTTTTGTTTTGACTTTTTCATTGTGCGTGATGGTAATTTACTGTTTTACCGTTCTATTTAACATACATTAAGTAGAATTGTTCTTTTTGCTGCTAAATGTTAAAGAAAGAATAGATTTCTACAAAAGATAAATTAACTGAAATGGACATTATGCAAAGCTCAAAATGGCAGCACTGAAAATCAGAAGACAGTTCAAGTCAGCTGACGGAAATGTTTTACCAATAGCAATCAATCTGAAAAATAAACCCATTTTCACCTTTAGATTTCAGTGCAACTTAACAGCATAATATTGGAACATTAACTGCATTTTGCCCTATTTTTTCAACACTTACATCAACACCATGGACCAATCGTTTGTCAGAATCCAGTGGATTCTTCTGGAAGGTGTTGTGACAAGTGGTGTTGCGGTGGTGGTGGGCTTCCCACTGTTTTGTTCTAATAAGCATGGAGCAGGATAGGGGTTGTTGTGACATCCTGTCAGCCTGTGGGCTGGACTGGCTCTCAGTAAGCAGCACAGTAGGATGGACTCCCTATGATTGTGCACTGACCTTTGCATCATGGGAAAGATGACAGGTAATTTAGAGGCCTCAGGGACTGTGGAACCATACATTTGCTGTCCCCAAACCACCCACAACACCAACCACATTCTCCTTCAGATGGGAGCAGTGTATCCATGAACACTGGGAGCACACACGCACACACATACACACACAAATAAAAAAAAAGAGGGGGGAGATGAAATCACATGTCGTGTACACGCAGGCACAGATGCATATGCAGACATGCTCCAAGAATTCAGACACTTATTTTCACATGCACACACACGCACAGTGCAAGATCTGCCTTGACACCCGCCCAACACACCCATCATCGTCACACACTCTAATCACCTGCATCATCACAACCCGTCCTCAAACAACCAAATCACAGGGGGTGGCAAACTGGTAAGGCATAGGGGGAAAACGATGATTTAGAGTGATAATTACATAATCACCAGTTGTGATAATTGTAATTGATGACTGCATAATTGCTAATTGCGCTCTTTATGGGAACCTCTCTTTTCCGTTGTCTCTCCGTCTCTCTCTGTATGAGGCTCAGTAGCCCTTCACTCTGCTTCCTCTACTTCATTCTAGATTTGTTCTCTCCTCCTTCATTTATTTCTCTTTCCTAAACACATGCTAGCTTGTTCCCACACACACACACACACACTCTCAAGCACACACAGAACCTCACTAGCGGGTACTGTAAGTATTCTCAACGGCTTATCAGTAAGTATTTCCCAGCAGCCTTGTCCCAGAGGCTGTGTTCTGCCCACTCTGTTGCCGCGTGAAGAGTTATGGAGGAGCGCTAACAGGTTTCCTTTGTCTCTCTCTTGCTACTGTGCCCCAGGCTTTACTCCTGCTTGTAAAATCAACCTGTGGCCAAGCCCATTCCCTCGGTAGCATATCCTTTATCACAAAAAAACAAAGAATGCTCTGTGAGCTGAAGCAAGGGCCAGAGCCATGCTGTTTCCTGCATCCAAAAGAGGAGAGGAGATTTGCCTGCTCTAGTCCTTCCTCTAGCCATACCTCACTTTAAAACGGCACTATATGCTCGTATCTTTTAAATAAGACTTCTGGCTCTGAAATCCAAAATGCTTGGCTGGAAGCGCATTACCATGGAGATGAAGATGACTCCTAGATCAGCCTATATTATGCACGACACCTTGGAGTGCTTTGATGATAGCAAGGGTGGTTTTTTTTGGAGGAGGGGGGTATCTATGCACATTGCGGGCGCTAACGTGAGAAGGCGTCAGGCAGGCGTGTGATTGATGTCTCTGCTAGCGTCTGTGGGCAGGTTAATGGTGTGATTGTGGAGGTAATCTCCGTGTTCTCTCGTTAAAGGATGATGGAGAGCCAGGAGACCCTGCATGACTCTGGAAGAAGGAGTCCTTGCTGTTGCCTTCACAGGATCCCAGGCTTTTCACATATGCAGTTGGAAACTCATTTGATGTGTGCGCATCAGAGAAAGCCAGGCAAGCTAGCAAGCTGTCAGTGAAGAGTTGATGACTAGCTGTGGGTTCAGTCACCCTGCTGTGGTGGCCATGTAAGTTTGGGTATAAGCTAGTTTGATAATAGTTTGTTTGTTTGTCTGAATGTCACCAAGTGCTGCTGTTGCTTTGCTCATTGTCCCGTTGAAGAGCGGGGGTTTATTATTGGCTCATAGTCACGATATTGCTTCAGTTCATAGAGAAAACGAAGCAAACATGAAAACAGTCTCTCATCAGTGGGGATAAAGCCGAACCTTAGCTGAGCCAACACTGGTTGTTGATGTACTCATAACCCACATATAAAGCTGGAAACAGTGATCATGGGGCCGGAGTGCTTCACGTTTTCACTGTTTGTGAGCAAATATGCCAACATCAACGTCATGTACTGAAAGGAGAAAAGGGGGAGGTGGGTGGCTGGGGGGAGCAGATGAAGGTTGGGGGGCTTAAATTGGGGTATAGCTGAGTGAAACAACAACATAGTGTTGCAGGGAGCTGGCTGCAGACTATTGCATCTGTATTGATTGGGCTCCAGCCTTTTCCATTTTCCATGAACTCCTCTGAGCTGCTCCAAGTGGGAGTGATGGGGGGGATTTGCTTGATCTTTATGATATTTCTTTAAACAGGATGCTGTCGTTATGCCCCCCCAGGGAAGATGCCAGCCATTTCCAGTAAATCAAAGGCTCTCCGTCTCCCTCATGGATTTCCACACACCTGATTTATAACTCTGCTAAATAGCCCAACACACCACCACTGCCACTTCAGCCACCACCATTCTCATAAGTGTTTTCAGCCTTTGTGAAATTAATGTTTTTCAAGTGTAGTCATACCGATGAGGAACAGCCTGGCTCAGCCATAGCATGCACTTGACCCTCGCTGGTGAAGTCCATTGAGCTGATCCGACAGAAGCTGTAATCAACAGTGACAGAAATGACACGGACAATAGATGACAATAATTTGAGTTCAGTCTACTCTTTGAGTGGGGGGTCATTTGGATGAGACTGATCAGATTTACTGTTGCAGACAGGAGGACGTTGAGAGGCAGCTACGGCATGTCCTCGGTCTCGCACACAGGCCCCAGGTCTTAGCGGGAGCTGGGAGCAAAGTAACCCACATACCCACTAGTGCAGGTGCCCTCTCCATGGGGCCAGGTGGTGGCTAATTTGCTTTCTTTGTCCCTCCTAATGAATCGTTAATTGGTTTGCATCACCCGCCGAGTTGAGGATAGCAGGTGCCGAGTGCTGCTGGTGATGGAGGCCACCGTCACTGGCGAGCCCTCTTGTGCACGCCCGCACCTTCACTTCACAGGGCCAAATGTCACCTCGCAACATGCTGCAGCTTGCCAGATAAACAGGATGAACATGGTCATAGTTTATGCTTTGTTTCTTAAGTATGAGTGCTCATGTGGGAACATACAGTTTGAGTTTGTTTATCTATGCACAAGCTTTGCACTGCAGAATATTCCTCTGCTATACAGGGGTTATACAGTGCATATACAAAGCACGCAGGAATGTTTGTTTCATTTATTGGAAGGATGCAGTGAGGATGACCTTTGCTCTGTTTACTATTGATTCCTCGTAAGCTATTTAAGATTTTAAGTGTTTTCTGCTCTGTGTAAAAGCATCAATTTAATGCATGAAATGTAAATATGCTGTGCATTGTGAGTAAGACATATGCCGGGATTACATCCGTCCGTATTTACCTCAATGGCATCCTCTCCCTTGCAGGTGGTTGCTCTGAACAAGCGCAGTAAGGAGGCCGAGTCTGCGTTCCTGGGAATCTACAAACAGCTTATCGAGGCCCCAGGTGAGTCTCCCACTAAGACCAGAGATGTGCATCTGAACAAACAGCAGCAGCAGCAGCAGTGCAAGCACCACGCTCACACACATTACTCCTAGAATTATCTTTCCCCCTTCAAAGCTCACTCCCTGGAGATCAATTCCCCATCAAACCTCCACCACTATCACTGGACCAGCCCTGCAAGTATACACACAGAGACGTATCATGTATATATGAAGCAACATACACAAACCAAAAAGTCATTTTCTTGCCATAGATAGATATGGTGCAACAGCACATGGATTTAAGACACATAAAACCCCAGCCCTGTGGCTCTTATCTATTTTTCAAAGTCTCTGCTCTCAGAGTGGTTTCCAAAACTCTGCGTGAGGCCACTTCAAAACCCAGCGCTGGTCCTTGAGTGTAGCCTGGCTGAGGAGCGAACACATCCTTGAGGAGCTCTGCTGTTGATTGTGGAGGGCCAATTAAAATCCCAACTGAAGTCTGGCTTCATGTGGAACGCAGGCCTGATGAGGCCAATGGGAGGAAGAGGGAGAGAGGGGCACAGACAGTAAGTTAGAGCAGAGGAAAGACATGGTGTGTGTTTATTCGGTTGTTATTTCAGTGCCAGGGCACATGTACTGTGTTGCTCTTTGTTGCAGTAGACGGCAGCAAAACGCAGCCCAATCTCAGTCTAGATCAGAGAAACACTTGTGGCAGGAGTAGAGAATGCTGTTTACAGATTCAATGAATACAAGATAAAAGTCTGCGTCAGTGAAATAGCGACGGCAGCAACTGACTTTTAAAGGTCTCCATTTTTCCTTGAAGTCCCCCTGCTTGAAATTGCACTACTAAACACGCACGCGCACACACACACACAGATACACACACACACACACACACACTCACACACACACACACACACACAAAAACGCAGTTATTTCCTTGATAAGAAATACCGCTCTTTGAACATGTATTCAGTTTGATTTTCTGACCTATACCTTTTATATCAAGGCCTTAATTCAAGCCCAGGAGCGTCTTGTGGGATTTATTTTGTCACAGTCCTCTCTCAAGTAGAGAATAGAGTTAACTAAGAGGTGTTGCGTTCAAGAACAAAGACTTAAAAATAAAAAGAAAGGCCGATGTCAGCCAACATCAGGCTCTCATATGTGAGAAAAAATTACAGTAGCTTTTGTTTCAAAGGTACCTAATCACTTTTTCCTCTTTGCCTCTTTATATACAGAGTTGTTATTGAAACAGAGTCTGTGCATGGTCATTATATTGAGCATACAATAGTAGACTGTTTCAGGTTACATCAGGTGACATAACACAGTCAGCCGCCTACCTGCATTTGACCTTACCTTTACAAATGGAGGCTCTTTCACTGTATCACTAAGACAAAGTGAAGCTGTTTCTTTCACAGAAAAAGACAGAAAGAGCTAAATAGTGCTGGGCTAGTAGCCCTAGAATGTAATAACACTTTTATTCAGAGAAAATATAGTTGCATTGCTTTTCCAGTGTAATAATTTTTCAATGGAAAAAGTAAAAGAATTACTTATAAAATTACTTAAAGCAGATGAAGTTACGCTAGTTGTTTATTACTTTTCTTAACTCATCCAAGCTACATAAAAGGTGCCTTTAAACTCGCCACTCTTGCCTCTGTGTTGAACATGAGTAGAAATATAAAACAAGGCATTAAAGTTTAACAAACTGTCAGCCTCCTGTTTTCTTGTATTTACAGAGCTAGATGTTAGATTTGCCGCACTTTGCCATTGTTACAAAGTTTCACACTCTGCACAATACCAGCTGATTCCCGAATATTCCTAAATACAAGATTATCATTCGCTAACACAGATTAGCTAGCTAAGAGATTCCTTCTCTTTTGGCTTCGACTAGACTCCATAATCCTTCAGCCTCTGTGCTAAGCAAACATGTACAAGACAAGTCTATTGAATATGGTTTACCAAATGGGCAAAGTTACCAAACCCCCTTTCTTCAGAGGCCCTGAAAGTCCCAGGTTCACTGCACTGAAATGGGATTTTGATTATTAATGCCCAAATTAAACTTTGCGATTAACCACCTTCCCAATCACCAATGCAACTAGCAGTCCGTCACATCATTCATCCAAGTCACAGTGCCTAATCTGAGATGTTGGCAGTCTGGAAAGGCCGAAACAGAGTGCTGACTCGTCTCGGCATTAGGCCCCTTCAGTTCCAGATGCTCCTCCTCCTCTCTGACTGCAGCCAAACAGAGGCCAGTCCTCTGAGAGAGTTTCCGTGTCGAGCCCTTGCAGTACCTGCCATCTGTGAGGAGGGTCTACACTTTCCTGTGCCTGTTTGTCACTGTACATCTTGCTGCCGGTGTCCAAGGTCACTACTCCCCCGCTCCCCACTCTCCTGCCCACCTCGAGCCAGAATGGATGACTCCAGGTAGACCGGAGGACAGTCATTTGGCCGTGGCCCCACTTCATTTCTCTCTGCCCCTCAAACACAACAGTGAGCTTCCCGACCGTTCCCCCAACAAATGCTACAGCTCATGTATTTTTAATCTTTTGACAGATGCAATTATTCTTTACACGCCGTGCTCGTTAATCTTAATGCAGTTATTACTATTCATTGCAGGAGGGTTTTTTTCCTTTCTATTATTTCATTTGAAAGTGGCTCTCTCTCAGTGTGTGTGTGTGTGTGTGTGCGTGCGTGCTCATTTGTGTGCCCGGCACCACGGCCTTCAGTCCAATCAGAACAGGCCAGCAGAAGAGTTAATGAATGCAAGAGGCGAACCAGGGAAGGAGGGGGAGGGGCACAGGCGCAGCGGCAGCTCAATATGTGACCTGTTGTATCTGGCTATCATTAACATCTGGTCACATATCAGTTATCCACTTTGCTGTACCCACTATTGAATACAAATAACACATCGGTTACATGTGTGAGATTGCAGCGTGATAATGTTACGCTTTGTTGATGCAAACTAATGCTCCTCTTCAATGCCAACTAGAATGCAACATTAAACTCAGAACAGAAATAACTTCTTGATGCAAGCGATTGAAGTCATTTTTTTTCCTCTCTCCTCGTGCCTTTTATGAGGCCCCTAAGCCGAGATGTCAATCCACAAGAGTGTTTCATTAGCGTTCTATATTTTGATTTGCCTGTGACATCTCCCCATGCTGTGCACTGTAACTCCCACCCAGTCTGGGTCTTGAAAGAGGTCTGTTAACAGTGTTTCCCTAACAATGTTTATATCACCTCCGCACGGTTTTGATCAGTGCACATAAACACGTCCTGATCACTGAACGCTAAAAAAGCAGTGGCAGCTTCTGCCCGAACTCATCGGTTTCCCAGAGATGCACCTAACTTCCTTCCTCTCCTTTTCTTCCTCTCCTCCTCCTCCTCCTCGCCAGCTCATTGCGCTCCTCTCTCCTGGAGTGTGTGTGAGTGTGTGGCGTTTGAACGTCAGCGTTTGTTGCCACCTCTGTGAGAGCACCGAGGCCCTGTCGCCAGGGGCGTAGCCCTGAGACTGACGCTCCAGGTGTTTGCTCTTCCCTGCCTCCTCTCAGTACACACACTCATCCCTCTGGATCCACCCCGCTCTCTCTCTCCTTTAGAACACAGCTCCTTTTATCTGAGCGGGGAGCTCAGTAAGAGTTTGTGAAGATTCTGATCTGAATACACCCCTCTAAGTGTATGTGTGTGCGCCGGGCCTAAGGCATGTCTGAGGTGTGTGTGTGTGTTTGTCTCTATGCATGTGTGTATGTACGTTAGTGGGAATGTTATGGCAATAGTGCTTGCTAGTGGTGACCACTGGTACTGCAGAGCAGAGCACAAGCAGCTTTTTGTCTCATGAAGTTGCATGTGTGTCTGTGAAATGAGATGGTTATAAGTGCCTTACATATTCACATCGGATGTTTCCCTGGGCTGTGAGATTATCAGAAGAGAACACACTGACCTTAGTAATTCAGAGTCATTCAAATGCATAAAGAGTAGTTGTCCTTCTTCAACCCTTCATATACATTAGCAAGCACCAGCGAGAGAGGCCTGCAAGGCACAGCAAGCCGGCTTTATTGTAATTTTGCAGCTGAGTACCTACAGTCAGGAGGAGAGCAAAGGAGTGCCGTGTGCGTTTGTGGCTGTCTGTTGGAAAATAACGACGTATAAAAGCTGATGGAAAATGAAAGCACTCTGGGCGGGACGAGATTATGCACAAGTGATTAATAAGAGCAGTAATAAACAAAGGCCCAGGAGATGTTTGAGGTGCTTAATAATGCATTATGTTCATAAAAGAGCTGGGCCTCTTCAACTGATCCCTGTGGAGTAGGAGACCCCAGAGGGACCAGGAGAGAGTGTGCTCTTAAAAGACAGCTACTGCGTGTGTGTGTGGGAATTTATGTGTGTGCGCCTGAGAGCAGATAAGATGTAACCATGGGATTCAAAAAAATGTAAAGGCAATAGAACGGTGTATTTGATGAGGTTAATTAATTGTGATTTGGACTTCATGTTTCATAAATAAGAGTGTGTGGTAGGTTGTTTTATTTTTTGTGTAATTTCAAGTGAAGTTTGGTCTGTGTCTCATTAGCACTTGCTGCAGCATTAATTTGAAATGCTATCTAGCTCTGGCACAGCTCTTTGTTCAGAGCTTTAAAATGTGTTGGTATTGATGTCATTCCTTCTCCGTCCTTCAGTCTATCAGACAAAGACATGGAACAGCAGTGAAAAAAAGAACAGGTTAAGAAGTTTCTCTTTCAGCTTTGTTTTGTTCACACACAAAAGCCGCCGCTTCCCACAATCATTTTTTTCATTCCAGCTATCTTTTAATGTTAGTATTTTCTCACTCCTTTTGCACATCAAGGTAAAGCGAGACTTCGGTTTGCTATCTGAATATCAAATGCTCGTTGGTTTACAATGCGCCACAAACACGAAAGTCATGTTTATGAATTTTGTTGCAAACAGTTTGTGCTTTTTGTAATCGGAACTAATCCTTGACAGGTTAAAAAAAAAGAGGCAACAATTTATCCTACATACTTTATATCACTTAACGTTGTGTGTGAAGGTGAAAGTAAAGATAAGTGTTCTCTCAACCTAGTTTTTGGTTCTTGACAACAACATTACAGCAGTGTTACTGTTTGTTGCAGCAGCGGCAGAGCATGTTTATGGACCTTGAAGTCCACTCAGAGGAAAAAAAACAAGACTGTTTTGAATGAAAAGAAAAAAAACCTTGGAGCACAGCCTTGTAAATTAATTTGTTCGTGTTGTATGATGGGAACACAGCTGGCCTCATTAACATGCGCACAACAAATAATTATAGCGTTTTTTTTCTCTCTTCAGCCAGCCAATGCTTGGCTAATGGGCTTGCTGGGTTAATTATGTCAGAGCGTAATTACACAGGGCCCAGGGAGACATAATGGTGCACCCTGCTGCGCCCACACCGCCTAATGATGGTGTATCGCTGACAGGGCCAAGACGGACCGCCCCGACGCACCTGCTTGTCTTGGCGCATGCCGCCCTGGTCCACCCCCACCCACCTAGACACACATCCTGAACCTGTGCACCATCCTCCCCGGTGCCACCTGCAATCCGCTGAGCCCTCCAGCTTATGACGGGCGCAGGGTCCTGGACCGAAGGCTCATCCAGATACAGTCACTGCCTCCTACTTTGAGATGTGCAATAGCAGAGAAACAAAATGCAGAGACCACTAGGTTGCGGCTACAGGGTGGCAGCCTCATTACGGCTCAGCCAGTGTGATGAAACTCGGCATCAATGCTGCTGAAAATGTGAAATAACAATTAAAGTCAAGCTAACTGTGTTAGCAAGTTGGATTTTAACACAAGTTGGTCTTATTTTTGTGTTTTTGCCCATCGCCTCTTTGACTTTGTATTTTCTAATTTTTCTAACTTTGAGAACACACACCCGTATGCGCACACACACACCCCCACACACACACACACACACACCCATACACGCACGCACGCACACACCTCACACTCACACACACACAGACGATGACCACTGTAAGCTTCATTATCAGACTTTTAGCATGTGAACTCTGTTATTCACTTTCATTGCCCTGCCTTAATCTAGTCTCCTTGTATGCTGCCCATGACCTGGATCAGTCATGTATAAATTACTATGGATATAACCTATTTAAAATATAATTTTATTTTTTATATATTTTAAAAAAAAGCGATATTGCTCCCCAGTAGATGCAGAGAAATAAAAAAATGTAAGAACAAAATGTAAAATGAAAAAAACATTAATTAAAAACATGAAATACAAACCTCAATTTTTCAATAAAAGGCAGGAATATACTCATAAAATGTCATTTTCAAACTTTTTTCTCAAAACAAAACCTTTTTCTTCTCCATCTCTGCTCATGTATATAGATGTAAGCCTGCCATCGGGCCACTGTTTCAGTTGGCACTCCTCCCCTTCTGCTGTGTGCTCGTTGCTCGTTTGCAAGGTCACCATCCTTGTGTTTTGGCTTAACACCACCTAAGACGATTGAGACAGTGATGGGTTTAACGAAAAACAAACAAGCTATCATGCTCTTTTTTCTCATATAGCGGAGTGTTAACTGGTTCAGTCTTACTTTTCTCCAGTGCTGACACAGTGCTGTAGAGATAGTAACAACTTTGTGAGACTGGGTTTGCCTTAACACATCTATTACTTTTGGTTAATATAATTAATCATTTACAGTTTTATAGTAATTTTTTTTCAGTGACTTTGCTAAGACCAGGTCAGATAGAGCAGCGAACTCACGCTACGAGACAAACAGACAGATTCACAGCAAACCTCCAGGTTGGCTTAACTTACTAAGGAACAAAAACAAAGGATCCCATAATTTTTTGTCCCAGACTGTCAATAAAAAACCATCCCACTAAGCTGCAGCATTGTCACCATATTCCCAGATAACAGATAATCTGGTGAATGATGTTATTATAACTGAAGAAAATGTTGTCAAAGCTGCAGAAATATGACCAATTTATTATTAGCCAGAATCATGCTTTTAACATAAGATAGCTTCTTGTTTTGAGTGCACGGATACATTTGAGTTTTCATAATGACGCTGTTGAACCTTAATCGCTCGCTCTGCTCCTCTCTGTGGCTGTGACGCCTGCAGACCCGGACCTGTGTTCAGCACAGAAAATTCTGTATTCAATACCTTGTGACTTATCGGTTTAAACAAGCTACAGTTGTCCTATCAGTTATCAGAGAAGACATCCAATTATCTATGATTACGATAAGGGATGAATTAAAAATTGAACCGTTTAGACTCACCTGATGCACATAATACCTCATCAGCTCTGTCATATTTCTTGATTAACAGGAAAGGGAGCGTTCAGGTTAGTGTTGAATCTCTCTTCTATTCCAGGGTTGATTAGGTGGATTTTCCATCAGAGCTGCTCTTAAAAGAAGCTCTAGTGCTTCTTATTAGCGGCATCAATTAGCAGCTCTATTTTCCAAACTTATCAGCAGTCTTTCTGGACTCTCCTTTAGTAGCTGCAGATTGAGGGTCCTCAGAGAGTAGCCCTGCTGCTCTACTTTGACGGGGGTTAATTTTGTATACAGACGTAAGTTATATCCCTTCATTTTAAGTTTGACTTTACTTTACTCCCTTTCCACTGATTGATAATCCTGGCTTGTCCATGTGTGAGAGATCCCTTACTATAATCTCTGTCCTTTGATCATTAAAAGTTGAAAGGATATATGGGAAAGAGGCTGATAAAGTGATTTCTGTGACAGTGGGTCGATGGAATAGCAGTGCTTTAAGTCATCCTGTTTGTCTTAGAAGAGCTGTGCTCTTAATAGTGATGTCCCTTGTGACTGATGCAATATCTCCGCAGTTGGTGTAACAATGAACGCAGACAATGTTTGACTGTAAACAGTCCTGGGAAGAGTAGCTCAATCAATTAAATGGCCCAAAATGTTTGTCTGATGAAAATGCAGATATGGCGAGCTGCAACGTATGGCCAGGATTTCAACAAATTGCACATTGCAGAAGTTTTGGCCCTCAGATGAGCGTTTAGTTTTTTGCGGTCCATCAGCTCAGAGTTCGCATTCTCTCTGTGGCGTCTGGCAAAGTTTAAACGTCTGTGGCTCCAACTTCTTATGAAAAGTCACTTCAGTCAGTGCCCATACTGAAGAAGGGATCCAATTGGGTTCCACACAGAAGTGTAAGATGAGTGGATGAAAGCTGTGGGAGAAAAGTTTGTGCAGCAAAGCAGCGATTTTCCTCCTCTTTTAGAGTTTTGAAGGGTTGCAGTGTGTGTGTGTGCATTAAGTGTGTGTGTGTGTGTGTGTGTGCATGTGTGTGTTAGAGCGTGCATGAGTGTGCACGTGGCTCTACATCTTGCCTCCCCCCTTGTCAAGGAGCTCCCCTGAGCTTCTCTCTCTGTGCTTTGGCACTAGAAGTCACCTCCTTTGGTGTTCAGCAGGCAGGTACACAACAGGAGCAGCTCTCTCTCTCTGAGCTGTTGAACTTTTCGGGAGGGGAAGAAAGGGAAGGGGAAGATTAAAAACAGCCCTGTGATGTGGAGTGCCGAGCTGCCTCCTGAGAATTCCTGGCATAATAATTTAAATGATCAAATGATACAGAGGAGACTTGTTAGCTTAGAAACAGCCTCCTAGTTGGCCCCATGGGCCCGGTGCTGCCGCGCATGCATTGCAAAACAGCTCCTCTGTTGTGCTAAAGAATCCCGTTTTTTTTTTTTTTTTTTACCCCCTTTTCAGGAGCACACTTTTTATACACTTTGCCTAGGTGTATACTTGGGACTTAAGACTCTGTCACATATTCATGGCAATCTTTTTGTCTTCTTTGCCATTCATCAGTACGTGAGAAGACTCATTAGATTTGATTTCTGCACATGTGAAGGGTCGCAACAGCCCTTGTGTCATTAGGTCCAGTCTGCGAAATTTTCAAAGGCGTCTGAGTGGGTAAAGTCTAAGAGTCACTCTTTGGAAAGAAGTCTCAGTGGAATAGTCGACTTCTGTTGAAACTACGATGCAGAAAGCTCTGTAATGTGCTTTACAGGCAGCGCACACAGTAATTTTGCTATTTTGCTTTGCTTTTTTTTTTTTTTTTGAAAAAGTAGGAGTATATGGATATCATGTGAATCTTACGAGTTCTTTTTACAGAGATTTGTTTGTCTGTTTTCACAGATCCAGCTCCTGTGCTGGAGGCCTCACACACCCTGGAGGGAAGGCTGCAGCAGCTTCAGAATTCGGCCACAGACAGCGAGGCTCTGGTACGAGAGATCAGCGGGCACTGGAGGAAACACCTGGAGTGCCTTGAAAAGACAGGTCAGGAAAAATTCAGCTCTGTCAGAGTGTAAATGCATTTGAATTCTATTTTCTTAAGTTCCACGCTGAAAAGGATGTTCATGTACATTTGTAAAATTGCCGGGAGGTTCATTTAAATGCACCAACTTTTATAAATATGTGATGAAATATTAAAAATATTCACCTCAAGATGACCATTTCTAACAAATATAATTGATCAGATATATTGTTTTAAGATGGGATCATTTAGCTTGTGATGGGGAACTCACACCAGCACTTTTCTTCCACACAGAACCCACTGAGGACGGTCCGGCAGTCACGGGGGCAGCAGAGACAGAGGAGAGCCCAGAATCCAGCTCCCCAGCCTCCTTGATGACCCCCAACAGCACCCCAGCTCCCGGGGCCCCTGGCTCCCCACAGCAGAACTACCAGGACCAGACAGAAGGCCGAGGGTGAGAACTGTGAACCGCTCCATCGCCTGAGTGACAGTCATTACAGATTTATACGAGGTTTATATTGCCCACATTAAACGAGACGAATGAACCCTCTTAACCTCCCATGACACCCAGTTCTTACAGCACAGACCGCTGCTTACATTCACCTAAGTGATTATTTTAGGTCTTTAAGGCATTTTTATGCTCATTAAGGCAACATTATTCAACTTTAATGATATAAGAATAGATTAGAGGGTCATTTGTCTTCTGTCTGTGACCCTCCTCAAAAAAGCTTAAATGCTTCCATTTAGCTTGTCCTGGGGACAGTTTTTGGTTTTAGTAAAACATCTGCAACAACAGCGGTGGTAAAAGGTGTTTAAAAAAGAAAACTAACACTGAACGTGCATTAAATGAGGCTCCAGCGCTCATCTGAATGTAGTTGAAATCTGGATTAACACCTTTTTTTTAAAATTTGTGTCAGTGCAGAAAGTTACATGAAGCATATTGTAGCTTTTAATGTGTGAGCATGATGAGGTGAAGTGACAGACAGAGTTTTTCCCTCTCAGGGAGGTGGAGGAGGAGGAGGAGAGCGCTGATGTTAGTTTGGCTGGCAGACTCTCAGAGGCCGAGGAGAAGATCAAGGTTCTGCATTCATGTAAGTGGTTTAAACACTGGCACCTACTGAAGCTGTAAATTTTATTCAAACTAGTAAAGAGCCAGTGCATGTCTGCCTGCTGTCTGGTGCCCCCTGCTGCAATACATGCACTGCTGCTGCTTTGTTATCTTAACTATAATTTAATAGTGGTATAGATTGGTATGTATTTTCAGTGAATACTGAAAAGTGTTAATGGTAGCCCCATTTTTAACTTAAAGCTGACCGGTGTTTATAATATTTAATGTTTCCAAAAAGTGTAGACACAGATGTAATTATTAAGTAGCTTAGGGATAAAAATTCATGTGTTTTTTTTAGTAAATTTCTCACATCCTTTGCCTGCCTCTCACCAGCTTTGAACACTGCACAGACTGAGCTGCTGGACCTGCGGTGTAAATACAACCAGGAGATGACCAACAAGTAAGAGTCTGACTCAGATTTTTTATATTCAGTGCTTACGTTTCCACATAGTTCTGACAAACTTTAACAGCCACCCACAATCGTGGTGGTTACACGTTGCCACCTCTGTGGCCTTCCTCGCTGCAGCTCTTTGTATCGTGTGAAGTGCTGTAGCCGCTCTTCTTCATTTTGCCTGCATAAACTCATGTCCAGTGTAGAGCTGAGGAATGCCATTGTAAAGGCGGAGAGCGAGAGTGACTCAGCCACTAATGCAGGTCGATGAGAAAGGTCTGTGTTTGCCTTCACTGGCAGCTGGGCCTTGACAGCCCTCAAGAAGAATTGCTCCATTTAAAGATTGCTTCAGAAAACACTCTACCTTGTCCTGGTCTTTGAGCGCAATGTATCCACCGCACGCCTGAAATGAATCTGAGCTTGTATGAAGGATGTCGATAGACATTCAAAGTAAACACTCCTTTGTTTGGGTTGTGCTCCAGAGCACAGTCAGCCGCTTCTAATGGATTTTCTCCCAGGCTTAATCCATGGCACAATTGAACTGATGTTTCTCGACCCACTGCCATCCATTTTGTTGGATTGGACACATTTTCAGTTTGGCCTTACCTTTGGTTTGCAGCTGCAGTTTGAAAGACTATCTCTGTTATTTGGTTTGTCATAGTGTAAGCGTGCGTATGTGTGTGTGTGTGTTTGGGTGTGTGTGTGTGTAGGTGTCGTCCTGGTCACAATCCGCTGACAGTAGCAACACTGACCCCAGTGCACTCATCCTTCCCTGACCCTAAGCCTCTGAACAGCGAGCCAGCCTCTATTACTCTCACTGACTGTTTCCTCAATGTTGATAAGAAAGACTATTTGTCTGCTTCGGCTTGAGTAGCTGAGCAGGTAATCAATACAAAACATTTTCCGTACTGCACAAGTTCATTAAACGTGGAGCTGACACCTGTTAGTGTTTGCTGTCAGCAGGGCGCCATCTATCCCTGCCTTATTGATAGCACCAGGGCATGGCCGAGACCCTCTGAAACCAGGGCTGCACCACACAACACTGATGATCATTAGTGCCCAGAATAGGTTTGGTTAGAGACAGTCCAAGTATCTGACTGATTCCACAGCTCACTGTAAAAATATTGAAGTCTTGTCTTTTGCCTTGGAGTACTCATGACACACTGATTCTATTGAATTACTAATATTTTAGGTAAATACGCAGCCTGTGAGGAGACAATGGGAGCAGCTAAGTGCAAACATGAAAGAGAATGAAGGTTTCAACTGAATGTAGTTTGATTAATGTGGATTAAAAAAAGTCTAATATGTTCTCTGAGCACATTTCTCTTTTGGTATAAAGGCCTACTGTGTCCCGAAACTTGAGAGAAACCTGTGCGCTTATTTAAATCAATCACAGCATCCTCGTTAATTCATCCCTCTCTACCTTTTGAAAATCAGGTCCCATGTGTGCAAAATGAAACTGTTGAACTTCAAACAAACCTCATGAATAATCCTGCAGAGCTTCTGTTTAAATTAGACTACTCTGATTGTGAGATGTATGGAGGCAAGTTGGAGTTCAGTCTCAGAAGAGTTTTGAGTAAAAGCCCGATGTACCCTGCATCCACTGACCACAGCTGTGGGTCAGAACACAGAGGTCAGGTTTGTAAGTGTTAATGCAAAGTGAAGGAATTTGTAACCTTTTACGCAAAAATTACACTTTTATGATCCCTTGAAGCAAATTATAGAATTTGCTTGGTATCTTATTGTGACTATTTGGCAATTTGGATTTAATGTTTATTTTTGACAATATTTTTGCATTTTGGACAAGACTTTGAACCAGCATCCTATGAAGAAAGTATGACTGCTAAACAATTAAAGGAATTAAAAAATTAAAAATATTTACTTTTCATTGACCAGTGAAAGTGCAGTTTGATTTTGACTCATTATTTAATTATTCCAAAATCAGACAACAGTCCTACAATAAAGCCTGCCTTAATTTACCTGAAAATATTCAGGTTTTGGTTCATTTAAGAGAGGTGTTGATCTAATTATGCAGTCATTTTGGGGATGCAGTTTTTTGTGTTGTTGAACTGTACTGGTCAGAGAGGTTTTTCTGCTATTTAGTCTTCCCTCGTTCAGTGTAAATATCTGAGATATTGTCTAGCTAAGAGTAGTGCAAGAGGACCTGTCTATAGCTGAGTATAAACTCGTGATGGGTATTACCATATTTTACTATTAGAGTTAATGTGCTGTTTGAGGGGTGAGCGGTGTTGCACTGTAGTCATCAAACCTGGTTAGTTATTCTTAACTGGGGCGCTGAAGCAAAAACTATATAGAGCAGTACAACTACAAACCCATATCTTCACTTTAAATAAATCCAGAGCGTTTCATTTCATTTACAGCCAAAGTGGCTACTAGAACTTGCCTGCATGTTGTGGTCGCTCTTGCAGAACCACACAGAACAAGTGGATCATTAATTCTTTCTTTTTTTTCAGGCCTTTTTTTTGTTTTTTCATCTTGTTTTGTTTTGTGTCAGTTATTGTAAAGTGTGGTTCAAGGCTTAAAACACTTAATATTTCAATTTCCTGAAATGTATAAAGAGGAAAAAAAAGACATTTATTTTCTAAGAATTTTCCCTTTCAACA
Source organism: Acanthurus lineatus (assembly GCA_029814665.1). Classification (NCBI taxonomy): domain Eukaryota; kingdom Metazoa; phylum Chordata; class Actinopteri; order Acanthuriformes; family Acanthuridae; genus Acanthurus; species Acanthurus lineatus. The sequence goes on from JAPZDV010000022.1 coordinate 5,070,826, forward strand.
AAATGTGTGTTTTTTTTTTGTTTTTTTTTTTTTTTACAGGAATAGAGTTTAATAATAATGACAAGAGTACAGTAAATAAAATGAAAAATATAACTTCAGCAGTAACAACAGTCGTGTTTGGTTTGGTGGGAGTGTCTCCTCAGTAATCCTGTCGCTCTGTCTGTGTGTGTGTGTGTGTGTGTTTCAGGGCAGAGGAGGTCAACACCATCATGGCGAATCTCGAGAAGGCAAACCAGGTGAGTTCAGTCTTTCTCCGCACTTCTCTGATTGAGATGCTCCTTCGTTAAGGTAATCATTCCTGTAATCAAGCATTGGCTTTAATTAGACACCCTTCGTCCTGTCCCCCACACCTCCTCCTCCTACTTCCACCTCCCCCTCCCCTGAGCGTGTGATTAGCGATTGTGAACCTGAGCCACCGTTGGTGGGCGCGCTCCGGCAGCACGGCTCCGCGCAGAAGAGAACGGGAGACCGCAGAGCGCGACTGATGCCAGAGTGCTGAACGCCGGGGTTCTTAGTTATCTCACTGCCTTGATTGCTTCCTATCCTGGTGATGGCTCTTTTCTTCTGCTGCTTTCTTCTCCCATCTGCTTTCTCTCTCTTATGCTCTTTTCCTCACTCTGCTGCTCTCTGGCAGCAGCTCCAAGATAAATGTTCGCAAAATGAATCATTAATTAGCAGGCCGGGTGTGACAGAGCAGGTAAACAGTTTGGGGAATAAAGTGGGCTGACTAAACAGCCCTCTCAGCAGAATAGGCCATGGTTGCACTCGTCTGCTCGGGCCCCCGCTCAGGTGTACACGTGGCCCTAAAATCTCCGAGCCTCCTTTGATTTATGTGTATGCTGTCACCTTGATCATCTCATAAGCCGGCGATGTAGCTGGTGTATGAAAACTGTAACGCTGTGTTCCCTCGTCTGCACACAGAGAGCTGAGATGGCTCAGAGGGAAGTGGAGAGGCTAAAGGAGCAGTTAGCCAGTGGCCAGAGTGCCACCACAGGGAGCTGCCATCCAGCAGAGGGCAGCAGCAGGGTAAGAATTATGTGAATTCCTCTATGCTGTGGTTTTTCATATTTTGCCATATCTATGCAGAATTAGGTATATTAATATTTGCAAGTATACTTTACATAGCTTGAATACCTCCATTCTAGGGTGTACTACTTTGTATCTCTACTCCACTACAATTATCTAACTCTGCAGATTTTACATACAAGCTTTGAACAGTTTCATATTGTTAAAAATATTATGTATTGATAAAAGTATCCTTCCTTACAGTGTGTAACATTGTTAACCATAGTTACCTAATGAACAGCCAGGACATTAAAATTTTGCTTACATGTTAATACATCACTGATAATAATAAAATAAAGCACATTAAAATAATGTTTAAGGGAAAATTTTCATCATTATAAGTTTTAAATTTGGACCCTTTAACTACATTTTGATAATAGTTCTGCTTAGTTCTGCTTAGGAGTTTGAGTGCACTCATATGAGAGAATTTTTAATTTGCAGTAATGTTACTTTTACTTTAGTAAAAGATGTGTATACCTCTTCCACTGTTTGGATGCTTGTTTTATTTTTTATTTTTGGCAACCCCATAATACTAATTCATCATTGGTAACTTTAAACCTTCAAACTTGAGCTTATTCAGCAGTAACATCTTTAGAACCTGTATGGTCGTGGGTCCATACATGTTTAAAAAAAAATGTTAATAAAAGTTGCAGTGACTGCTTGTTACCTGACATCACAATATAGAAAAAGGTGAAATAAATCAACAAATAAACTCTGGAAAATTATCAGTAACTTACTAAATGTAGCCATTATATTTTAACAAA